>CM057097.1:10807500-11205000 GCA_029959045.1 Taenioides sp. WSHXM2023
CACCTCTCCACACATCTGACCTGCTTGTCTAATAATAAAAATTAATAATGCATCAGTTTTATATAGCTCTTTTCTGGACACTCAAAGACGCTTTACAGAGCATTATTCATTCACTCCACACTCAGTGGTGGTAAGATACTATTGTAGCCACAGCTGCCCTGGGGCAGACTGACGGAAGCAAGGCTGCCAATCTGCGCCATTGGCCCCTCCAACCACCACCATCATTCACACTCACACCACTTTCATACTAGGCAATGTGGGTGAAGTGCCTTGCCTAAGGACACAATGACAGTTTGAATGTGCAAATTTAATGCCATACTATGTAACAATCCAAGCCAAATAACACATTTGTTAGTTGGCAGACCCTCCTCCAGAAATGCTATAGGATTAAAAAAGGATAATAAGGTAATGGGTTTTCAAATAAAAGGCGGCATTACACTTCAGTGGGGTATGAATTACTAATACATTATATTTACATAATTATCTTATATTTTGATACCTTTTATCATTTTGAAAACGTTATATTAGCTGAAAACAACTTATTAAAATGTTTAACAAGTTTCAATTTTGTTTCTGATGCTCTTTCATCTTTAACTATTATGATCAACCATTATCTATCATTAAGTGTAATCAAAATGGACAGAATCACTGAACACTGTTTGTAATGAAGCTGCTAACAGGTCATAGTAAATCAGTGTTAGCGCACCTGTTTTGTCGAGCCAGAGCGTCTCGACTAATCAAGTGCCCCATGTCCACCTCTGGAGAATACTAATTGTGCAATAGTGCATTGGCTTGAATACACAGTTTGATGTAATCAGTGCATCTGGAGAAAAGCCAGTGTTCAGAAATATCTACATTTCTGTATACACCCACCGTACAAAGGTCTTTGCAATTATATCCTTACCCCAATTCATTCAAAGTTTATGTTAATATCACAACCAGCTACGTTTACCTCCCAACCAATTTCATCTTAATGCATCCTGGGTTTCCTTCCTTTTCTTATCTCCACCACCACAGAACCATGAGACACTTTCTCATCTCTTTCAGTGTACTGCCCTATTCATGTACCAAAATGGCAATACTAAATATTTCATTAGTTGTTTTTTTTTAAGTTTCACCAGTTTGAAATCCTCTTTGTTGCATCAGATTGGAAAACAGTTGTATGGAACATTGTACTGAGTGAAGTTCACTGGTGACATTTCCTTTGAGCCTGTGTGACAGTGGCAGAGAGAGGTGATAACAGTTATCATTATGAGCTGAAATCTGTGTGCACTTTAGATTAGACCAGCACTGTGTCAGCTCTGCACTAACAGCCCCGGCACAGATATAGGAATGGCTTTTTATCTAAGTAATGTACATTTTAAATACATCCTGAAGCATGAAAGTTGCTGTACCCAATTTTTCCCACAAATATGAGCAAAATTTGTCTTGCTCTTGTATTGATAATCATGCAGCTCTTGAAGATAAAATGAAACCGCTGAGATCTGGGTCTGAAAGTGTCTCCACTGTTTAAAGTGAACCGTACCGTCCCATTTGAGGGGTCCGATGTAGACCCTGGGTGTTCTAGCTCTAGAGGGGTCCAGCCCAGTATGGTTTACAGAATTATTTATCTTAGACGTGGCTACACAAAAAAAAAAATGAGATGACTGGAGAACAAGGACTCAAAAAACAAGTTGTGTGCTCATAAACTCACTGTGGACAATAATTAGGACTTTCAGAATACATGTTAAAGGTGCATTGTGTAACATTTCTGGTGGAGGATCTGTCCATTTTTTTTTTTTTTTTTTTTCTCTTTTCTCCATGGAGATGTTATTGCTTTGCCTTGAATATTCCACAGTATGACATTAAACAGCTCTACCTTACATTTATTCAATTACAGGTAATTTTATTGCTCAAAAATAGAAAAACAGGCATTCTGACTGTTAGCGACGTTGCCTCTACACAGATCTGACTTGTAACTAGTCTGATTTGGTTTTCATGAAGATAGAAAGGTTTAGTACCATACTGGGAAACATTCCAGACAAAGCAATAACATCCCCATCGAGAAAAGGATTTGATTGACCCACTACCAGAAAAGTTACACAGTGCAGCTTTAAGTGAGGAATAACTTTTGCAAAACTGCTGCGGCAACCTGTTTAAGATGAACTAGTAAGAGTAAAAATGAGGTACAGTGCCTTTAAGTAATTCAAAGAGTATATATTTGTAGAGATTTACAAAACAAAAATGAAAACAGAATTCTTTGTTGTTTGCAGAGGGCATTCTAATATCTAAATACTTTCAGCCATTGTAATGATTATGAAAACTGATTCACTATTAATCATGTCTCACCAAGTTCAACACCATTATTTATCCGTGTTGTTGAACACACAGACCTGCCAACTCAAGTCCGGCACACTAAGCGAATTTTAAAATATTCAATGCAAAAACTTTAAAACCACTCCAGTCACTGTAATGACACTGATTGTAATAGAAAGGGCATATCAAACTGGTTGTGACAACATTTTAAAATAAAAAATTTTAGAACTTAAATGGCTACAACTTCAATCCTTAAAGGGCCCATTCTATGAAATTTTCTATTATAATGTTTCCTCATCACAAACATACCTGGAGTTATGTTTTGTTTCATTCACACATGTTTAACACGCAAACCTGCATATTTAGGCTGAGTTCTTCTCTCAAACAGAAAACATCGCAATACAGAAAGTGCTCCACTGTGTTTTTAAACTCCATACACCTTCACTAGAATCATTTGGATAATTTCAGCTCTGGAATTGCCCATCTCTACTGAACTAAAGGTAAAGGTTAGCTGTTAACTTAAAATACCACTTCATGACATCACAAGGTGGAACAGAGCATTGTACGCTTTGAAGATTACTCAAACATGTGTGAATGAAACAAAACACAACTCCGGGTATGTTTTTAGGAGGTAACTACATTCTAACATGTCAGTTTAGTGTAGTATAGGAAGGACCTTTAATGTTTTCTTCTATTTAGTCTTCTTCTCCATTGTAAAATACAGTCTCCACTGCATAATAACACCATAACAGCTTCTTTTGAAATCCCTATATGCATTAAACCTTTAGCAAGTTATCCACAATCTAGCTCTTCTACTGAAATAAAGAAATTAAACAAACTTCTGAACTGCCCTGTGCCTTATGAGCACTGCTTCAGGGTCTATTGCAACATCCTTTTCTTACTTGTTTTTTAAAGATGAAACAAGACCGATAAAACTTTGTACAGAACCTCTTTGAACCGTTATGCGCTTCCCAAACTCTGAGATAACAATTCCTTTTGATATGATTATTCATTTTTAGGGTCAGGGCCTCATCTCTCTTCTTTGTTCTCTATGTCCCATTTCTGACGTGGATATCTGATAAGAACCATCTACAATCACTCAAGAGATAAGAGGGCTTTCTCTTTCAATTTAACACCAGACAATTTAGTCATTTGTTCAGACAGCACGCACTGATTGGGTTTATTAGAGGCTTTCAAATGTTGGGAGATGTCCATTTGTAGATTTGTAGAATCACTCAGTTAAATGTAGTGGAGTATTGTGCAATTGGCTGTCAAATCGAGTCTTGTCTAAGAGTATGCTGGCAATGTTTTACTTATTGGGCAGTTAAAGGTCCACTATGTAATTTTTCTCCTGAAGGTCTGCTACCTTTTTGAGTATTTTTATTTCTCATAAATAATTTGAAAAATGTGCATTCATACTGTGAGTGGGGCCTTGGAACTTGGCCTAGTGCATCACCCACTTGTCTCCATAATGCTATACTGTGTAACATTCCAAGTATTGATACTTTGCAATGACGTCACGCTGGGGGTGTTCTACATATGTCTATTGGTGGAATGTTCACCAAGCACAGTCAAATATGTTTCAAGCAACAATCAGCTCACCTGTTCCATCAAAGTCAGTTCTTTATGGTCATATTGTGTTAAAATAAAGCCTCAGACAGAGCAGTGCTTACAGTTAGCTTCACACCCCCAGGGAATGTTGATGACATCAGCTGCAAAGTATCAATAAGTGTTCTGTCACAATGCAAGTGTGCCATTCAGGCAGTTTTTGAACCTTATAAACTCAATAAATTACCGGTCTCTATAAATTAAACGCATTGCAACAGTGAATCTCATAGTGTTCATACCAAGCATCAACTAAGAAAATATTTAGCTGTCCAAGTATTTTTCCTTAAACACTGGAGTGAGTTAGAACAAATCTCACTTCTTCCTACTCCATTTCGGGCATCAATCTTTCATTTGTAGGGGGCATCGCTCAAAAGATTAATAGTACCACCGCATCAAGACTATACCAGGTCTAAAATAGCACTATGCCCCTTTTACTGACTCTAAATTAAGTTAACTAGAACTGAAGAGGAGTCTGTACCACCCCCTGAAACGCCAGTTCACCCAGTGTAGACTTTGCATTTTAGCATCTTTTTTACACAATCTGCTTAGCCATAATCCATTTGTTGGACATATCTGGTTCTCCCTAATCAGAAATTATATAACTCTAGTAAAATCAAATGTTTATTTTCCATCCTTAATTAATATGAAGAGTCAAGAGTCCAAAGAACCAGTTTGCCTTGCATTATCATTTGGCTATATAGCTATAATACTGATTATTTTGACTATTTTTTGTGTGTGTACCCATGTTGTAAACTTTTTCACTCATCAGAGACTTTAATTCTTGCATGTTTAGGCTATCACCTTCTTGACTTGAAAACAGTTGGACTTTCTGTGTTTTATTATTATTATTATTTTATTGTTTTATTTTAACATCTTAAACTGATGCTCCACAAATCATTGCCGACTTTTACGCAAGCTGCTATTGTTCTTAGCCTTATCTAAACTACTTCACATACCCCATTGTTCCCACCAGAATGCACAAGACCGCTCAAGGTGGTTTCACTGTAGAGTAGAATTCCTATTAATTCTATGTTCTATAATGCATAATACTGAAGTTAGGTGTCAAATGGTAAAAAGCCAGAAAACGAACCTTGTGTTAGAACTTTAACTGAATGATAGAAACTGACTAGGACTACAGCTCATGGATCCTATGCGGTCTTTGATCAGTCTGCCCCTGCTGCTCACTGTTGCAGTACAGGCATTGATCCCAGCAGCTCTCCTCTTTCACATTGTGTGGTCCAACACAAAACAGTGGGGTGTAGAGTTCTTATGGGGGCATCAGCAGGAGCATGCAGGCTGTTGTTAACATAAAAGTGTTAACAAATAATCACATACACTTGCTTGGGTGAACAATAGACCTGAGCTATTGCTTTAGCTCAAAAAGTGACCACTGACCAAGAGGTGAATTATGTTAAATGACCTGTGTTATGTGAACCTGGTGACTTTTTATATTTTCCGTGTTTTATTGCTGTACCTTAAGCAACTAAAATAAAACTTGTGGGTTGGCTGATCCTCTACCAGAACAGTTACATAAAGTTTTGACTGGCTATGGTGCCCAGACCTTGAACATGGTTTAGTAGTTGGCCTGTGTTTCCATGCTCAGGGCATTGCTTCAGGTCTAGGAGCAAGTAACGTCACCCACACATAACAAATGTGGGTTTGGTTAAGGTTACATTATATTTCATTTTGTTTAACAGATCCATCAATAGGAAATGTCTAGAAATACAGCGGTAGAAAAACGATGTGAAATTATTTTCTGTATCTTCTCCACTATTTTATTTTCCACTCTCTTGAGAGCTCAGACGACTCGCCCACACCTCTTGACATTTTTAATAATAGAATACAAATCACCAGTGTCTATACTCTCTAAAAGACCATAGCCTTCACCAGACTTGTTCTGATGATTTTAAATGCTCAGATTCTCTTCACAATACAACTAAACATTTAAAGGGCCCATATTTCAAACAGAAAACACCATTTTCCACCTTGTGATGTCATGTTGTAATACAGGATGTATTCCACTGTGTTTTTAAACTCCATACATCTTTACTTGAATCATATGGATAATGTCAGTCCTGGAATTGCCAATCTCTACTGAACTAAAGGTAAAAAGTAGCTTCAGCCATGGTCAGGAAGGCAACAAAAACCAAGATGTAAAAAGGTATAAATAAAGTGATAGGTTAATGAATAGGAATGTAAAAGGTAACAAAAGTGGTCTAAAATATGTACACAAAATAACCTAAACTAAGAAACGTAATAACAGGATTTAGAAATAGCAAGTTTTGTGTTTACAAAAGAAAAAAAAAAGTAGGGTAGTGACAAACTAAGGGACACATAACACACAGCAAGAAGTCCCTAAACAAAAGTCACAGAATCGAACTACTACAACTAAAAAGACACAAAACTAAACTAAACTAAACACACACAAAGTTAGACTAACAACACAAATGAGACACAGACACAAAATGGCAGACTGAACAGGCGTGGATGAGTAACTTAAATAGGGGGAGGTGGCTGTAGGTGTGGCCAGGAGCCAGCCCGTCCACAGCGAGAGCTCGCAAGCCAGGATTGCATGGGGAACGGGGACAGGAATCAACCACACACAAAAAAATAGACACATCTACAAGGGGATGAGTTGAAGGCCTGGGGCTGTAACATAACTGTTAACTTGGAAACTGCCACCACATGACATCACAGGTGGAACAGAGCATTTTGAGCTTTGTAGACAGACTAATAATAAAGGGTTACTCAAATGTGTGAATGAAGCAAAACACAACTCCGGGTATGTTTTTGAGGGTGTAACAGCATTATAACATGACTGAAAGCTCACATGAGTCAATTTTGTGTAATATAGGACCAAAACTAAACAAATCCAGCATACACAAGAGGAGTTTTAGGTCAAAGAAAATTGCTGACAATATGCCTTCGTCCAGCTACTTTTATAGAATGTTTCCGTCACAGATTCAAAACTGACCATTATTTTTGATATTTTTTCCTCATTTCATTTAAATCTTGCCCATTTCTCAAGAAACCTTTGCATATAAAAGAGTTAACCCAGATTAGATTACACGTTCACAAAACATTAGCATATCTATCAGTCATCTTGTGCATTTCCTCCACGCAATGACAAAGCAGCTGTGTTGTTTTTCAGAAGCCCGCTCACTCCGGCCTTCAAAGTGCTTCAAAGTACACATACACTCTGAGTTCCACATAAATGGCTGGAGCCGAAACAGTCAAAACGTGGCCCACACACACATAGGCACACACACGCACACACACGCACACACTTTCATGTAGCCTCTGCTGATCGTAAGTTCTATAATGAAACCTATTCCAGACGACCATGGCCAAAAACCTCTACGCCTCACCTTGAAAATTCAACAGATGTGACGGTATTATTATCCTGAGACCTACGGGACAGAAAGGTCGCCTTGAAATACTGCAGCAAATGTTGATAATGTGTTGCTAAGGATAAAAAGTTTGACCTAGCATTTTGTAAAGTAAATTGTATTATTCTCTGGCAAAGTTTAGTGTTTGAAGGTGCACTGTGTAACCTTTCTGGTGTTATCACTTTGTATAGAATATTTCACATTATTGCAGTAAACTTATCTATCTATATGGAGAAAATAGGGCAGTGGCAGCTGGTGGTATAATTTTTTGGGAGTGGCGCCTAGGCCCAAATTAAATATATATTATAAATATATGTAATATATATAGGCAAATATAGTATTATAACAAATGATAGAAACAGACAGTCAAACAGTCATTTTGGTCACTATTGGCTGAACTGTATCTTGAATGAATATAAATATTTTGTCTTATATTTCATCAGTCACCTGTCCTATGTTTATGAAGACCAGTCACTTGATTTGAGTCCACCCCGAGCTACGCCCCAAAGACATACTTCAGGGCTGCAATGTAAAGTAATGAGCAGAAGCACTGGATTTGAAATCCAATTATTGCGCCCTTTATTGACCAGCCGCCACTGGCTTTCACAAAGAATGCTTGTATTTGACTCCCTCTTGTATTTGGATCCCCGCTTTGTTGTCATTACCTGGCCAGCCAGAACCACACACTTTTAATGATAAAATGATACAACAGGTGGGTCTGGAACCATATCCTGTCTCCTCAATTCCAGGCTGCGTGATTGACAGGTGGATGAACCAATCAGAGGGACGCATGGGCTGTAGGGATAAATACAAACATGTAATAAAAAAGGGGCGAAATAAAACGCTAAGGACTGAGAAATGGTGCAGATTTCTGCAGGATCAACAATCAAAGTACTGAACTGTTTTTTTATCTCAGGTAGATAATATATTTTGTTCTGAATTATATGAGAATTTTCAGTTGTACAAAAACTAAAAAAATAACATCAGATTCTAAAATCTAAGGTCACCATGACAACCACGCTGACAGAATATTGTTAGGGAAAGGCAAAGTACAGCACTTTGCACAGACATAACTTTCTCCTGAAAGGAACCAGCAGCATTGAGTATTTCACATTTTCACATTTTCACTCTTCACTGAGAAACATTTAATATAAGATATTTCCTGCTTGAAACATGATTGTGTGGAATCAAACCCTGCACCAACTGGTGGAGTACCAGGTAAGACAAGTCCACACTGAAATGTTAAATGCAATTTCTACACTGTGCCCAATGTCTACATTTGTTAATGGCATTTCCCAACTTCTTATTATAACAGTTTTTTTTCTCTTCCCACAGCAGGTGTATGTGGACTAAACGTCCCTTTAACAGTGATCCCAATTGTGCTCCTCCCTGGATAAAGGTGAGCCTGTGCAGAAGAGAGGTCACAAGAGACAGGGTCCAGCTGAGATGACCTCTGACCTGGAGTGTGATCCTCCACTTACCAAGTGGTCCTGTGAAGTGTCACTTGGCAGGTAGGTTCAGCTGTAAATTATGACTAATAATAAATAAGATTAGATAAATCAAATGAAAATGCTGTTGTTGTCTTGTCAGTAACACAACTTATCCTTGTATCTCTGCAGTGATGAGAGGAAAGGCCGCACAAAGAAAACAGCCCAGGACAGAGGAAAGACCCTTGCTCCAGATGCAGGCTCAGCGAGAACAGAAGGTCTGGAAGAACCTCCAGGAAAAATCACAGAGATTCTCATGGGCAAAGTCCTGAGTGATCTCCATGAAAGGCTCCAGGACAATATCCATTCTATAAACCTGGAGAAAGTCCTGGACAAAAACACAGTCCAGAACTTGATGGACAACAACAATGTGGAAATGAGAATTCTCCAGAAAGTCCTGGAAATCCTCTTGCACCAAGACCAGGACCGATCCAAGGACAAGACCTGGGACATGATCCTGACTCAGACCTCAGTCCATCAACAGGTCCTGCTTCAAGTCCCGCAAAAAGTCCAGGAGGAGGTCCAAATGAATCTGGACAAATCTTAAGACAAAGTACAGTGCTAGATACATGTTCAGGACAAAGTCCAGAGCAAAGTCCTGGAGGAGAATGGCCTGAAAGAAGAGGTCCAGCACCAGGTCCAGGTTACACACCACAACAAAGTCCAGGACATGGTGGAAATGGACAAACTTCAGGACAAGATGGAGGTGGACAAGGTCCAGGGTAAAGTCCTGGAGAAAACCCAGTACAAGGAGCCACGCGTAGGTCAGATCAAACGTTGGCCCAAGCGCTACCACCTCAAACTGCTATACCCTTGTACGGTTGAAGAGGTCCAAGACATACTGCAGCACTAAACACAAAGGCTTTCATTTATCAACAGTGTGACAAGGGTGGAAATAATAAAGAAATTATATGAGAATTTCCGAGAGGACATTTCTTCCACATTTGAGAAACATCCATCCATTTTCTTCCGCTTTCTGGGGCCGGGTCAACAGTCAACACGAGGGCAACAGTCTAAGCAGGGACTCCGAGACTTCCTTCACCCCAGACACTTCCTCCAGCTCCTCCGGGGGGACCCCAAGTTGTTCCCAGGCCAGCCGAGGGCTTCCTCCCGGTGGGACATGCCTAGAACACCTCCCGAGGGAGGTGTTCAGAAGGCTCCGAACAGATGCCCGAGCCACCTCAGCTGGCTCCTCTCAACATGGAGGAGCAGCGGCTCTACTCCGAGCTCCTCTCGTGTGATTGAGCTCCTCACCCTATCTCTAGGGGGGCACCCAGCCACTCTGCAGAGGAAACTAATTTTGGCTATTTGTATCCGTGATCTTGTCCTTTCTGTCATTACCCAAAGCTCATGACCATAGGTGAGGGTAGGAATGTAGATTGATGGTAAATCGAGAGCTTTGCTCAGCCCCCTCTTCACTACAACGGTCCAATACAGCGACCATTTCACTGCCGACGCTGCACCTATCTGCCTGTCAATCTCATGCCCCATCCTCCCCTCACTCATGAACAAGACTCCGAGATAGAGATTGAGAAACATATGCTACAAATTAGTAGCTTTACTCTGTCACACTCTGGTCCCATTCCAGTCCCTTTTGGATGTGAACAGAATGTAGAAGGGACTGGCTGGTCAGGCAAGTGTGGTCAGGTATAACATGAGGGGAGAAGGCTTGTGAATGAGAGTGCATGGGCTGAGTGAGCAGTGGTGGAGATAGACTTTTACGTGAGGGGTCACATCATAGTGACCATGGCACACATGGTGCACATTTAGCTGAAAACAGATGCAATTTCCTGTACTTTCGTGGGTTATAAAAGTATTATACTATATATAGGCTATATAGTATTGTAACGACTGCCAGAAACATTAAATAATTTGTTTTATATTTCATCAGTCACCTGTCCTACGTTTGCAGTATGTTTGGTTATCACAATCAGAGCACAACGCACAGCCAAACGCAGTATTTACACAGCAGCACAACCTGATTTGCCGCTCACAACCAACCCCAACAAGGTCAGCAAAACTGCAATAAGAGGCTAAGGTCAAAACACGAACACATGGCATTAGTGCCGCTCCTACAATGCACAAAGTAACGTAAAACTAGTAAAATTAGTCTTAATTCTACTTCCACTTCCACTTAAATCCGAAAGTTATGACTAGTCCATATTAGCACTACGCCGCCAGATAGACTTAAGCCATCTGCGCGCTACGCCCAGATGAAACCTTTCCTCCCAGAAACGAGTGAGCAGAGGCTGTTAGAGCTGAGAGCGAGTGCCCCGGGTCCTGGCGGTGGCAGCGAGTGTCCCGGGTCCCAGCGGTGGATCTGTGTTTGCTCTGGGTCTGATGAGCGGCCAGAGTAACTACCCACCACCAGCTTAATGCTTCTTTTCTTGCTTGGCAGAAGGGTCCCGCTGAAGAGAAGTCATGTTACTCCCTAAAAACTGTTCCTCGGATGCACTTTGACTTGAAGTTGAACTCGTCATAACTGTATAGCACATAGAGCTGTTGTTATCCATTCATGAGCGTATAGTAGTAACATGGCACCAGTGGAGAGTTGGGACTAGGCGGGAGAGAGCGAGCAGCTGAATCACAATAGGTCAGGTGTGTGATAAATGTTTAGGAAGACCAGTCACTTGAGTTGAGTGTGCCTCAAGCTACGCCCCCAAGCCATACTTCAGGGCTGCGATGTGAAGTAATGGGCAGAAGCACCGGATTTGATGACAGATTTTCTCAAAACTTCAGGCTCTCCCACAGAACTCCATTGAGTTCACTCAATGAATCAAATAAAGTGATCTGAGCACCTTTAACATGATAAAAATATGCCTATGGAGATACACATTCAGTTTTAAACAAAATATAATACATATAGCCTAATACAAAATAACAACTTTATAAATGTTTAATCTGGGTCAAGTAAGGGAATGCGGCGCTCTTGTGCCCTCTATTGACCAGCTGCCACTGCAATAGGATGATGATATTGTGATGCTATTTTCAAAAAGAAGTCAGACTTGTTTCTTTAATTATGTGGTTTTAAATCAGTGTTGTGATTTTATTATTTTTATTTTAAATTAAGATTCACTGGTGTCAAGGTCATGTCTATACACAGTTAAGTGATCCAAATAAGTTATATAATTTGTTCTGAATGTTATGAGAATTTTCAAGAGGAGATGTCTTGCACATTTGAGAGGCACGTGCTACAAAGCAGCTGTGGTTGGATCATCTCAAGTTTGGATGAAGGTTTTTCACCCACTGTGGTCCAATTTCAGACCCTTCTGGATTTGAACAGAATGTAGAAGGGACTGGTTGGTCAGGCAACTTAACAACAAACAAAAGCATATATTCTTTTTAAAGTAAAACTAGAAATCACCAACAACTGTTGTTATATCCACCTTGACATTGGGGCATCCTAATCTACTACTTTGAATCTGCTACTGAAGAACCATATTTACGCCATCTGAAAACCTGTTAGCAGATTTATAGGGCTGTTTATTTACCTGGCTAAGTGCACAGTCCTTTGTGTGTAGCAGCCTTTATCCTTGCTGATGCCTAATGAATTGCTTGGATGTTTTCCAGTTTTGAGATTTCTCTCAATATAAAGCTGTCTGCACCCAGCCACAGTGTTTGTTTAGCATTTTGAATCAATGACTGGAATGGCAAAAGGAGAAATTCAATTTGTCAACTGGACAAAAGTTCTTCAGCTCTGGTCAGACGCTGGTGGACACTGTCTTATATCTGCCTGAAGGGAGGAGCTAAATACAATGAAATTACTCTGAGACTATCACACCTATGTGTTTACAGTTTCTGTTAGTTAGGTGGGCCTATTAAATATGCAGTGGGAGTGGAGTGTGGGTCTTGTTAGCATAACCATTCAGGGCCATGATGGGTGTTTTCACACCTTTGGACCTGACCTGGCTAGCCCTATTGTTTTCTTTGTTTGTTTTGATTTAGGTTTGAGGATAAAATTATAAATGGGAGACAAATGATGTCTGAGACCTCCATTTCTGTTCAAGGAAGGATTCTCTTTCTTGACAAAAATAGCTTCTTTAACTCCCCTCTCAAACCAGTTCTTTTCTCTGGCTAAGATCCGAACCTCACTGTCCTCAAAGGAGTGGCCTGTAGCTTTTAGGTGATGTACAGCAGACTGAGGTCCACTATGATTGGAATGTTCAGTGGGCATATGCTCAGTTTTTAAAAGAGATATATGCTAAAAGAATGTTGCATGAGTATATTTGAGTTGTATTTAATTAATAATAGCATCTAGCATACTGTAGTTAACACATAATATACAATGTATTAAGGAGGCAGAGATTGATAAAGGTGCAAAATGTAACAATGTATCTGGGGGAAGGGGAAGGGGGAAGGGAGTGTAGCTTTGCCTGGAATGTGTCACTGTATGGCATTAAACTTGCCCATCTCCAGAGAGAAGCAAGTAAGTTATCGGTCAAGTTTGTGGAAGGGTTGCCCCCCTCACAGTATGAATGCATGTTTTTAAAGGTGTTTTTCTTAGCAGTAAAAGCACCTGTAATGGATGTTTAATTCCTCAAGATAGTGGATCCCTCACCAACAAAGTTGCATAGTGCACCTTTAGGCTGGAACTTCTCAGGGCAAAGATTCTACTCTGAGCTATCTCACCCAACCTCCTATAAATGGTAAAGAGGAATGCATCTAATAGTCATGCTTTGCCTCTAGTGGACTCCAACCTTTGTCTCCTGAGCATTACTTTTACAAAACAGTTATATCTACAGATATCTCAGCAAATATGGGCCTTATGGCTGCAGTAACTTGCATACAAGGATTATCAGTGTCACTTCGTTTACCTGCTCCAGTAGTTTTGACTTTCCCTTCTAATATGAAGAACCAAAACAATTAAACAATAGAAGCTAATCCACGGTAGTAAACTGTAGGTGTAGACAACCTTCTTGATCTAAAACGAGTGAGGACACATCCAAAAATGGATCTTATGTTTTCCGGGCTGTTTCTTATCCCATGTAGTTGAATGCTTTTCTTAGTCTGTACCTAATGCAAAGCGAACTGCACTGTTACATGCAGCAGGTATCCAAGTATATTAGCTTCTCCAGATGTGCTATTGGGATCTTTGAGGTTTAAACCACAACACTAGGCCAGTTATTCAGCTTTCTTGGTGTGCACGTATAATTAAAGATCCTATATTACACATAATTGATTCTTGAGACCTTTAAACCATGTTATAATTCTGTTATCACTTGAAAAACATACCTGGAGTTGTTTTGGTTCATTCGCACATATTTGGGTAACCTTTTATTATTAGTCTGTCCACATCCCCAAAGCTCAAAATGCTCAATTCCATCTTGTGATGTCAATTTCAGTTCAGTAGAAATGGGTAATTCCAGGGCTGAAATTACCCAAATTATTCAAGTAAATGTGTATGGAGTTTAAACACACAGTGAAGCACTGCCTGTATTGACACATGACATTACAGGAGTGTTTTCTGTCTGAGAGAAGAACCAGCCTAAATATGCAGGATCTGTGTGTTAAACATGTGTGAAAACACAACTCCAGGTATGTTTGTGAAGAGAAAAAATAGATCAGAAAATAGAGTAATATGGGCCCTTTAAGTGCCTCTGAGGAATTTCATTGTAAAGATGCATTGGTATGTAATAATCTCCACAGTACTTTCACTTTGACACATTGTATAACACAAATAAAAAGGACCCAGCCATCTGTTGCTCTGTCGCACTTCATCCCCTTTCCCGCAGTGACTTTGACAAGTTGGATCTATATGCGTCCTATGTATTTCACAGGCATCCATTTTGCATATAAATCATCATATTGTTATTCACTACTTAAAATGCAAGTGCAGGCCAGGCCCTTATCACAGCCATGTCTAGGACTATTTCTATGACGTAATGACGTGAGTTCAACTCTGCCATTTTGTTTTCCATCCTTGTCATTGATGATACATCAAAATTGCTGGCGTACAGCAGAATCTCATTACTACATTCAAGCAAGCCTGGGACAAATTAAAATGGGATTCCTTTTCATCTCCATACAAACTCATTTTCATAGCATAAACAAGGGAGATTGCGGAGGTGCAAAAGTGAAACGACTCCAGAGCAGAGGGGTAAAAATGGGAGGTGAGACGCTCATCTATTCAACAAAACAAAAGTCTATTTACCATCAGAATAGGCTGTTGTGCCTGAAAATGTCGAAGAAAATCAGGCTAGTAAGCCCTTGTAAAACTCCTTAGTCAAGCATTTGAAATTTGGATACATTTTTACTTTTTTTTTTTCTCTTTTTTGTTTTCATTAATTTATTTGTGAGGAAGGACCATGCACAGATAATGTACTGTAATCTGGTAAATGGTACAGGTACCACACTTGTATTATGATTCATTTGTATGGTAATGAGTTCAATGTTGATTATGCCTATGATTATGATGGATGGTGTCTAGATATGATATACATTTTAAATTAATTGTACAATTAATTGCCTTTTATAATTATATGGACTGTTACAGAAAATATAAACTTCTGTATTTCAATTAGATTACTTTAATGGAGCCCAGGAAGAAACAGCTTGACTGTGTTAATAATAAATAATAAATAATAAACAACAAATATGCTAGATGTAAAACTAGCGTGTATAATTTCCCCCAGTCTTAATTGATATTTTGCAGTGACATCATGCTGGGGGTGTTCTCATGTATCTGTATTGGCAGAATGTTAAACGGTTACCATGGTAACAGAACGCACAAATTAACAAACAGACAAAAACTGGATTTAAACAATACATTTTCAAGAGCCTGCGAGCAACATGAGTATTCATGGTCCTGTTTAGGGATTTGATTTACAACAAAAAGGAGAGAGTGAAAAACTGTTGGCCAATTCTAACTGGCTTGTGACTGTAATTTTATGTGTGTGAGACTTTTTTAAGATCACAAATCATCTCACCTGCTTTAGTTCAAATAAAGATCATATTAAGTCTAACCTGAATAAAGAGTAGTTCTTTCAGTTAGATTCACACACCCACTGAATGTTGATGACATCAGTTGTAAAGTATTAATAGTTTCGTACCAAAAAAAAAGAGTGATAATAATAATAATAAAAGCTATACCTGCTTGTCTCCTTGTAGATGTTGTTGCTTCCATAGTGAGGCATTTAACTTATTTTGATGAAGCAAATGGGACCCCTGGACCAAGTTACAGGTCAGATCTGTGTAAAAGTAATTAAGCTTACAATAAGAATGCATGATTTTCAAGATAATTTTGAGCACTAAAAACACTTATAAGGAAATAAGCACTAAATATGTAAGGTCAATACCACTGTGTAAAATATTCCAGGCTAAAACTTCAAAGGATGATAATCGATGCACTTAGGAAAATATAAGACATATACAAGCAAACTTTAAGCAATTAGTGGGCACAAAGTCAGCACAAGTGTTGTTTTCTTTGTTGATATTAGCATACATTAGCTGCTGCGCTAAAAGCCAGTGCTCATTAGTGGAGTGCCAGGTGGTATATAATGGTGCCTGAAGAAAAGCTGTTCACATTTTCAGTTTCATTGAAGGGCATCAGTGAGGAAACTCATCCGCCAGTCGTTCCAGCTGTTTTTGAATGCGCTTGTGTCTTTTGAACCCTCTTGTCACTTGTGTTCACCTGTGCCAAAAAGTCCTGGAAAATAAAGGATTACAAATATTTCCAGATATTTGAATTTGTATATAGTGGTAATAATCTTGATAACCACAGTAATTACATAAATTGTTATCATTAACTCTTAAACCATGCTTGAAAATTGAAATGAAAATGTCTGAAAAATGTCTCAGGAACTTGCTGTCAGTAATATTTTGGAGCTAAAAGACATTGTTTCATTGTAATGTAACTGTAGTTTGTAGTTGTAGTTTATTTATCATCAGTTCGAGACCACAACACATTGTGGTAGTATTGTCTATTGAAGTCTGCTTATGCTTCCATTGTAGGGAGTATTAAACCTCTGATGATCCAAAGAAAAGTCAACACAGACTTCCTCCATATTATATCAAATCTGAGATCTCTGTGTAATCCCTTAGTCGTCCAGTTGGATCCAGAGCAAATATGAGATACATTTACTTAGTGTAGTTCTATAGATCTAGCCAACAAACTGTAAACAAGTAGGTGTGTTAATTTGTTGTAGTGTAGTTTCATTGTAGTTAGCGCCTCCCTGCAGTTAAATATAAGGCAGTGTCCAGCAGCAATCTGACCACAACTGAACAAGCAGCTTGGATGAGCTGGGAAATCTCTTCACTTAAATAAACGTTTGTCCAGTTGACGGATTTTTTTTTTTTTTCGTTTGCTTTAGCAAATTTGAGTTTGAATATTATGCCGTTTTGGTATTGTTATTGGCCTTTACATATGGTCTTGAGCACTTTTGCATCTCAAGTTTTAGGACTTAAAATAATACCTATAGAAAGCACACATGTTCCATCAGATGGGCTTCCTATGCAATGATTTGGTTTACCACGCCAAGTAGCAACGGTGGGAAGCCAAATAAGCATCACCACAGTGCACTTATATTAGCATGCTGGTCAAGTTGAACACAATTTGGTGGTAGAAATGCTCAGAACAAGTCGGGCAACAATTTATGATCTTGAGCAGGATTTCTACCTTTGACGTCACATTCCAGGGAAAATTGAAACGTAATGATATCAGGAGCTCAGAGGAAGATGACACCATGAACAGATTAATGAAAGAATAGTGAATGAAGCAAAATAGAATTCCAGGCATTCCAAAAAGTCAATTTTACATATTGATATGTGTTCTTTAACATCATGATAATTCATCCTCATGACATGTTGGCTTTTTTACCTCCTCATTATGCATCAATATTACTGTTAGCATATTTGATTATTTCACTTCCGTGATAGTTTTTTAGTATCATTTGAGCCAACAGCTTTGAAGTTATAACTCATTTCCTCTCTCTCCCCTCTGAGCATCATGGCGTCTACACAAATGGATTCCTGTCACACGGCATGAGTGGTGACTTGAAGGTCGCGGAATTTCACACAGATCAGCCCATGTCTGCTTTTTTCCCCACCGGCGGCCATATTGATTTGTTCCGACTCAATTAATCACGGTAAGAATGTTTTACTCCGAAAAGGGGTCTTTGAATGTGACCTCGCTCTAGGCAACACTGAGCTTCATCTGTACATCCAGGTAGAGAGAAAAAACCTGAAGGGCTCGGCAAATGTAATAAAAAACAAATTAAGGTTTAGTGGCAGCAGAGATGTCCCGCTAAAAAGTGGATTTCAACGCAAAGTGGAAGTGATCAAAAATGAAGGACATATTTGGGGGAGTGCAGTGTCCGTGCCATTCTAGATCTAAATATTTTAAAAGAAACATTCCACAGCAAATGCTAAGATTAAAGGTACTTTGTGTAACTTTTCTGCTTGCTTCTATGGATATGTCATTGCTCTGCCTGAAATGTTCCACAGTATGACATCAAACATTTCTACCTTACAGTTATTAATTACAGGTTGTTTAATAGCTCAAAAATACATATAGAAACAAGCATTCTGATTGTGAGTGGGTTTGTCTCCACAGATCTGACCTGTAACTTGGTCGGGTTTTGTCTCCATAAAGATAAAAAGGTTTAATGCCATACTGTGAAACATTCCAGACAAAGCGATAACGTCTCCATGGAGAAAAGCATTTGATGAACCCTCCACCAGAAAAATTACACAATGTGCCTTTAAGTATAATTATGTTTTTGACAATTATAATAGAGCTAAGAAAATTCATTACAAAGTTACTATAATAATATTGATTGACTAATTTTAAAGGTGAACTCTATATACCTGGTGGGAGGTCTGGTATTAAAAGGAGAAATTCAATTTGTCAACTGGACAAAATAAACTTTTGTCCATTGAATTTCTCCTTTTGCCATGGATTCTACTTGGACGACTGAGGGATTTTACACACATCTGGTATTAAACTTATCCATCTTGCATTTATTAAATTAAAATATCATGACGAAAATGCGTTGTTACTGTTTTAAGCAGGCTTAATAACTGATGACTGATGATGTCAGCTGCTTGTCTCCATAGAGATAGATACTTTAATGCCATATTGTGTAACTTGAACATCCAAGAAATACATGCAAATATTATAATTTTACAACTTGGTCTTACCAGTGTTAGATAATTCATATTTTTGACATTCTATGTTATGCATACATACAACATAATATAGATTTTTTTCTTCTCTTCCCCAAAACTGTTCAACATTGCAAAAAACACTAAATGCATGAAAATTAATTGGAAATTGTAAAAAATAGAAAATGTTTTGTTTGAATTATTTTGGTTGCATAATTTCAAAATATTTTTTCCCTTGTCAATGTACAAGCAAGAAATCTGCATTAACATTAGCTTCTTTCTCCAAAACTTAAAAACATGGCAATTTTCTTTGTGCCTTGATCCTGTTGCTCTGTCTCATATTTGTTCAGTCATTGAGAAATCTGTAATTACATAGGCTGCACACAATCAGATGGATGAGATTGGAAACGTGATGTGTTGCGACCAGTCAACCAGTGGGCATTTCATTTCCTCCTGAAATCAAATATTAATTATTCTACTTGTACGCTGCATATTTAATCGGAGTGGATAAAACGGTTTGCACGGAGTATAGCTGCTTTTCTTTTGTTGTAAAGTGCTTTATTGTTGAAGACGTTTGGTGACAGATTAATTCACCCATCTGTTCACACACTCATGTTTCATATTATAATGAACTGTCAGCCATTTTTATCAGTAATTATTAGCTCATCTTATACAAGTGTTTTTTCTGATGTATTGCAACAAATTAGACACACACATTTGTTCAGATTCATATTCTGACTCGCTTGTGATGACTATACTGTTTAGATATTATCGAAAGCTCAAGAAAGTAATTTGAAAGTTGGTATAGGTGAATATAAATTGCATTCCCAAACTCTTCCGAGATCAATTTTTCTCCTTTCTTGGATAGCAGCTAAATATTAGTGGTGGTAAACTTCTCCTGTAGCCACAGCCGCCCTGGGACTAGAATGTAAGGCTGCAATTCTGTGCCATCAGCCCCTCCAAGCTTACCTGTCCAGCCAGAACCACACGCTTTGACAAAACTTTACAAAGACGAGTGGATCCGGAGTCGTATCCTGTCCTGATTTCAGAGAGTGTGATTGACAGGTGGATTAACCAATCAGAGAGAAGCATGCTTTGTTTGCGTCAAAAAATAAACATGGCGGGTTACATGTAAAAAGGGGAAAAAACAAAATAAAGGACAGAGAAATAGCACAGATTTTTACAGAATCAACAATAGAACCATCAAACTTTGATTTAAAAGCAGTTATATATTTGATTCTGAACGTTACCAGAATTTTGGAGAGATGTCTTCCGCATTTGAGAGACACATGCTACAAAATAGCAGCTGTGGTTGGATTGTCTCAAGTTTGGATGAAGGATTTTCACCCTCTGTTGTGTGGTTCTAGTCCTTTCTGGATTCAGTTAGAATGTAGAAGGCACTGGCTGCTCAGGCAACCTCCAAGCACCACCATTCATTTGAAGATACAGTAGGTGAAGGGTCTGGCCGCTGACTGCTCCTGTGATGACTGGACCTTGGATGTCTCTGCTCTGCCCTGACCATGTTTTGTGGACCCAGACCGTCCCCTTCCATCACTTTGCTGGATGAGCCTCTCTCTGTTCCTCTGTCTTGACTGGGCTCTGGCTCTACAGATTTAAACTCTATCTGCAAATGGATGCTTATCAGTCCTGGACACATCTGCAGCTTTCCCGTCTGTGAGAGTGAATCTCTCTGTTTGAGGTTTCTCTTTTTTCCACTGGGTTTTGTGGTATTTTTCCTTGTCAAGAAGGACAGGGGGCACTCTGGGACAGTGAATTAGTGATTAATCTGCTTTTCTGTTATTGACCAATGACTGTTTAAAAGTTTTATAACCATCTGGAAATAACTTTTTTTATTTTAGTCCTGTAAGGTGACTGCAGTTGTGAGTTTGGGCTATACAACAGTAAATTGAATTGCCACAATAGAACTTGGTTGGAGTAGGACTTGGACCTGAAATCTTCGGGTGGATGGATGAGTTCTCTAAAAGATACTAAAACATTCTCTTGGCGATATATACAGCAGCTTATAATAATTACCAAATTTAGTATCATGATATATGGATATTTTTGCACATGCTTATGGTACATTACATGTTATATCAAAATGTAGTAAAAAATACAAGTACAAATGTTCCTTGTGGTTCTTTGGCTTCACTTATTCCATTGGTTTCATTCATTCCTTTCAGTATGTACTTGTAAAGCTCATTTGAAAGTTACCTTATGATCTCTATACTATACTTAGTAGTTTTATAGATGCTCTTTTCTCTCTGAACACTGCTACAGTGTTCCTGTAATGAATAAGTGTAATTAATCTTAAAGGTCAGTCTATTGTGGTATGTGAATCTGAGGCCGTCTATACATATCCACTGTTTTTCATTTTCTATATTACCTTTCATGCATAAGTTCTGTTAACTTTGCTTAAAAATATTCAGTGGATCTAAATGTATCATATGCAGCACACAAGGTACGGACCTAAGGGGGAAATGTTACAGTGAAACTTAACTGGGAAAACAAACATTCAGACATTTTCATTATGGAGTTTGCAAGTTCTGTACGGCTGTGCAAGTTTCCTCTGCATACTTGAGGCATTTGTTGAAAGATGGTTCAAATGAAGAGAGAGCAAATTTGGGCATTTATTCTGGTATTATTGATTTTAATTAACTATTCTAAATTTTAATGCACCACACTTCATTTATTCATGTTTTTGTGCTAATGGACTGATATTTGACCGATCCATCTGTGGCAAGTTGTATTAATTAGGGATGCACCAGCTTTTTCAGTTTGAATACCAGTTTTGATACTATAGCTTTAAGTATCTGCTGATACCCGATATCAAGAAAAGAAATGCCATTTCAGTCTCTGCACTGGTATCAACCAGTGCAGAGACTGAAATGGCATTTCTTTTCTTTATGCAAAAATATAATAAGACAAAAGTGATCCAAATGTGTTATGTGCATGTTATTTATCTCTTAAGTAACTACAGAACAACTTTGTAAAATTGAAAACATTATGAGGCTTTCTGGGCCAACTACAGCCACTAAAGGGTCTTATATGTCCAACCAGGATGTCAGCTGCACCGATATGTGGAGGCCGATATCCAATCCAGCTAATTTTTCTATATTTGCGTCAATATCCGATATCAGTATCAGATCGGTGCATCCCTGGTATTAATACATAACATTTTTTAAAGCCTTTACCCATAAGGATAGATCAGTATAGAGTACCAGTATTAAAATAATTAGCCCGAGAGCACAGTATCAATTAAAAAAATGTGTTATCATCCATCACTACATGAAAGTAAACAAATACAAAATAGTCAAAGCTGATAAGATGATCATATTGGTTTATTCAAGACAAATTTTCAATTGAGTCTAAATTAATTTATTTGAAGTAAACCTGTTTTTACTCCACTGGCAAATATATGAACTTAGCAAAACAACTAACCACTTATACCATTCCATCATATGGACCTAAGCATATACTCATTTTATGTGGCCCAGCAGTAAATTGCATGTTGTTGTTGAGTTAATTGGGATCACAGAGGCCATAAGTGCACTGAATGAGTTTCCCTGTGCATGTTTGTTGCTCCAGACTCTACCGAAAGCTTTTACCATGGGCCTGTTTTATCTCGCGCTCACCTCCTCTTCAAAGTGGGATCAGAGGAGGAGGAAAGGTGCCACAGTTAGCCTGGTGAACCGGGTGCAAATGACTTCTTCAAGCAGCATGGAGCAGACAGGGACATTTTGAACTAAATTGGAGTTTCTGAATTTCTTGACTAAAACTATGTGGCAAAGTAAGAAATTTCACCTGCATTCAACCAAGTGAAATAGAACTTTAAAAAAGGGTTTAAAGAAGACCTACTGAGCTTGTGTCTGCTATATAGATATGCAATGTATGGTTGCTCAAACATACACGAATCACTCCAAATACAACTTCGGGTGAAAAAATTGTGAAAAAAATTCAAAAGTTGATTATGCTTGTGTCTTTAAAGCTAGGCGTACTATGATATGGCTGGTTTTACTGTATGGCTGGAATCATATATAAACTAAACATCCTGATGTGGTGGAGTTGTTGCTGCACAGAACACTGTCGCCGTATGTCCTTACCTGGGAACTTTGTGGAATTTGGCTTATTGAAATGGTTCATCTGCAGCAGCACTATTAGCAACTTAAAGGGCCTATAGCCGATTTTTTCACCACGTATTAGAGCAAAATTTGTCTTTCCTTCGTACAGATACATTGTATAAGTAGCTCTTGTGGTCAAAATAAGTCTGCACCTAATTAGAAAGCATTTAGCATTTAAGAAAGTGATGCTAATGTGAACTAAAGCTAAATTAATACATAGACAAGCAAAAATGCACAAATAGAAAAACATTTAAATAGACCAATGCCACGTTTTCTTCATCTGATAAAAGGTCAGCATAGCAAACTGTGATAGAACTGTAGGCAATATCTCACCAAAAATGTGTCCATGAAACTCCACGCAAGACTGAAGCAAAAGAAACCCAAGATGACCAGACAATGAATCTGCAAGGCTAGTAATAATGGTACTCTTTTTTCCCATGTGTTTTTCTATAGATGTTGAAATGTTACAAGTGGATGCAGAAAAGGTTTGGCAATAATGGCACCATAAGATGATTGGAAAATAGTAGTAGTAGTAGCAGTAGTAGTTGCAGTAGTTGTAGTAGTAGTTGCAGTAGTAGTAGTAGTAGACGTGTAGTATGTGGTTGCATGTAGTAATGAAACAGAACTACTAGCAGAAGTCCATAAGCAGTAGTAATAGTTGTGATACCCGTATATATCATGACATTTGGAAATTTATTGCTAGTTTATGGAATGATTCAACAAATTACTAATTAATTTCTGCTTTTGTACATTTTTTTTTTTTTTTTTACAATGTCCTCATTTTCCTTACTGTGAGAAGGATATTCTTAATACTCAGTACAATTAGAATCGGAGACAAAATCACAACAATCACCAACAACCTTCTGCTGTGCACCGTCTTGTTCCGGGTTAATCCGACTCGGGAATTCATGCTTCATAAACAACCCCAAAACAATTTCCCTGCTAAATCACCAGCAGGAGGCACAGAGGAGACTGAGAAGTGGGTGAGCGAGTACCCAGTCCACGTCCATTTGAATTCAGGACCATGCGCTTTCTTTCATCTGAAGTGTTTTTAATTTTAATTTATTTTTAAGTGAAGGACATCCTTGAGTGGTTCAATCTTTTGAGCATCTCCTACCTGTAACAAATTCTAGCAGTCAGGAAATGTTATTACAGCTAACTTCCAAAATGTATTTATTTTTGTGTACAGATCTTGCAGTTTGTGTATCACTGTATTAAAAAAAAAAAACAGAATGGAAATATATTTTTTTGTTGCGGTTTTAACCATGTTATAACATTGTTCCCTCATCAAAGACATATGTAAAGTTGTATTTTCCTTCATTCACACTATTTAACAAATCCTGTTTAGTAAGTACACTCTCTTTAATAGCTACAAAATGCAAATATTGATCTTTCCAAGATTGTTACATCACAGGTAAAAGTCCAGAGATCTCCTGGGGTGTTTTTTTGCTGTCAAATTGCATTCATTAAAGCAGCATGCTTGTGTTAGCATGTCAGAAAAAGATTGCTAACAGTGTCCTAAAAAAGTAATTAAATGAATAAAGCGCTTTCAGTTTAGTATGCCTTATCAGTCTGGCTGACCAAATAAAGTTTATGCTAGTACTTGGATAGCCTAATTTGCTGTTTTAATATTTTCCTATTTCAAGTGGGCAAACGATTATATGCCATTCTCATCCTTTTGAGCCACGTTAGAATGTTGTTACCTCCTCAAAAACATACCCAGAGTTGTGTTTTGTTTCACTGTCTCCATCTCCAACTCTGAAAATGCAGTTACACCTTATGATGTCATGTAGTGGTAGTTTTCATGTTAAAGGACCCATATTACTATGTACCTTTAGTTCAATAGAGAATGGCAATGGCTGAAATGATCCAAATTATTCTAGTGAAGATATAAGTGGTTTTAAAACACAGTGGAGCACTTCCTGTTTTCGTCTGAGAGAAGAACTCAGCCTAAATATGCAGGATTTGTGTGCTAAACATGTGTGAATAAAACAAAAGACAACTCCGGGTGTGTTTTTGATGAGGAAACATAACATAGATCAGAGAATAGTGTAATATATTGGCCCTTTAAGCATCTGTAAAAAAAAAAAAAAGATTTGATTGTTTATTCAAAGGCACCCAACTCTTGGCAGCTGTTCCGTTCTAAAGCCTGCACAGATGTAATGTCATAGTCTTTCATTATCGCGGCGTTCACACATTTCACGCTTTTCACTCTTCTAATTCCTCATAATGCTTCCCGGTATGCAACCCAATTCTTTCACATGGATCATTTCACTTCCATATTATCTGCAACTTATCTTAACAGGTCGTGCGTTTTCCCTCATTGCAATACCCAGAAACCGTTGCAGTGCGATGCCCGCCCCTTGTCCCATATTTGGGGAGACAAGATGATTCATTCACCTGATAGAGATCAAAGTCTGCGGTTACTAAGACACTACTGAAGGAAATTTATTTTGACACTGCGGCACACAGCAAATCTTTACGGTTTATGGCAATAGACTTTCAAACGTCTGCTTAACTGTTGGATTTGATAGTTTGAAAAGACAAAATTTCTGTGCTGATGGCTTGAAAAGGAATAAATGACAATTAAGATGAAACGATATTGGTTTGAATGGTAGAGAAAATGCCAAAAGATCTTCACTTTCTCTTCACAAACACAAAGTTTGTGCTCGAGTCTCCTCCATCAACTTAAAACATGCGTAGTAACTGTCACCCAAGATTATGGCACAATATTAGTTTTAACCACTGTGCAAAGTTATGTAGTAACTGAAGAAATTTCATAATATAGAAATCTTGCCTTTTTGTGATCAGTTTTGTCTTGTATTGTAGATTAAACCCTAATTTAAACATTCCTGTTATCAAGTGACTCATTGATAATGAATGAAAAGTTTATACAAAGTCAGGTAATGACAGGACTTGAAGAGGAGTCATGATTTTTTGTTGTCAAGATAAGGTACATTTTATTGTCCATATAAGCAGTGGTGATTGAAGTACTCAATTTTGCTACTTGAGTAAAAGTACAGATACAGAGGCAAAAAGTTACCCAAGTAAAAGCATCACATGAAAAAACCTGCTTAAGTAAAAGTATTAAAGTACCCGTTAAAAAAATGTATACATTTAGAGGAAAAAGTAAAAGTATTTTACACAGATTTGCACAAAGTGTTATTAATTTAAATAATTTAATTTAAATAATAATAAATAATAATACATTATTTTAATATTTTAAAGTATTAAATGTAGTGATATTGAATAAAAAGTATACAGAATAAATTTCTTATTTTTTCTTATGAATTTTGTGTATTTATTTTTGTTTCTTCATAACCGAAGCTTGAACTCAAAACCTTTAGGATGCTACCACAAACATAACCTCTAAAATCATATGAAAAAGTACAGATACTTGCTCTCAAATGAACAAAAGTAAAAATAAAAAGGACCCACTGTAAAACGTAGAATTTTTCGGTATCTGTATTACTTATGTACAGAACTTTATTACTTTTATTTCGTTACCTTCCACCACTGCATTTAAGTGATGCTTGATATTTTGCATTGACCCAACCTTTCATGCATATGGGTAAAAATGTGTAACTAAGAGTAGTGAAGGCTTAAATGAATGTTTACCTGCTTCCTGTCTTAAATAAATATGTGCTGAAAGAATTTGGGGAATGATATTTTTAAGCATTTTTTGAGAAAATTGGAAGTTGGATCAGAATTTTATTTTGTTGTGGTAGGGGACATTACAGGAAAAATGAACGACCACTCAAACACCTAAAAAAAGCTCCCACCTGATTCAAGAATCAAATTAGGGATCTTCCCGCTGCAGGTCAAAGACAATCCTCTCTGACACCGCAATTCACTTAACTTTACACTTTTCATTTTAAACTAGTGTATGGAAAGAATGTGTGCAGATGGAAAGTTCATAGACTAAGCCAGTAAATTAAATGTGAGTGTATAGCAGTGTTGGTGAGGAAGTTATGGGTTAAGTTGCATATTAAAGCATTTGAGTTTGTTTACCGCTGGTAGGTAGGGAATCATGATTGATTGATTTTTTGATGTCACAATTTGGAAAAGAATTGAAGAAGCTGTAATCTCTTTGTCATCTCTGTCTTTTAAGTTGTCTTTATACAATGTTTCCTAGTACTTTTTTCTGCATAAAGAGTTTGCCGCTTCCCTTTTTAGTTGACTAATCAATCAGCAGGACGTCTTTAGTCAATCAAAAAAATTCTTTAGTCAAATACAGCCCTTATACGAGGTCAATTTTTTGCTGCTCCAATAGCATCAGATTACATAATAATGAATGGATGATGCTATTAATGATTTAAAACAAAAGACACACAAAATGGCATGTATGAACAGATTAAACGTGTCACACATGTTAAAGAAAGCAGATTTCTGCACCAGCAATTGTAATGTGTTTGTGTGCTTAATACAAACTCAGCCGTTGTTCTGGTTCAGCAACAACATTACCGATTATATCAAAGTCCAGATAACGCCAGTTAAGCACATTTCCATAGTCATTTCTGTCATAATTCCTTATTGTCGACTCAGGAAGCAGCTGCCAGTGCTACAAAGTATAGGGAATTGCAGTGTCCGCAGTCCTTTTAATCATTTCAATACAGTCAACATGATAATGTCATTAAACGTATAAAAAAATGTCTCAATCTTTTTGAATATTACAACCAGTATTGCCCAAAAGGTTGGTGAGAGTAACATTTATTACTATTAAAGGACTTGCACCCAACCTTTTGTATGTAAAGCTTTAGCATGATGGTAAACTCTCCTTTAGCCTCTGAAAGTTGTGAAAATGTAAAAAGAATGTTTTGTTTTGTTTTTTGTTTTTTTTTAGAACTGTGCAGCCCTATTTTTAAGACAGTTAAGGTTTGGCACTGCACCTTTAAAATGACTGTATTTTATGTATTTGCCCAGAACTGAGTTTATACAGAACCTGTCCTAAAACGAGAGTGAAATCCCCAGAGATGTTTGAGTGGGATACAAACTTCCTGCTTGAACTGTTCCCACTGATCCACCGCTGTGCCAGTCCAGAGTCTGCGGTCCGTGTTGTACAAATGGATTGACAACGATTTAGGTTGATTAAAACGTCACCACACCAACTCCGACTTTGACCACAAATTGTTTTTGGCCTGGGACTTTTTGGAAATTAGGATTTTGTTCACAGAGGAAAGTGTGATCAGAGAGAACAGGCTGTAGGGTCGGGTGAGGTCTGTGAAAATCCTGTTGACACAAAGTATTATAAGATATTTTACCACTTGTCCTTGATTAGTCTTAATAAAGCTTGACCAAAGACTTGATGCATAATGAACTAGAATGACTCAGACTTAATTAATACCCTAACCTTAAAGTGCACATGACAGATGCACATGATTTTCTAATTATATTAGGTTTGTTGGGATAGTACCTGGGAGTATTTATCATAGTTTTAGTGGGAGGAAAAGTACAGAAATACAGGAAGTAGAGCTGAGTTCTTAAAAGGAATACCTCTATGTCATTAACTCTGAAAATGTAAAGACAATTTGTACTGAAAGAAGGCTATTTTCTGACAACTAAACATTTGTATTAGTCTAATCATAACTATTACGTAATTTAGACAAGTTTTGGCCCTTGCAAACATTATGGTTGCTAGGTAACATAAAAGTAATTACCTTACCAAATTACCAAAATCAAATCATTCTTAATCATTCTTAATTAACTATTTGTTCATTATGAATTGAGTCTTTGTTGATGCTTTATTAGACTGTAGTTACAGTGGTACTCATTTAACAAATCCATCATACAACAAATCATACAGTGCAGTGCTTACAGTTAGCATCCCACCCCCAGGGAATATTGATGAGATCAGCTGTAAAATATCAATTGCTGTTCTGTGGAATATTCCAGACGAACCCTTCATCTGACGTCTTAAAGGCACATTGTGTAACTTTTCTGGTGGAGGGTCTGTCAAACGCTTGTCTCCATGGAGATGTTATTGCTTTGTCTGGAATGCTCCACAGTATGGTATTAAACCTTTCTAACTTCATGGAGAGCAAAACAGCAAGTTACAGGTCAGATCTGTGGAGAGGCAACCCCGCTCACAGTCAGAATAAGTTTTTTTTTTGTTTTTTTTATGTGTTTTTGAGCTTTAAAAACCACCTGTAATTGAATAAATGTAAGGTAGAGCTGTTTAATGTCATATTGTCGAATATTCCAGGCAGAGCAATGACATAGAAACAAGCAGGTGACGGACCCTCCACCAGAAAAGTTACACAATGCACCTTTAATGAATCATGTCCCCAGTCTTTCTAAGTATTCTGGTACTCTAGGTTCATCCTCCCTGGTGTGACTGTGAGCTGTGGAGGGAGGCGATACCAGTGGAGTACATTTTAAACAGGGTCAGAATCAGAGTAACGGCTATGGCATATGTCGCACTTCATTGAGATTCTGCCCCGAGATCCATTTTTAAGAGAAGATTTCCATCTTGCTCTGAGCCCCCTCCCCGTCCCTGTTTGATGATGACATTTGCAGAAATGAGTGAGGTGCCATAGAGAGATGGGATCCAGGCTGCTGAATCTTCTACTGTGCATGAATTTTTAGTACTGATTTTAGGTAAATACCCTCTAGTCTAGGTAGTCACGCTTTTACAATATTTAGTATTGCAATAATTTTAAAGGGCCCATGTTACGCAAAATTGAGGGAGTGAGCTTTAAACCATGTTAGAATGCTGTTACCTTCAAGAACATACCTAGTTGTATTTTGTTCAACACATATTTGAGTAATCTTTTAATACTACATCTCCAAAGCTCAAAATGTTCTGTCCCACCTTGTGATGTCATGAAGTGGTAGTTTTCAAGTTAACAGCTCCTTTTACCTTTAGTTTAGCAGAGATTGGCAATTCCAGGGTTGAAATAATCCAACTTATTCATGAAGGTGTATGGCGTTTAAAAACTCAGTGGAACATTACATCCTGTATAACCACATGACATCACAAGGTGGAACAGAGTGTTTTCTATCTGAGAGAAGAACACAGCCTAAATATGCAGGGTTTGTGTGTTAAACATGTGAAAAAAAAACAACAACAACACAACTCCAGGTATGTTTTTGATGAGGAAAGAACATTATAACATAGATCAGAAAATAGTGTAATATGGGCCTTTTAAGTAGAAGTTATAAGTTGTCATTGGTACATTATTTAAGTAAAGTATGGGAAACAAATTGCCAGGTTACAACTTCAGCCCTAGACCCAAACCAAAAAAAAAGTAAGTATACTAATGGATTTTAGATCACACATTTGGGATATGATTCAGGTCACAGCTGACACATTGGGTAATTCAAGGGACTTTAGTAGATACTCCTTACTGTAAACAACTGGGGTGTGTGAGATCTTCACTTCAGACAGATATAAGACAGTGACTTTCATAAACCTGTCACGACTGAAGAAGCTCTTAAAACCTTGTCCCGTTGACAGAATTGAATTGTGAGGGATTACGCAGACATATAATAGAATAACACATGGGCTACACAGTAATGGCAAAATGATGGTTCATAAAAAGGAAGCAGACTGAGACTGATGGTTGTGTTGCTGTTGTATGTAAAATTGTGAAATACTTTTTGTGTCCTGCTCTGGGAGGCAGAAGACAGCAGGGGATTGATCATAGACTGTACACTTAAAGGTGCATTGTGTAACTTTTCTGGTGGAGGGTCCGTCAAATGCTTGGAGATGTTATTGCTTTGCCTGGAATATTTCACAGTATGATATTAAATCTTTCTATCTTTATGGAGACCAAACCAAGTTACAGGTCAGATCTGTGGAGAGGCGACCCCGCTCACAGCCAGAATGCCTGTTTTTCTAGCTATTTTTGAGCTATGAAACCACCTGTAATTAAATAAATAAGGTAGAGCTGATTAATGTTATACATTCCAGGCAGAGCAATGAGATGTCCATAAAAAGCAGAGGACAGACTCTCCAACCAAAAAAATACACAGTGCACCTTTAAAATGTTTGTTTAACTCACTTACTACATGATCCTGGTATTTTTATCTCTCTATTTTATCCAAAATATGAACATTAATAAAAGATCAATCAGGTGCCTTGTTTTCCCGAGGTTGGCTCCCGATAGAGTTAGCAGCAGGTTTGATTGACAGCTATCCTAAGTGCCCGCCTCCTGCTAAAATAGCTGTGCAGGGAAAGGGCGAGTACCTTCAACAACCTCACTCCTGATTGGCTCTTTGGTTGCATACCCAGATTTCCAAATATGGGTCTATGGGCCTTTATAACGACAAGCCTTGATTGGCTTCATTAGGTTGCAACGCTATCCCTCAGTCCACTTATATACGCAGGCTATGGTATTGACAACTGCACTTCTAGTTTTTGCCTTTCAGAAAAAAAAAGATTAAGTTGGTACTAGAGTCAACTGAAGACATGCTAAGAAAAAGATTGGTAATGGCTTAAAATCTATAAATGGACCCCCAACTTCAATCTCACATAACTGGCTTTTCCAAACAAAGATTTAATTTCATTACTTTGTTGACTTTTAGCAGGTGTTATGATAGACATCCCATAGCACATTTGGTTAAGTGTGAAACATGCAGAACGTCTCCATGGTTACAGGTACATAAAGGTTTAACTGAGGACAGATGCAACCTAGAATTTAAGTTACTGCAGAGTTTGAGTGACTTCGAGCGAGGAAAAAAAAACCGTCTGTTGCTAATCACATTTTGTATCTTTAAAGTGTACAGATGTAATCACTCCATCGCTATGATCCAAGCTCAGTAATAATTGAATTCTGTATGATCCTGCAAGCTGGCAAACTCTGCTTTAATATTTCCAATAAAAAGTTTTGGAATGAATTACCAGCAGGTTGGGTAAGGTAATATTTCATTGAGGGGTTTGAGTCAAATCTGTGGCACATTTTATTACTATGAGGTTTTGAGTAATTGTCAAGAGTTTATAAAGTCAGCTAAAGTAAGACAGTGTTTCCCAACCAGGGGTAAAGGGACACCTCATGTTAAAATGAAACAGCATTTGAACATACATTCCATTTTGAAGGACATCGGTATAAAAAGAACTAGAAAATAGTAACAATTAACAATATATTAGTAAATGAATTACTAAAAAAAAAAATTACCATTTGAGTTTTAGACAATAAGGGTTGGGAACACTGAAGTAAAAGTTGTTGGTGCGGTGGCTAAGTGGCTAGTTCTCTTGCCCCACAACAAGAAGGTCACAGGTTTGACTACCAGGTGGAAGTGGGTTTCCTCCAGGCTCTCCAGTTCCACCCATCAACACAAATTAAAATCAAAATTCTCCAGCTAAATGTAGGCATCTCCAAGTCTAGTTCACAATTTTTTGATGATTTGGTGATAGTTCCCTGGTGCTGCGCTGTGGTTTCTCACTGCAGCTGACAGGTCGACTCAGTGTCATCAAATGTAGAGGACAAATTTCCTACAGGGAAAGAATGACTGGCTGAAGTGCCATTGGTTTTGCTGTTAGTGATGAGCCAAGGTGCAGAACTAGACTAATGGAGACATATGATGCTAAACAGATAGTGGTGGAACGTAATAAAGTAAAAGCAGTAAAGTACCTAAAAAGTTAGATGTCTGTACTTTGTGTAAGTGCATTTTAAACTTGATACTTTTACTTTTACTTCACTACTTTTGAGAGCAGGTATCTGTACTTTCTACTCTGCTACATTTTTGAACAGGACTGAAAAGTTAAAAGTTAAAAGTGAAAAGTATTTTATTTTTATTAGAGTTTAAGACCTGCTTTAATGGGTTCAAATGGTTTACTTTGAACACATTCAGTTTGAGCAAACAAAAATATACAAATAAAAACATCTAGAATAAAAAAAAACTGCTGATTCATTTGTTTCAGCACACGTCTTTAACTTAACTTTAGTACATCTAAAGCTTTATAAGACCTCAAAATCTGTGCAAAATACTTTTATTTAAGTAGATTTTCCATATGATACTATTACTTCTACTTGAGTATTTCTCTTGCTTCATATCTTAAGCAACAAAATTGAGTACCTCTTCCAAACTGCTGTAAACTGACCATGTTATAAGGTTGCTCCTTCATAAAAACAGACCTGGAGTTGTATTTTTGCTTCATTCAAAAGTTCCAGAATGCAGCATTGTTTTCTGTTGTCCTGAGTATTCACAAATGATCTGGTTTAAATTTTCCCCAGATACTTGCTTAAAAGATCTGCACAGAAGTCCATAAACCATCACCAGACGCTTAAACTGAATTCATTACGAACACAGTGCTCTATTATTAAAGCAAGTTTTCCAATACAATATTTTAAGTTTAAAAAAGTTAGAAAATGTGAAATACTAATGCCAAAGTGCTGCAAAGCTTTTAAAAATCCAATTAAACCCACAATAATGCATAATATTTCCACTTCAAATTGCAGGAAGGACAGGGAGTGAGTGAAGGAGTGAGAGAGGTGAAGAACAATGAAGTACAAATGACGTCTGGTGAGGAGCGAGGAAAATACACTCTTTTTGTTTCAATTTATTCTGTAAGTTTTTCTTATTAAGGTTGTCATTTCGATTTAATCTTTACAAGAATGCTTTGTTCTCCATTGCCTATTCATTGATGCTAGTACATTTCATTTTACATGGCAGTTCTTTCAACCGACTTGGATGTTTATATAAAAATCAGTGAGCAAGGTACAACGGGCAAAGTGAAGCGTGGTCAAGTATAATAGCTTTTGTGTTTGGTGAAGAAATGGTACAGCTGACTTTAACTGTTAAGAAATGTCAGGTTTGAGAAAATAAGTTGCATTTATGGCCCTAAAAAGAGGAAGTCATTTAATGTGACACAACATGGGACTATTTGCTGTTTCTCCGACTGTCAGTGCTACAGTAACTCTGAAGGTCAAGACACATCAACGTGCCACAAAGCAAAGCGTCTTAACAATGAGTTTTCAAAAAAGCAAACATTTGTGGTTTACGTAAAGGTTTCGGGGTATGGGTGGATAAAATAAACGTCACAAGTAAGACATATAAAGTGATGTAGGCTATACTGACGGAGTAGTAGGACAAGTAGTAGGACACTTGGTAAGAGCGTTTGTGCACTGATTCAAAGGTTGGCGGTTTGAATCTCGCTGTGTGTGTGTGTGTGTGTGTGTGTGTGGGTGTGTGTGAATGGTTCCTTGTTGTAAAGCGCTTTGAGTGCCTTGAAGATAGAAAAGCTCTGTATAAAAATGTGACCACTTACCATTTACATCTAGAAAGGGTACATAAACATCAGAATTAGAGTTATTTTAAACTAACTTTTCAAAGGTGCACAGTGTAACTTTTCTGGAGGGTCCATCCCCTGCCTCTCTCCATGGAGATGTTGCCTGGAATGTTCCACAGTATGGCATTATACTTATTTATCTCTACAGAAACAGCAGGTGATGCCATAGGGCCAACTTACATGTCAAATCTGTGAAGAGGCGAGCCCACTCACAGTAAGAATGTAAGTCAATAAAAACCCATGTTTTTAAATGCAAGATGGATACGTTAACTGCCATACTGGGACATTCCAGATAAAGCAACAACATCTCCATGGAGTCAAGCAGATGGCGGACCCTCCACAAGAAAAGTTACACAGTGCACCTTTAAAATAAAAACCTGTGGTGTTGCATCACTTTTTTCAATCAGGGTTAACATGTGAAAAGTGCCTACATATATTGCAACTTTAGTGGGCTATATGGATGAAGTGTACAAAGGGCAAGACATATCTGTCTATTAGTAATGCAATGTAAGAAGATGTTAGCTTCCTGGCTAGGCTACTTTGTTTAAGTTTAGTGCTTTGAGGCAGGTTTAAAAAGTAGGACTTTGCAGAACTGCAGTGTTATCAGCATCATGTTATTATTATTTTTTTTTTGTGTTAGTCACAAGTTGTACCGAACAAAATGTTGTGTATATGGCAGATCATATTTTGCAACCATGCTTTGTATTACATAGCTCCAGTGGTGGAATGTAACAAAGTAAAATAAGTAATTTGTACATACTTAAGTATTAATTATAGGTATCTGCACTTTACTTGTGGATACTTTTTTACTTTTACTACACTACATCTGAGAGCAGGTATTTGTTCTTTCTATTCCACTACATTTTTAATTGGACTGAAAAAAGTATATATATTTTTATTTATTTATTTATTTTTATTGTCTGAGACCTGCCAAAACGGCTGGGAGGTTTATTTATCATGTTTGTAGTTTGAGCAAACAAACATATGCAAATAAAAACAGCTTGGAAAAAAAAAAAATCAATTCCATCTAATTTTCAGGGTACAATTGTTTTAATCACTGCATTTGAAACCTTATAAGACCGCAGTAGGACCCACATCGGTCCCACCACTCAATAGACACTCCATGCCGCTGGACCCACCGTCTCTGCCAAAAGCACGAGCTCCGCCGTGCGACAAGCAAACAAACAGCGCCGTGCAACATCGCCATCGGCCGTGGGCTCAAGCACAGCACAGCCCAAAAGTCCCAGCGCGAGTGTGCTCCTCGTACAGCAGGTGTTGGGGCAGAGAAACACAGTGGCGCTAACTGGAGATTACTGGACGTCCCTCAGTAATGAGAACTACCTCAGGATCACAGCACATTATTTCACCCACAGTGGGAACTTCAGTCACTTTGACTGTTACGAAGACAGAAGAGAAGCACTTCACTCACACTGATGCAGAGCACTTCATGAAAGTGGAACATGAGAGTGGAACATCGAACACAAAGTGTCTCACTGACAATTGTTATGGTTTGCAATAAAAACACATTTGCACAAAGCGGCGCCTGTCCACTCTTCTATGTTGATAAGAGTATTAAAATGATGATTCAAGGGACAAAAATGTGCGATTAATCGCAAGTTAGCTATGACATTCATGAGATTAATCGCGATTAAATATTTTAATCGATTGACAGCAGTAATTAAAATTTAAAATTAATAACAATTTTTAGTCTTTCAGTACTTTTAGACGGTACTTTAATACTTTTACTTCAGTAGATTTTCTCATGTGATACTTTTACTTGCACCAATATCTGAACTTTTACAATACTGCATAGCTCTGTATATTAACTTACATATTTGCATACATTTTTGTTGTTTTGTTAGAGTTATAAAATTAACCCAAATATCTAAAACATGCTGGGTGTTAATTCCTGGGTGTTAACTGGAGCAACTGTTCGAACTTCTGTGAAGGTTAAATGTGCTTGAATTATCAAAGTTTTTATTTTACACTGAATCTGTTTGCTGTCTGTAAAGCTAGTTCTTGATTCTTTCTCTTTTTTGCAAAACAAGATGAGTTCTGGTCACTTATTTTTTCCTTTTAAAACCACTATTAAGCCTCTTAAGAAATATCATAATCTCAAAAGGCCTTCTTAGAGAGAAATAAAGAAAGATTGCTTTAACGTCTGGCCTTCCTTGAAAAACCTTTGAATGTACTTTGCACCAGTTCAACCTTTTCAACCATTTGTAATTCCAGTCAACACCTCCAAGCAGTCAAAGTGAAAGGTCAGCCTAAAACTAATTATTTGTGCGACACAGAGGTAACGTGTAACAGCTACTTTAATCCTGCATGAACCTAATCCAAATGGATTGTATGATCACAAACAAAAATTAAAGATTTAATCAGGACAGGGATATTGCTTTTATAGTTTGTGTTACTTTCATTATGTTATGTGATTATACTGAATGTCTTAATTGCAGCCAATAATAACTATTGTTTGTGGTAAGGCAAGTCTTCTAAGTAAGAATGCATGGTTTCAATGTAGCAATAAAATAATAATAAAGTTTGTGTAATCCCTCAGTTGTCCAGGTACATCGTAGGGAAAGAAAATTGAATTCAGCCAACTGCTTTACCAAAAGATAAGAAAACAATAGGTCTGACGAGGGTATGCTAGATGCTAGGTGACTCTTTAGGGGCATGGACTATTATGCAAAATATGACTCAGGTGACAGTTCACACCTTAGGATTGGTCTAAGAAGTAAACAACCAGGGTGTGTTGGTTTCAGTTTAGTTGGCTCCTCCCTTCAGACAGATATAAGGCCTTGACCCACCAGAACCGTGTCAGAACTGAAAAAGCTACTTTGAATTCTGTCACATGCACAAAAGTTTCCTTTTGCTACATACCTGTAATTAAAAATATGCTTTTATTTTGATGTATTTTTGATTGAAATGTTAAATAGACATGATTTTGTCCTTGAAACAAATATGGTGAACATGTAGAGACCTAACAAAAGGAGCAGTATTGTTTTAGAGACTTAAGAGCAATGGTATATCCACAGAAACAGGTGATGAACCCCCAACCAAAAAAGTTACATGGTGCACCTCAAAGTCAGTTATGCATGACTTCTTTCTGTGTAAGACTGCCAACTGTGAGCCCTACATTTTCTTCTAGCAATTCTATCAAATGCCACACTTATAAAATCCATCCCGTTAATGAGACCAAATAGGTCACCGCCACTTTACAGCTTTGTTTCCATTATCCCTGTGAATGTGATGCTGCTTTCATATCCGGCATTCTCCACTGAAGCGAGGCCTTTGCCATTAGAAGTCGTTTAGGCTGTAATTTAGCACAATTTTTCCAAAGTACTGCCGTAAATTCTGACACTGGGAATTCTTCCGTGTTGTAACCTTCTCTCTCCTAGGTTTCTCGATCGATTTTCCGTCTACACTTAAAGCTCCCAGGATAGATGTGCTATGGATTGGGCCATAAATGACTCGATATAAGTGACAGTGAACACAATGGGAAGTGTCTTTTGTGCAGATGCGCGATGATTCACAGACTTGCTCCAAATAAATGTGTTCATGGAGACTTCTATCAGAGGAAACAGAGGCTTTCGACTCTGCACTGACCATAATGTGCACCAGATAGAGAGGAAGATAGAATAAGCACTTGAGATGCAGACTGCAAATGGACAAAAGTTAGAAGAGTCAACGCTTATGTAACATTTAAAGTTGCGCCTCATGAATTCACAAATGCAGCTAAAATAAAAGGGCCATGAACTACGGCGTTGATAAAGTGCACAAATTAGACGTGACTGTGGCTTTTAAAGGTCCTGTATTACACAAAATTGACTTTTGTGAGATTTTAGCTGTGTTAGAATATTACCACCTCATCAAAAACATACCTGGAGTTGTGTTTTGTTTCATTCACACTGAGTAATCCTTTATTCTCTCTACATCTCTCAAAATGCTCTGTTCCACCTTGTGATGTCATGAAGTGATAGTTTTCAAGTTAGCAGCTGCCTTTTACCAATAGCTCTGCAGAAAGTGGCAATTTCAGGGCTCATCCAAATTATTCTACTGAAGGTGTATGACGTTTAAATCCATAGTGGAGCACTTTCTGTATTGCCGCATGACATCACAAGGTGGAACAGAGTGTTTTCTGTTTGAATATGCAGGGTTTGTGTGTTAAACATGGGTAAATGAAACTAAACATAACTATGTTTTGGGTATGTTTTTGATAAGGAAACATATTACATAATAAAGGCCCTTTAATATTTTTGGCCATAGTATTGCCATTTCAGGTTTTGTAAATTGAGAATGTTTATGTAAGGAAAACAAATGTAAATGGAATGAAGTTCTCCATAGTTTTTGTCAAAAAACTGTTGACAGGTCCTTGTAGTTAAGGCCATATATGCATTGAAATGATCTCTGACTACTTTGACAATGTATGGACACTTTCTGGCTAAAATTAGAAGATTACTTTAAAGGTACACTGCACAACTTTTCTAGCGGAGTGTCCGCTACCTGCTTGTCTTCATGGTAATGTTATTACTTTCCCTGGAATGTTCCACAGTATGACATTAAATATACCCATCTAGGCTTCATTCATTATGGGTGTTTCTGTTGCTCAAAAATACAGTAATTTCTTCTGTTAATAGGAGTTATCTGAATTGTAGTTGCATAGTGCTGTAAACTGCTTGTTTCAGTTTGTGACAGGTCTAATCTACACTGTGGAACATTTTCGACAAAGCAATAACATTTCTGTCTACATCTCCAAAGCTGAAAATGCTTTGTTCCAGCTTGTGATGTCATGAAGTGGTAGTTTTCAAGTTAACAGCTACATTTAGTTCTGTAGAGACTGGCAATTCCAGGGCTTGTCCAAATGATTCTAGTGAAAGTGTATGAAAAGCAATAACATTTCCATGGAGACAAGCAGGTGGTGGATCATGCACTAAAAATGTTACGCAGTGAACTTTTTACATATTGATAGATGAGTTTTTGTTTGTTTTTTTCAAACAGTATAATTAAAATAAGTCAATGTGGCACAATCCACATTTTCTCTTTTAATTACCTAATGTCCATTAGAAGTGGTTTCTCATATCGCTTCACTAACAAGCCAAACTTTGTCTAATTCACCAGAGTGTTACCATATTTGTGGCTGAAAGTCTATTTGAGTGCAGTCCAGTGTGGATAGAATCAGCACCTGTTCTGATTGGGCCGCTATCTCTTTAATTGGTGTTTGTGTTAGCTTTTTGAGAGTGGCTGCTAATTGCACTGAGATTGAAACAGGTTTTCTTATCTAAATTGCTTTGCTCTCTGGAAAAAATGTATTTTCTGAAATGGCTGAAAATATTTGTATATACTAGAAATAGGAAATTACTTTTCTGAAGGTGTTCAATTTCACAGTCAGTGTTGTTTTAAGATTACTTATTTGTACATCAGTGTGAAATTTTCATGTTTTTGGTTGAGAGGTCACTTTCTATTACTCTGTATAGCAAGATGAATTCCTGCAATATTTCTGAATTCATAAACTCACGAGAATTAATCGAGGCACAACTCCTGTGTCTGCGCTTGGGTTCGAACCACTGAATGACCAATCACAGGGCAGGATACAGCCAAGACTGAACCAGGAGGTCAGGACTGCCCCATGCACCATGTGAATTTTGTAATTAGCCATAGGACAATGTAGAAAGGTTGTACTACAATTATCATGACAAAAATAATTGTAATTGAAAATAATATCATGATCATTATTACATTAGCTGACAGTTAAAATGTGATGGATTTTGGAATTTATTATTTCATTACTACTAAAGGGTCTATACTTGATTTCATATCACAAGTCAGGAACAAGTTTTAGTTAACGTAGTGTCTGGAATAGTGTCATGCAATTGGCATCCTATGACTTTTAGTATTAATATTATTTCATTTAGTCTAGTCTATTTTATTGTTTGTTTGTTTTTTCAGTTACCATATATTGTATGATGTAAAGAGCATTTATCTTGGCAAGAAAAAATAAAATCAGGTACAGGCTCTTTAATAAGTTACATGTTTAAAGGTTCCATATTATACAAAATTAACTGTTTCTTTCATTCACAAATGTTTGAATAATCCTTTTATTTGTCTGTCTCCCTTCCGCAAAGCTCAAAATGCTCTGTTCCACCTTGTGATGTCATGCCGTGCTAGTTTTCAAGTTAACAGCTACCATTTACCTTTAAAGACTGGAAATTCCAGGGCTGAAATTAACTGATTCTAGTGAAGGTGTATGGAGTTTAAAAACACAGTGAAGCACTTCCTGTATTACCACATGACATCACAAGGTGGAACAGAGTGTTTTCAGTTTAGGAGAAAAATTCATCTTAAATATGCCGAGTTTGTGTTAAACATGTGAGAATGAAAGAAAACATAACTCTGGGTATGTTTTTGATGAGGAAACAACAATACAACAGATCAGAAAATAGCGTACATGGGCCCTTTAAAGAACTATTATAGGACTGTACTTTTTTGACAACAACAATCCCGAATAATAACAAAAGTTATAAGCCGTAATAACAAAAATCCCATGTGGACAATGATGTGCATAGTCCACATCTGTTGCTCCCTGTGTAAAACTGTAAATCTTTTAATAAAATGCTAGGGGCTTAATTATAATTTCATTACAATGCTGAAATGTGGCCATCAAGTTGACATGCATGGTTGGTGGCTTTATGATTTCTGCTCTACCAAAAACATGTTTCTTTCTGTCCCAAATTGCTTCTGCTGACATTAAAGACACTCTGCATTTGTTCACATTGAATTTGTCAGTCAGCACTTTGTCCATGTGGCATTTCAGCACATTCACTCTCATCCGCCATTTCCATGAACAGCTGGTCATACTAGTTATTTTCTTGATTTTCTGCAAATGTTCCACAAGAAAAGAAAAGAAAAGAAAAGAAAATGAGACAGTCTGTAAAGTTTCTGTCTTCACTGTGGAACTGACATAAATAAATGTAGCATGTATATAGTATATTATTACACACGACTTCACACACCTCAGGGACAATAACTTCACTTCTCCAAATGGTGCTTCAGAAACTTTTTGGAGTTGAATGTTGAGAAGACCAAGGGACTACTCCTCTATACCCACTCCCACACCCTGGATCTGGCACTTACCATCATACACAACAAAACACTAGAATGTGTCAGTCACTTCAACTCACGGACTCACACTTGACAATAATCTTACCTTTGGACAATACGTCACTGATCCATAAACATTACCAACAAAGACTCCACATCCTCTGCAAGCTTCATGCACTCACTTCACCTCAAAGCTTCTGTTACTGTTGTACCCTCGCATCATCCAGCCCATCCTTCTCTACTGCTCCTCCTGCTACTTCAACATGCTCTCCATCACCAGCGGACATAAACTCACCAAGGTCACACACACAGCATTCAAAATGATCAGTCTGCCCATCACAGACCTTTATCCCACTTACCATCAGCTCTCAACATTCTGTAATCTGGATCCTCATCAGCATGTGTGTGTGTGTTTGTCCTCTGTCTATTTGTCTTTATTGTTTGTATCTATGTTTGACGGTGTCCATGGAAAAGATTTTCCTCTTGGGGACAATAAAGGTCCATCTAGCTATATACAAACTAGATAGGAAAGCACTTTAGTCACAAACTGAGGTTCAATAAAGCCTGGGTTTAACCGTTAACTCAGGGTTAATCTCCCCAGAGACAGACAACTCAGAGTTATCTGTTTCACGAAGCAGGGTTGGAGCAGAGTTATAAACAAATATAAATATGACAAAATATATATATTAACTGATAAACCCAGGCTTTATTTAGCCTTGTGCTAATTTCTACCTGCAGACTCCCTGGCAGGTTGGTGTTAGAAAAAATAAAAAATAAACACATACTATTTATAGAGACTATATAGAGACAGGACAGGCAAATAAGGATAAGAAAGAAATAATAATAATAACACCAATAGCTGATATGCTAAAAGTGCAAATACTGGCCAAGCAATATATCGGCCTTTCTCTAATTAAAAACACAAAAAGAAAACATGATTAGAAAACACCATTACTGTATAACCTTGGCGGCATGATCCGGTATCAGTTTGTATCTACTAAATGTATTCCCCTGGTCTCCCAAGGTATTTGGTATTCAATTTTAAATTAAAATAGTTTAGAGCAAACCCTGTACACAGACAACAGAAAGAAATCTCTAAAGTTTTAGCATAATACTTTCATCACTACTTTCATCAGGTATTTTTTTTTCCTGTAAATCCACCTACCTGATCTGTCACACAAGCTAACGATTTGTGGTTTGTTGACTGTAATGACAGCGATGTCTGCACATAAATGTGTGCTTTCAGACAAAGGACAACAAAACGTCCTGTTATTCTGTTGTATCGCAGACAACAAAGAGATCTATGAGGAAGAGAAATGAAGAAGAGGTCCGTCTGACATGTGCTATGTCTGAAAAAGAACCAAACTTGAATCAGGAGCAAAGGGTTTCTTGTATTTTGACACATTCAAGTTAGCTGCACACAAACACATCTCTCAAAGGAATCTCCCAGTCTTATATACTGTAATGTAAACAGGCTAAAATACATAATGCAAAATTTGACCTGAAAAAAGTAATAGTTTGATGCTTCGATTCATAACTCTGTAAAAACTGCACTGTTTCTCAATCCTTTATATAGATTTTTTCCATGTAGGCAGCCATGGTTGTTTTTTGATGTGAGGGGAGCATGCGTCTCTCTGATTGGTTAATCTGCCCTCACGCCCTCTGGAATCGGGGAGAGAGGATACAGTTCCAGATCCAGAGATTGTAAAGTTTTTCCAACGTGTGTGGCTCTGGTTGGCCAGATAATTCAACCAGAGGTGCTGGGCCAACATATTTCTGGTGAGCCTAATAGTAACCCAGTGGAGATTTTTAAGATGCTAATTTCCTGAGTCAGCATTCACTCCTTTACAGGCAATGCATCTCTAAAGAAGTTTTACCAAGTGATAACAAAAATAGTGTATATTCTCCTTTCCTTTGGAGACGCTGGTTTAAATTTCTCCAGTATAGTATTAAATTAATCTGTCTTGCATTATTCAACTACTGGTGTTATTTATTGCCAAAAATATCTTAAAAATGATACATTCTTACTGTGAGTGAGGTTGCCTCTCCACAAATCTAACCTTTAATTTGGCTTTCCAGTCTCCATAGAGATCCTGAAGTTTATGGTCATAATGCGCACCAACAAGTCAACAATGCATCAATTCTCTGGGAGGCTTTAAAGTGGCTTTGTAGTCCGTATAGAATTTACTTCTGCAGAATAATACTGAAAAATAATAGCTGCTAATTTGTATCACATGTCTCTCTCATATGCGGAAGACATCTCCTCTTGAAAATTCTCTTAACATTCAGAACAAAATATATACTTCTTTTGTTGTTTCAGAGAAAATCCATGCTGTTTCTCACCTTTATGTTGTTTTTTTCCCCCCTTTTTAAGTATAAGCAGCCATTTTTGTTTTTGTCATGAATGGCGCAAGCATCTCTGATCTCTGATTGGTTAATCAGCCTGTCAGTCACGCCCTCTGAAATCAGGGAGACAGGATAGTCTTTGTAAACTTTTGTCAAAGCATATGGTTATGGCTTGCCAAGTAATTATTAAGCTGCACTAACCATCAGTTAATGCCATGGGATGGAAAGGAGGTCATAATTAAAATATTCCATACTACCTGACTACATTTTAATAATAAATTTGTCTGTGGAGCTCATTAGATGCTTAATGCTGTTTTAAAGAGCCAGCCCATTTCTGGTGTAACATCACTTGAATTAAAATAAAGTAAATTGTAGATGTCACAGTATAATACAGTTTTATTTAAATTTCATAGTATAGAGGGACCCTTCAGCAGTTATTTTTTTTCTTTTTTGTGATGGCTGTGTAGCTCTCAAAGAAAACCCAATCTACATTTGGAGAACATGAAAACTCCACACAGAAAGCTTTTCTGAAAGTCAAAGCAGGGACCACGGTGGCATAAGGACAGCGCAGTAATGTTAATTCAATTTGATGTAATATAGGTTACATTACATTAGCATTCCTTGACATATCGCAATACCCGTCTACTATGATATCCACACAAATATGACTGATTTATACAAGAACCAGTCTTTTCTTTCATCTTCGCTGTGAGCCAATAGTTATTTTCAGTCATCTCATACAGAATATCACATTTTATATACATCTGCGAAGTTTCCCAGTGTGGTTAGCAATGTTAGCCGCTCATTAAAACCTGAATTAGCATGTCAAAGCTGTGCACCGCTGCAGATATCGTGCCTTGAGGCCATCCTTGACAAGCTCTCCTCTCCCATTCACACGGGCGACGGATGTAGAGCTAATAATACTGCGTGGTCGGCTGTCTACGGGAGCCTGGCAGGGACACTTGGCTGCAGCTCTTCAGTCTGTCTGGCCGTTGTAAATGTGACACGCTGTCACAGATAGGCAGACGGCGCTTTTGTGTTCGATTAATTGGATTTGCAGTCTGGGACAAGGAGACAGACGAGTGCTAATAGTAGTAACATGCAGGTTTGTAGGCCCTGTGGAATGTAATGGATATCAGAATTATTATCATCTCTGTGACACTCGGATAAAGAGTCAAGCTATTTTGTATGAGAACTACATTTTACAGATTGGAAGATAATATTCACTCAAAAAATAAAATGCTGACCAAAACTTATTGTAGGCTATTATCTTTCCTTTTCCCATTTACCTTGTGTGGATTAAAGAACACACAGAGTCTGGCCATAATTTATGGATTTGTGCCGTTTTTCTACCTGTGATGCAATGATCCTGAGAAAATTCAAACCACATATTCTCTACGATTCAGAGGCAAAAGACGTTTAACAGAGGATTACTGAAAACTGCGTGAAAGAACTGTAATACAACTCCAGGTATTGGATAATGGGACAACGTTATAACATGGTTACAATTTATAAAATAATTTTAAAAATATGTATCACTTAAAGTCAAATCATTTGGATTTTGCTGATTTTGATGTGCCTGGTTCAAATAAAATATTTCAAATGGAAAAGAGGTGCCATTAGATTTATTTAGGGTTAATGTTGATGTAACTCATTACATATCTTTGTACTTTGTGTACTTCTGTACTGTTTTTGGCATTTTTTTTCTTTTTTAACTTTCAAAGAGTTTTTTCCACATTGAGATGGCATTCAAATATGCAAATAATTCTGCTTCACTGCAAGAAAGTTTGTGGGAGAGTTTCCTCAGTTAGAAGTTAATTTTAATACTTTATTACAAGACCCTTTGCTTCCAACATCCTATAAAAACACTGTTAGCTAGTCCTCAAGCTAGGAAATCCAGACATAGCCCTCATTTAGTGCAAGAGCAATTAATAATATAATTGGTGACACTAAATCTGAATCTGAATCACTGATCAAATTTACCTGTTACTCGCTAATATTATAACCAACTGGGAACATTTGGAAAGTTGCAAATTAACAACAACATGCTCCAGACCCATCGCTTGTCCTCCCAGGGCGTCCATCTTGTTATCCTAGTTTTCCTGCTAGCTCCTCTCTGTCTCCAGTCAATCAATAGCCCTGCCTAGCCAAAGAGTATTTACACTCCATTAATGAGGCGGCTGGGGAGAGGGAGGGCGGGATGGGAGCTCATGGGACCAGCCGTTTGAAGGTGGACCGCACCAGTGACAGAGCTACAAAACACACTTGTAAGAAAACACGTGTTATAGAGGTGACTGAGGAGAGTTTGTGCCCGCTACAGTTTCCTCAGCTCACAGAGGGCAGGCTATTATGCAGAGCGGACCTTCTGCAGTGACCTCAACTTAGAGCGCCACCAGAGTTTGTGGTACATTAAACTAATGGTGTAATGTATGCAGTGTTGTTTATTACGGACTAGGGAGTCATTTTTAATTCTGCCATGGGCAATGGTGGACTAATTTGAAAGTACAGATACAGGGGCAAAAAAATATTTAACTCTCACCAACAGTAGCAATACATTGATTTTAAAGTAAATAACCCCTCAAATCATATGAAAAGTACTTTGTACTTTCTACTCCACTATATTTTTTAACTGGACTGAAAAATATATAAGCTATCTGCTCTCAAAAAGAGTGAAGTAAAAGTAAAAAATAAGTCAAATTTTTAGGTATCTGTACTTAAGTATAGTTCTACTTATTCCAACTCCGGCTTTGAGATGGTCTTCATTTGGACATGTCCTAATTTAGACTGTTTGAGTTAAGCCCTGGTTTAGACTTGTTTAGCTCTGTTTTAATTCTGGATAGCATATTTTATAGTTGCATACAGACAGATTATGGTCAATTCTACCAAATGATTTGATAAAAGAAAATTATGACCAGCCAAATGTTGAGTTTCTGATTTAAAAGAACTATGGCATTGGTGGTATTTGAATATAAAATAGCCTTTGCTGGACATTTTGCATCCTTGAGAATGTTTCTATAGTATAATTTTGGCATACATTGTATTAAAACAAGAAAATAGGCGCTACTCAAGACAGAAAAGTTTAGAAATTGGAACTGGAATAAAAAGCATTTTTCCATGTAGTCTAGTTTGACAAGTGATAATCCACTTTTCAGTGAACACCTGCACTCTAAGGGCTGGTACCGGGTGGAATCACAGCTGTTTTACAAACTGACAACCACATGAGTAACATCAGAGCCTCGTTAAAAACATTACCATATGTAGCATCATTTTCCATTTTTTAAAATTGATGTAGCCAATAGGGTCAAAATTATCATAAATGCTTCGAACTACGTAATTAACATTTCTTTCATTAAGCCGGACAAATATATACTAAAATGGCCCGCTATAGGCCACAGCGGTCTGACAATTACATTTTATTTTTGTTTCATGAAGCACCACAAATATCTAAATGAGTGAACTTTGTTAGAAATATTGACACACTTACTCAATACTCTCTGGAAAATATAGCAAACATACATTACAATCATTTGTTTCTTCAATCAAAAATGCAATTTTTATTTCGTGTTATTAAAACGGTCGGGTATAACGTTTGCATTTTGTATCCAACTTTGTGTGCACCTACTGTATTCTCTCCTGGATATGTCTATATCCTTTATTGGAGCATAGCTTGCTCCTGACAAACACAGATATGACTTTGTTGGTCAGTTTTTATTAAAAAACAAAACGCCTTTCGAGGGCAATAAAAATAGAGTGCAGTCCCTTTTATTGGAAATGCATGCACAGATTGACTCTATAGCCTTCTATTCAAATCAGAAGACAGTCTTTATTACCATACTGGACCCTTCATGCACTGCTTATGAGCGACCAGCTTGTCTATAAGATCAGAAAGCGCATTATTCCAGATTCACTTTCCTTGGGACACCTTTATGTTCCATATAGTGTAATTTGAGTTTGTCCAAAGAACCCTTTATAAACACAGCACTTTGTGTTTGTGTGCTCATAGTTCATTGCCCACCCAGCAGGGATAAAAAAAGTGCCTTTGAATACAAACACCAGTGAAGTACATGGCATACAGTACAGTCGATGAGCTGATTCCCTATTGATTTAGATACCCCCTGTGATGGAGCTCAGCTAGCAGCAGGGGGTATTAAAGAACGCATAGCCCGTAAAACAAAAGGAGGTTCAAAGCTCTTTGATGCAGCTTTGAGCCATGTATCGAATCTGGGAGAAATATGTCATTGGATAACAAACTGGATTGGGCTGGTTTACTGGTGGGTGTTGCACTAGTTGAATTAAGTTAGTTCAGGGCATTTCTGCACTCAATTATGTTCACCACAATGGCTTTAATCTAGTAGAGAGCCAATCCAATAAGTTGTATTCAAGTGACATCTTAACATTCTCAAATACCTACTTTAAAATTTAACTGTGGGGAAGGTCAGAATTATGGTTTGTGTTTAATTACTGGGTTAGTAAAAATTGTTAGTATAAATAAACAAAAGTAAAATTATGTGTTCAAAACAGCTTCAGAAATGGTGCCATTATTTACCCCCAAAGAAAGATATATGATTAATATGGCAAGTTTGTGGAGCCAATACCTTACAAATAATGATAACATTTGTGGATCATAAGTTTGGATATTTCTTTCAAAAACAACAGACAGGCTCAGCCAAGAGACACTTGTGAAGGCAGGAGAACAGATCAAACTGATTCCTGAAGAAACAGGAGGAATTCTCTATTCCAACCCACACTGGCAGATGATGGTGGATTTAAAGAAGCAGCTGAACCTCACTGCACCTGAATGTCATTGTTTTATCTGAGGCTACTAAACCCTGACTGCAGGAGTTTGTAGAAGAGTGCAGAGAGAGGGTTGAGGGCACATTGCCAACCAGTGGAGGTGGGTTGCAAGGGCTTAGCTGGGTGCTCTCTGTACAGAGCTGGTACTTGGCTTGGCATGACTGGCCATTGAAAAAGACAGTCATGAGAGCTTCAGCAGAAGCAGCGGAATGAGCCTCGAGATAGCTTTGGATAAAAGGGGGCGATCCGTGGACAACAGCTGCTGAGACAAGTCTGGGCCTGATCAATCCCAGCTGGGTCACCTTGGCAACAGTGTCTGATGTTAAAGAATCCAGGATACATCACTAATGCAGCATCCCAGCGCAACCTTATGGGCTTGACACAATGGGGCAACATTGTTCCTTCCCCATTTAAGTCCAATGGGGCTTGTGCAACATGAGAAAATTGTGATCCTCCCTCAGCCAGAGTGCCCATGAAAACGTTGCACCCGTGGACATCGATTTTGCACCTGAGGAGCTGACATGAATAGTGCATAGCCCAATCCAAAATCTCTCTTGTTTGTCACCCCCAATATGTCAAACCCATAAGGGTGTATTTTTTGATCAATCTCTTATAGAGCTATGTAGCCATATATTACATAATTATTAATCCCTTAATCGCCAAAGCGTTAGGTCATGGCACTTTTTCAGTCCTTTTTGACATGTGACTAAGTATCAGCCCATTGAAGCTGTCCATCATGTTTGATGGCTGTCATTTACGTGCTCAATAATTCAAGATCCTCTGCTGTTGAAGTCATAGATGACATGTCTCTTTTGTCTCCTCACACCAGCATCCATCAAAGTCTCTTTTGTACCAATCACTCTCACCACCTCCACTGTCCAGCCATTTCCTCCTGAGGTGTGAACGCATGTCTCACACTTGTTAGAGGCGTCGCTGTTGGAAGGACAGGCCCTGGCAATAGCCACTGACCCAAGAGTGTGGAAACTGTGGGCCATGATGTCTCCTCAAGTCCCAGAATACTATAAGTCCAAAAACATGTGTTATTAAAAAGATATTGGGTTTGGCTGGTGTCTCATGAGGTGATAGAAGTTGTTAAATATAACGTACTTGCCCGATACAAATGTGCTATGAAATGGAGATCATTGATAATATGTACTTCAGAACTTTTATGAAAACAAAATCTGCGATGATGTAATAAGAGAGGTCCAGTTATTTGCAAACCTCACCCACTATCCAAGAGATCAGTAGTTTAGTTCATGCTACCTTCAAATAGTTGGTAAAAACACGAAAAACTGATTTTAAATAGTTTGCAGTGGTCCAAAATGATTCCCCACTTCCCTAATGAATTCTTAGCATTTGAATAAATTAATTGCGTTTCAAAACATTCAGAGGCCAGAATGGAGTTTTGCCATCAGAGTAAAGCTAACAACTAGCATGCAAACAATGCACTCACCTGCTGCAATAAAAATGCTTTACAATTAGATGCAGACAGCTGACAGGACACTGTGATCTCATTTTGCTACAATGCATTTTATTGTAACACAGATTGTGAGAGTCAAAGATGCATTTGTTTAAAAGCCCATATTACACTATTTTCTGATCTATGTTATAATAATGTTATTTGTTTTGTTTCATTCACACATGTTTAACACACAAACCCTGCATATTTAGGTTCTTCTCTCAAACAGAAAACACTCTGTTCCACATTGTGATGTCATGTGGTAATACTGATCTAAAAGTAAAAGATAGACCTAGTTGTTAACTTGAAAACTACCACTTCATGACATCACAAGGTGGAACAGAGCATTTTGAGTTTTGGAGATGTAAACAATAATCCAGGATTGCTCAAACATGAAACAAAACACAACGCCAGTTATATTTTTGATGAGGTAACAGCGTTATAACATGGTTAAAAGCTCACAAGAGCCGATTTTACGAAATGTAAGACCTTTAAACTATCAGTTACCAATGCAAGAAATAATTGCAATTATTTTTCTGTTTTATTTCATAATTCTTTATTTTATAGGTTATTGCTGCACCCTGCAAAGAGCCATTTAACATCAGACAAATAATCTACTTGATTTAATGACTTCCAAGTCCTAGGGTTACTATAGCAACCAGGACAAGTGCGTTATTACACAGATGTTAGGTGTGAATGGTTTCTCAGGGGGTGTCAGAGGCCCACTAAAACAGATTGTTACTTCTCGATTCAAGTACAACGCCGGCCGAAAGCTCTGGCCCATATTACCAATGTTATTCTCCAGTGCTGACCCTAAGGACAGCTAATAGTGGCACGATAGCCTCAAACGCCTTGTGCTTGAGTTTGACCCAGAATGACTGTTACTTAGACATTTCTTTTAACTTTTTCCGTCTTTTGATGGCTGAAAGGTGGATTTGAATACAGATGCTATTATATGCAATGACCACACGGGTGATCTGAGATGGCAACACAATATAGTTGTTTTTTTTTTACATTTGGTGGTCAAACATTTTACTCCTAACATAGGTTACTATAATTGCGAGATGGGTAGAGTAGTCAAAGAATTGTACTTAAGTAAGAGTTAAATACAGGTATAAAGTAGTGATCGAAGTATAACTCAGATAAGAATAAGAGTTATAAGAATATAGCCAGTCTGAACAGAACATCTGTTTTATATAGTTTATGTAATTGGGGGGGGGGGATAAAACATCAAATAATGTAGAAAATATGGATAGACCAAGTGCAAAGTGTAACCAAAACTTTTACTCAGGTTTTACATTGTAAAACTCAAGAGGGAGTAAAAGTGGTTTACTTGAGTACATGTTCCACCCAAGTCCGCTAAAGTTAATAATAGCTCGGTAACCTTTTGTCAATATGGAGTGTCAGACAGGTTTTAATATTAAAATGACTATGGGTTAAGGGTACAGAATAATAAAATACAACATTTCTATATATTTCTGTTAATAAGGTAAGACCAAAAGTATAACCCACTACTTTTTATAATGACCAAGCATAATACCAGAAATACAGATTTTTCTGATTTAAAATATGTATAATGTTTTGGCCATACAGCAACTCTCCCTCCCCTCCATCAGACACACTCGCACTCAGGTGTATGTCTGGGCAAGCTGAGGCACAAAATAAAGGATATCTTAACAGTGTATGCTTGAAATTGGTATTGATTTTATGTTTATGTGAAATAGGTACAAATGCTTTCTAATTCAATTTCATAACCCTTTCGGTTTTTAATCTGTCAGCAAGCGAGACAATCAATACACTTTCATCACTCCCATCAACACTTTTGACGTTATTTTTTATAAACAAACGTGATGGTCATTTATTTTTTTTATCTTTTAGGTTTTGGGCATTTTTCATGATTCTTTTTCACTACTATACTATCATATTTATTGAAGGATTTTAAAGGCTTCAACAATGTGATTTTTATCAAATTCAAGTCATGTAACCCTGCTCAGTTAAGTTAGTTGAATAAATGTAAGGTAGAGCTGTTTAATTTCATACTGTGGAACATTTCAGACAGAGCAGTGACATATTCATAAAAACAAGCAGGTGATGGACCCCCGGTGAAAAAGTTACATAGTGTACCTTTAAAGATTTGTCTGTTCCAGAGTCTGGGACCAGCTACAGGGAAAGCCTGGCCCCTTCTAGTTTTTAGACTGGACCTTGGAACATCTCAGATCATCTGGTCTGCTGATCTCAAGGTGCTACTGGGAACATGGACAAACAGAAGCTCAAAGAGATGAGACATGTAAAAACCATCGACAGAATCTTAAAATCAATCTTGATGCAGACAGGGAGCCAGTGCAGAGAGGCCAACGCAGGAGAAATGTGCTCATATTTCCTGCAACTAGTCCGTTTTAAGCAGGTTGCAGTGGTCCAAAGTTATTCCTCAATCACCTTTTGCATTCCGAACATCATAATTATTCACTGCAATGAGTGCTTTTCACAACTTTCAGAAACCAGAGTGGAGTTTTGCCATCAGAGTAAAGCAAACAACTAGCATGCTAACATGCCTCCTGATTTTCAGACAATGAAGCACATTCTAATTAGATGCAGATATATTTTGACCTCAGGAGCTGCTTGTACAATATATCTGTTCTAGAGCAAGACAATTTTTGCTCAAAAACATGGGAGAAAATCGTGCACAGGCCCAGGCTCAGTTATCCCATACACAAACAGATCATATTTGAAAGATATTTTCCCCCTTCACGGCAGAACACTTTTACTTGCTACAATCACCCCCATTTTCCCCATTGGTACAAACTTTGGAACGGGCTGTCCCAAAATTCACCACATTGTCTGTTCCTGGAGGCATGGAGGGTTATAGAGAGTTATCCACTTCAGCCATCATTATGGAGTGCCAGTAGTGTTTTGGAATGGATTATACCAGTCAGTTTGGCTCTGCTTAAGTACATGGGGTATGCATTTAGCAGTAGGATGCTTAATAACAACTTTTGGAGGTTTCCTAGAAAGCAAGTGGAAAAAAACTAGAGTATTTAGACCATGAAAAGCATTTTCACAGTGGTTTACACGCATTTGCACTTACATTACTTTTTAAATATGTGTTTAAAGGTGCACTGTGTAACTTCTGGGTCCGCCAACTGCTTGTCTCCATGGAGATGTTATTGTTTTGTCTGGAATGTCCCAGTATGGCATTAAACATATCCATATAGTGGATTTACTCAATGACATGTGCTTTATTGGCCTAAAAACTTGCAGCCTCTCTACAGATCTGACATGACTTGCTGTCTTCATAAAGATAAATAAGTGTAATCCCATACTGTGGAACATTCGAGGCAATATCTCCATGGAGAGAAGCAGGTGATGGACCCTCCTCCCAATTATTAGTCTCCAAAGCTCAAAATGATTTTTTCCACCTTGTGATGTCATGTAGTGGTAGTTTTCAAGTTAACACTTACCTTTTACCTTTACTTTAGTAGATATCGGCAGTTCTAGGGCTAAAATTATCCAAATGATTCTAGTGAAGGTGTATGGAGTTAAAAAACACAATGGAGCATTTCCTGTATTACCGCATGGCATCACAAAGTGGAACAGAGTGTTCTGTGTTTGAGAGAAGAACTCTAAATGTAAGTCTAAATATACACCATTTGTGTGTTAAACATGTGAATGAAACAAAACACAACTCCAGGTGTGTTTCTGATGAGGAAACAACATCATAACATAGATCAGAAAATAGTGTAATATGGGCCCTTTAAGGTATAACTAAAAGGATGCAGTTATGTGAGGAACGTGAAAGAAATTATGATTTTCTGTAGCAACCCATCCTGGTTCTTCTGCTACCGTTCATTTTACAGTAATATAATGTGACAAGGTAACAGAGAGAGGCTAGGACTATTTTAATTAGCAGGTAGTAGATCCTATGGCGGAAAGAGTACAAATATCAAAACTGTGAAACCAGAGAACATGAAACAAAACTTACAAAATGCAAGGGGAAGATGATCATGTTAAAATTAACAAGGTAGCAAGTAAGTAAATTACGAATACAAATTTGGAACCAAAACAAAGCAAAATGTTTGACTCAAATAAGAAAAACTGCACTTTTGAAAATACTTTATTGGCCCATGGGAAAATAATTATTCATGACGTGTAAAAAGTATATGTAACTACATCTATTTAGCATCTGTTGCAATTTTTTTTTTTTTTTTTCATTAAATAATTTAAAAATTAAAGAACCTAAAAATACTCTGGTGGCGGGTCCATCATCTGCTTGTCTCTATTGTTATTGCGTTGCCTGGGATGTTCTACAGCATTTAACAAATAAATAAATTTTATTTCTCAAAACTACCACAAAGACATGCATTAGTTAGCAGGCCCATTTCTCCACAGATCTGACCTGTAACTTGACCTGGTGATGTGGCCTGCTTGTTTCCACAGAGAGTTAAATTAAACGCTATACTGGAGAACCTTCCAGGAAAAAAACAACATGGAGTCAAGCAGGTAGCAGACCCTACTAGAAAAGTTACACAGTGCACTTTTAAGGGTTGAGGCGTCACAAATCTGTCAAAATTCCAGATCCTAAACAGTTGATAAGATCAAGTCAAAAATTGAGAAAGACACTACAAATTAGACAATAATTGACATGCACCCAATAGTGTTTGCAGGCTGTATTTTTGCCTGTTTTATAATCCCATTAAACAGCACATAGCATGACAAGAGATCACAATGTTTTCTAATCTGATGTATAAAGCTGCATTTCACTTCTACAAAGGCAAAACAAACAGCGCTGATTGAAAGTGGAAAAGCCAATGATCAGTACGAGCATAAGCCCAGGGCCCCAGGGACTCGTTTAGGAGAACTTAAAGGAGCTAATTGAAGCTCTGATTGGGCCCAGCGGCATTTACATCTTCTAAATGTGATTCTGGAGAGTTAAGACCTGCCCTTTACAAAGCTATGGAGACAATCAGGCATTAAAGTCTTCATATGGACTTTAGGAACTCTTTGAAAATGCTAAATGAACTATAATTTACCTTTTTACCTCTGTGAATAACTACGTAGCAGCAATAGTTTAAATTGAATGCATTTTTATACTGGTGGATAATTTTATAGCCTAATATTTGCCGTAGTATGAAAGTAGTAGTTATAATTGTCGAAGTAGCAGAAAGAGGAGGATGTGTGTCCCCAGATATGAGGTAGACATGTTCAACTCAGATATTGCTCTAACTGATAACAGTTCTAATGCTGATTTATTGTTAATTACAAAAAACATTGGACACTTTGGTGTTTTGGTTCTCAAGATGATTGTCCAGTCAGAAATGATTGTCAGAATGAGTCTCTATTTTGGTTGCCAGTTTCAATGCTGAAATCCAGTTGGTTTAAACCTAAAAGGTTCTGATCTGAATGGTCACTATCTAAACCCCAGCATCTGCAGCCAATCATGAATCAGTGCTAGTGCAGCCTATGAAGCTCAGCTCAGAGTGAATTCTGGAGGTCCAGGGCTTTCCCATGCCATGGCCTGTTCGTATACTGAGAATAAGGGAAAAAAACTCTGTCCTCCACAGGTTAAGGCACTGGTAACCCAAGTTCAGTTAAGACTGTAGTACCCTTTTAAAACTGTAAAACTGCAGGCTATATACAGTTACTTTAAAGATAGCTGATTATAGCAACATTAGTTGTGTTATTTAACATAAATTCCCTTTCTCTAGTTTATTGTGTGTAATAGTTTGTTATATAAATGCAATTCATGACAAAGACATTGTTTTTGAAAAGATAACCCATTGCTTCTTTTATTCTTTTTTACATAAAGCGCTAACAAAAACTTTTACCTCTCATTGTGTACAGTACATTCAATCCCCCTTTTGTTTCCTCTTGCTCAGCCATATGAAAACTGCGCTCCCACCAAGCCTGTGTGCTGGAAATAAAGAAGTGTAAACAAAGCTGTGGAGCCAGAACCATTAGTGCGCATCTGCTCTGAGTCAGCACACTAACTGCCCATGGACACACTGCACTATTCAATATATGACAAAATAAAACACTCCCCACTGAATGTTTAAGGCCTGCTACTTACTGCTTCCACTGCTCTCTTAAAGTACAACTGGAGTTTTGCTAAGTGCGAAAATTCCAGCAGTTACAGCCCCCCTTTAAATGCTTAATGCAGGTTTTAAAACTATTTTTGGAAGCCTGGGCGTTGGTGTCTCATTTTCGTTTTATTTTCACTTAATTGGCCCATATTATGCTATTTTGATCTATCTTATAATGTTGTACCCTCATCAAAACATACCTGGAGTTTTGTTTTATTTCATTCACCCATGTCTGACAAACCCTGCACATTTAGGCTGTGTTATTCTCTCAAACGGAAAACATTACACCTTGAGATGTCATGGGGTAATACAGAAAGTGCTCCACTGGGTTTTGAAATTGCGCACACCTTCACTAGAATCATTTGATAATTTCAGCCCTGGAAGTGCCAATCTCAACTGAACAAAAGTTAAAAGGTAGCTGTTAACTTGAAAACTACCACGTCATGACATCACAAGGTGGAACAAAGCATTTGAGCTTTGACTAATGATAAAGGGTTTCTCATACATGACACAAGACACAACTCCGGATATGTTTTTTGACGAAGTAACAACATTGTAATATGGCTTACAGCTCCAAGAATCCATTTTGTATAATATACTGCAGGATACTATACATACTATGGTAAAATGACCTTTTGAGCTTAAAGCTGTCAAAAACATACCCAATCGGTGTATGCTAAGATCACCTTTCTCTCTAGAGATCAAAACAACACTCTTTTTCATCAGACTGTCAAGCTTTGGTAATCTAGGAAGTGCCCCTCTTTTTTTTTAAGTCCATTTATCTTCCATATCAAGACATCTTCTTGTCCTCCTATCTTTATCTATCAATAAACCTTATGAATACTAACAGCTATTGTTTTAGCCTCATTTAAAATATTTCACTCACCAGAGCATTGCCAGGGGTTGATTCTTGTGCCCTTTGCTATCGAAAGCCTAAATGTATTCTACACAATATTATTGTGTCACTTTTGTTTCCATAGCACATTTATAACAACACCTGCTTCCCAAAGTTCTTTACACGCACAATATATGGTCAAAACAATACAAAGTTTGAGAGAAGAACAGAGCCTAAATATGCAGGGTTTGTGTGTTAAACATGTGTGAAGAAGAAAAAACAAACAAACAAAAACCAGGTATGTTTTTGATGAAGAAACAACATTATAACATAGATCAGAAAATAGTGTAATATGGGTCCTTTAAGATAAGTAGAAATGCTGCACCCATGGGGCCAGTGTTGGATATTGATATGATATGGTATTGATAATGTAAGGACAAACTGGAAATGCCACATGGGCACACAGGGGCAGAGGCATCTTAGAAAAAACAACCATATCTGGTTGGTACTAATACTGTATATGAAAAACTCTTAATTCTTATAGTCCAAACAAAATATATTTCATCCATTTTGTAATTCTTGTATTACTCCATCTAAGTGTTATGTGACAATGATTTCTGTGATGGAGCGATGCACCAAAGCAACATAAAGGATCCTAGTCAATGTAGTTTCATGTGTTTCTCTTAGTACTTATCGTGATAGAGCTCATTTTGTGACATCACTCATATTTTAAACAGAGCAGGTGTCCGTGAGAACTTACCCTTTGACAATGACAGCCAAAGGACCTAAATCTTTACAATCAATAACTGTAAAAATGAATGGGCAGTGCCGCCATTAAAGTCTGGTTATGTGGGCGATAAATTCTGACAGGGATCCCCTCAAGTGCCGTGGAAATGATCCAAGGGGCCCTACTATAATCCATTCATATCCCTGGCGTGACTGCTCCTCCTCGGGCAATTCCATTTCTCTGTGTGGGACCAGGCTAATGTTTTGCAGTGGTACATTTAGTGCAGTGCTAGCGTGTTAATGTTGTGGATGGTTAGCTGGATGCTGACATGTTTAAGCTGTGCATGTGTTCAGCAGTGCTGAGAGGGAGAAGACTTAAGGCTGCAGAGGAGGGAGAGGGAAATGAGCTGTGAGGAGGAGTGATGAGGTACTCTTCCTCACAGCTGAGAAGGCGCACATCACCTTGGTCCTGGTGCATTTCTACTATCTTTAAGGTTACAAAAATCTATTTGAATAATTGTGATTAGTGGACTACTACAATAATTGGCAAGGCAAGTTATAAAATTTGTATAGCGCAGTATGTACACAAAGTAACTGAAAGTACAGAATAAGAAATACATTAAAATCACATCGCAACAAACAAAAATATAAATAGTCATCATCAAATCATCATCAAAACAGAAAAGTGCAGTTTTGAGTCTGGGTTTAAACATTGTCAAAGTAGAGGCCTGTCTCACATCTTTAGGAAGATTTTTCCAGAATTGATTAAAGGTACATTATGTAGCTTTCTGGGGGTGGCACTTCACCATTTTGGTTCTATGGAAATGTAAAGTTAAAGCCATATGTCAGAACATTCTCCATGGAGACAGATACATTTTATGCCACATGTGGAACATCTGATACTTTTGGCTCTGATGCCCACTCCACCACAACAGCAGAAACATTAGCCTCTCCATTTGTGCTTGAGACGATATGTTTACAAACAAACTAAAAAAAAAAAAAAAAAAAGATTTTTCATCCATTTATCAAATCACTGACATGCTATAATCCAATCAGTGTGATTTTGGTAAATCTTGAATAGGTTAAAATTGCATGAATTTTTCATTTTTTCATGCAGTAAAGATTCACTGAAAAAGCGGCGTTATCATTTTATCGTCCAAGAACCAGGAAGTGTGCAGTTAGCATGCTAGATGTTGCTTTACCATGACAGTAAAACTCCACTCTGGCATCTGAGAGTTGTGAAAAGCGCTTATAACTTTGAACCACTGTAAATTGTTTAAAACAAACTTGTACTGTTTTTCACATTTTAAATCAGGTGCAGGGTCTTTAATATATTATCAAATCTTAGTTTTGGACTTTTCAAAAAATGTTGTTGACAAAAACTAGATCTATCAAAACAACGTCCAACTTAATTTATTTAAGATCAACTTTCCCCTGTGCTTCATGTTGTTTCCATTTAATTTCATGTTGTTTTGTGAATCTGGATCTTTGAGAAAAAGATACACAGATAGTTGCACCAAGAGTCCCAAGCACTACTATAAAACATCCATACAACAATATTTCTGTATGAAAAACGGATTCCCACACGTGCACCGGCAAACGCTCTCATCCATCTAAACAATTCAATTAGCAATGTCATTACTTCCATTCTATTGTAATGGGGCTAATGTTGTGGCAAATTGTCGGAGATGCCAGCTTTTATGGACATGATTACAGCCGGAGTTGTGTCTCTTCGGGCCGTTGTCCTCTGCAAATCTTCTTATTTTTGGTGCCATTAGATGCTCCAATGCACATATATCGCATTATTATTGGAGATTATCATTGATGGAGTGCACTGTGAACTTGCCCCTATCTACTTCATAGCCGTAAAAGCGCAACGGGGAACATTAGCGGATGGGAATACTTGTGAAAAGTGCGAAAAAGAGGTGCATGGCAAACAGTGAAAGAGTTTAATTTCACCCATGAGAAGAAAGACTAGAAGTATATGATTGAAAAGGCTCATTATAATAATTACATGGTATTCTGCGGCGGGTACCAGTAAAAAGGCATGATCAGACCACCAGAAATGAATACGTAAGATCGTAATAAATGGAGGAATTCTTTGTGGGTTTTAAATGTGTGAAATTTTCTGCAATTCTGCGTTTGAGCGACGTTGAACAATTTTGAATGATATATGAGATGTAATTACTTGTACTGAAAAGCGTGGCAGATATGAGGTAAAGATGTGAGCATTGCTAGTCCTTTTCGCTCTCTGTATTATGTAGAGTTACACACAGATTTGAATAATTGAAGGGATTTCCAAACCCATTTAAGTGCCTCTTATCGGCTGGAATTTGGATAGTTATTGTACATGAATGATTTTGATGATCGAGAAGTGGTTTGCAATAGAAAATGCAATGTAATACTTTAGCTCAAATATCTGCAAAACCTCTCAACCAAGACCACATATGAATGGTTAACTAATAGTAATGGGAATACTAATTGGATCATTGTTTGTGTTAATAATGTACTAACCCTAATGTACTAATTTATATTTATTACAAAACTTTGCGTTGTTATATGGAGTATTGTATGTAGAGCTGAATCATTTGACAAGGAAAGGAACCATACGTAAGAACAATTGTAGCACACTGTGAGTTAATGCTCCGTTTACATTAATATTGTAAAATGGAGACCAAATCGTAATCGTAAAGCATGGATCTTGATGTCAACCTTTCATATGCATATGCAAGAGCAGTGGCGGTGGTAAACAAAATACATGAGTAAATTAACACTTTTATTTATTCTTGGTCTCATTCAAGCTAAATCAAAACCCACTTACTTTAGCTGCCCGTGCTGAGAACACTTTTGCATTTTCATATTTTTCCCAATAACCACTTGAAAAAACAACCTTGGAAAAAAAAGATTGCACCATTATTTTGAGTTGCCTGGGCTTTCACGTTGCATTATGGCATGTAATTGTACTTAATTCAAAATGGGGAACAATCGCGGCCTGTGTGCTGCGGTGCGCAGAGAAATGATTAACCAGTGGCTTTGTGTAAATGTAATCCTGTCAATCACAATGTCCTCCGTCGGAAGCACTAATAAGGATTTCATTGTTGAGCAAACACGTTTTCGTCCCCAAAATAAGGCCATGGATTGGAATAATGAACTGTTCCTGCCTGTTTGCATAGGTTGGAGGGCGCCTGTGCAGACCTAATGGATCACACTGTCAATGTTGGGAGATGTCAGGGGAATTCTGATGAGATTAGAAGATCCAATATGGATACAAAATAAGTTCTGAAACAAACTAACAATGTTATACTTTATCCAGGCTATTTAATTAATGCTATGAAAAACTGAATATTATTATCCTTAAAGGAACTGAATTTAAGATTTGATTTTTTTTTATTCCATAAAAATGTCCTTAGATTGGGTAGATATGGTCATTTCAAATTTAGTTTTTACTGGAGAAAAATATAAAGCTGATTTATTCTTAACTACAAAAATACTGAAGATGCTGCCCATGTTGTTTATGTTATAATTTGGTGTTTTGGTTCTCAAGAAGATTATTCAATCAGAAAGCAGAATGCACTTAACATGCCAGTTTCAATGCTGAAATCCAGTTAATTTAAACCTAAAATGCCTCTCTCTGTGTCCTCTATCTGCAGTTTAAGGCTCTGGCAACCCAGGTTAAGCTGTGATTATAGTATTTTCTTAAAACAGTAAGAGCACGGGCTACATATAGCTCCATTAAAGATGTTTATCACCCAGGCCTATTTCCAAGACCATCTATTCCATACAATCGCATTAGTAATCCTTGTCACAGTAAATATCACAGTGGAGCAGTTTGAATCTGACATTATGGCTTCTTCAAATCTATATTTTCACAGACCCCTTTTCTCAGCAGGAAATGTAGCAGCAGATGAATTGATGTCTTTGTAGGTGAAAATCATCTGTAGACACAATCGGGCTCAAATGGCAGCCCTGCTCCCCAGACCACAGTGGGAAAGATGACATTTTCTAGAGCGCCATTTCATTTCTCATTATCTGTTTCTCCTCAATCCATCAGATCCTCCCATTTCCCTGTTGCATCCCTGGGCCAAAGGGAAAAAAAACAACTCTTTCTCTCATCATTTTTAACATGATGCTTGAGGGTATAAAAAACAGCACCATAACTTAGGTATTTTATATTTTATGTTTGATCAGTGTTAAAGGAACAGTATGTAAGATTTTTATTTAGATTTTTCATAAATATGACCTAACTGTGGCGCCACATTTGAAGTAAACGTGTTAAACCAAATATCTTTTACTGATAACAAGTCTAATGCTGATTTATTCTTAATTACAAAAACAATGGACATGATGGCCAAGTTGTTTATGTTAGAGTTTTGTGTTGTTGTTTTTTTTGTTTTTGTTTTTTTCCTCAATATGATTATAAGCAGAATGAGCCTTACATGATTTCATGGTTTCAATGAAATCCAGTTGGTTTAAATCTAAAATGCCGCTCTCTGATCTGAATGGTCACTACAGCTTTTTTAATATTATTCTTGAAACAGCTCATTTGCACTCTGCTAGTAACAGTGTCAAAGCACTTTAAATGAAGCTATATATGGTAGCAGTACAGTACCATGGATCTAGGGAGGAGAAAGACTAAACTTGGAGCATTAATACAATGTGCAAAATGTTAAAATTTGACCTGGAATAAGTTAAGGGTGAGTTAAATGTCATATTGTGTCATGAACTTATGGATAGTCACAGGTCAGAGCTGGTATAAAATATGAAAAAATATCTCAGAATTGTTGTAAAACTATTGTACAACTGTTTAAAATTCCAAATGGAGAGAGTGACTGTTCTTTTTAAGAACAGGTATGAGTTATGAGTTGGGAAAATCTTTTGGCTAAATCAATTCTTTCAAAAGGCATAAGCATACAAAACTGTTTTGGTCTTAAAGAAGCCAACTGTGTCTTTGAAACTAACTACTGACCTTTTATGAACGTAAATATGAAAAAAAGATATTACAGTAAATAGGCCACATGTTTTTACAGCTACAGAAAATAACTTGTGTGTGTTTTGTTCCACCTTGTCATGTAGTAGTAGTTTTCAAATTAACAGCTACCTTTTTGCAATTTGCAGTTCCAGGGCTGAAATGATCCAAAAGATTCTAGTGAAGTTGTATGTCGTTTTAAAACACAGTGGAGCACTTCCTGTATTACCACATGACATCACAAGGTGGAACAGAGTGTTTTCTGTTTGAGAGAAGAACTCAGCCTAAATATACAGGGTTTGTGTTAAACATGTGTGAGTGAAACAAAACACAACACCAGGTATGTTTGTGATGAGGAAACAGCATTATAACATAGATCAGAAAACAATGTAATATGAGCCCTTTAACATAATGCAACTGTACAGGGCTATTTTGCATACAAGATTTCACCAAGCGCAGTTATGACAGATTATCTTAAGTAATTCATTCAGCCATTTTTCACTGCACAGATAAAGCACTGGTTTGCATGCTGGCTCAATTTGTCTCAAGCCTAATCTGATCACATGCAATTAGAATATATTCCTTTCTTATCAGCAGCGTTTAAACATAACGCTCATATCCGGGTACCATTTTAATTAACTCAACTGAGCATATGATGGAACGAATTAAAAAGTACAAATGAAAGGGAGCGATTAATAAGCGATAAGCCTCAAAGGTAAATCCGATTCATACTCAACTGTGGAAGGTGCATTTGAAAGAGCTCTTTGTTGAGATGCTGAGAGAAAACCTGAAACAAAAAAAGCACTGACGGTGGTGCTAACTGTGTGCAAAACGAAGCTGTGTGAACTATTTTTATTTGAATATCCTCCCTCACTGACGTCTGTAATGCGTAATTCTTGTTTTAATTAAAGACGATGTTCCTGATTTTTACTGTCATAAATCATCAAAAACATTACTTGCAGTGGTCCAAAGTAATTGGTCACATTTTTATATAGCCTCTCACCCATTCACACACATTCACACACACCAATGTACGCAGACAATGGGGGTCAGGTGGGTTAAGTGCCTTGTCCAAGGACACAACAACAGCATTTACAGCAGTTAACAACAACAGTTATTCCTCACTTACCTTGTGCATTCTGAGCATCCTAATTATTCACAGTGGTGAGTTTATAAGCAATTTTCACAACTTTCAGAGGTTAGAATGGCCAATAAACATTGGACCAATAATGTGCTTTATAAATGCAGACAGCAGCAGTGGACATACTGTATTTTGACCTCCAGAGCATCTTATACAATATATCTGTACTAGAACAACACAAATTTTGCTCAATTACATGAGGAAAAAAATGGCAAAACCCAGGTGTGTAAACATTGTTTATTTCATTATCCTCAGTGGTGTTTGTGAGGATTAAAAGTGTGCAGGAAAATCAAATGAATCTCTACCAAAATTTCATAATCTTGTTTTGTTTTTGCATTAAATTATTTTCATGGTTTCAATAATCATTCAATATTTATTTCATTATCTTATTATATAGTATAATCCAGAATTATATCTCCATATCTCCATTGCATCTCAAGCCCAGTCAAACATGATTGTGCAATTAGATCAACTTGATTTCACCTCAGATTAACAGAGTTTAGTGCTTTGCTCACTGATTCTGCAGAAATCTGCAAAGTTTTTCAGTCCTTTGTGATACTTTTTTCCGATACAATGGACCATGCGTGTCCCTAATCCACCTGTCAATCACGCACATTTGAAAATTGGGAGATTCACGTCTTCATAAGGTATTGAAGAAGTTTTGGAGTATTTTGGTGGTATTTAAGCTGCATTCAGACCGCAGTGTCAAAAAACGCGCTGGATGCCTCTAGTTGGAGGTTTCACCTTCTAATGCCGACGCCCTGGACACACGTCCAGAGCGTCAATGTCTGAACGCTTGAGACGCGTTGTGTTGATGCCAGATTCTCACTGCTGATGTCTAGTCTACATAGACTTTGCATGTAAACTGGACGCCTTGATGCCCCAGTCTGAACTCAACCAAATATTTTGCCTTTTTTTTTTTTTCTTTTCTTTTGAAAAAGTTTTGTCAGTTTCCTGTAGGTGTAAAATCAAAAACAAAACACATTGTAAGACAACACATGTTCTCCCATAATCAACATTTCCAAGTTTGAATTTTGCCAACCTGAGCTCTCATCTATCACCTCCTTACTTCATGTGTAGGTTTATATATTGCTAAGTCTATCTTAAGTTATCATTTCAGTTTCATAAACCAGGCTCGCAGTCAACATGGAAACTAAACTATACGAGCTCAGTTTGGTTTAGGGCTACCTCACCAAATTCTCAAATGTGAACTCATGAAACTGGATATGTTTTTCAAGTCTGTGCCTATGAAACACTAATGTACAAGCTGTTACAATTACAATCGGGCTATATTCCACATATGAGCCCCACAATGAGATCCTGTGCCTGTGAACCGCCTGGCCTTCACCTTTTTGAAGCATAGGTGCGAAATTTGCCATCCTGGAGTGTTAGCATAGCATGATAATTGTCCCAAGCTGTGAACTATATTAAAAGTGCGATCATACTTTAAACGGCATCAATGGCCCAGCGCGGTGTTATGTATCTCATTAGTACATTAAAACTATGGCACCGATAACTACACTGTAACTCCACATGCTTCGCCCTGCTCAGTTACACTCTGTATGAGGATATGGTGCGGTGAAAATGAGTGTTTGGAAGCTAAGGGAATGCTTTCGGCTCTCACTGACTTACAGGAAGGAATAGACTAGAATAGTGCTTATTGTCACAACATAATAATAGCTGAGAGTTATAAAAGCTACACTTATGCAAACACAGGAAAGGTCAAGAGTAAATGTTGGTGAAAATAATATTAACCATAATATCATGTCTTATTTAGTCCAGTCACAATATTGTGCATCATTCTTATAAATGATATGCTAGTTCTTTAGCAACAGACAGAAATGAAACCATTAAATGAGCATGCACTATTTTATTGTCCTGTTACATCAATATGTTATTTAAAGTCCCACCGTGTAATTTTAGCCAAAACATAACACTGAAAAACAGATAAAACATGTGTCCTTATTGTGACATATTTCCATGGAGAATGTTTCGAAGTATGGTTTTAACTTTCTACTTCCATGGACTCATGAAGGTAATGGGCCACCAACAGAAAGTTAAGATGAAAAAGTGATTTGTAATTAAACTATTTAGAATACACAAGTAATTGTATTTAGACCTAATTATTGCACACCTTGCAAGTCTTATCTGATTCTCTTCAGTTCACTCAGCGCCTTTCTCCACTTAGCGGCCATTAGCACAGCCTGGAGTCTGTCAAAAGAAAAGAAAGGAAAATGTCCCCTGGCCGGTCTCATCTTGTCATTTCTCTCATTTGAGGACAACCAAAATAAAAGGAGAAGTTGGGGCTGTTTGGAGGAACATGATGTACAACCATGTGTGAAAATGAACTACAAGGACAAATGCTGTGAACGTGCAGAAGCCGAGCGTAGATCCTAGGTAAGCTCGCCATCAATTGGTTGAACCATGAACAGGGAAAAAAAGAAGACCCAGCCTGTGTGAGCAGCAAGACCAGTGAATTATCTGCTAGTTCATTACAAACAATTATCTCATCAAAATGACCAAAATAATTAAAATACATAATGGCATCAATAGAGTAATAACAGATTATTTCATACAATAATAAATAACAGTGTACCTAGAACTCAGGTTACATTAAGTACCCACACGTAATGCCGTTCGGCGTCTAAACCATGTGCGAGGATAGCGCTACATAGTGCTAACAGCACCCATTACACAACATAGGAAAGCAAGCTACATTGAAGCTAATGCTAATGCTAATGTTAAAATAACCATTGAATGGAGCGTGGCTAGCAACTAGTTAGCGTAAAAACAAAAAAAGCACTCACCAGCTCGGGGTGAATATATTTTCACGTCAAACGGCTTAGATTGATCCCATTTATAAAGGTTGGCAAATGATTAAAACTATTAGTCCACATGACTCACGTGCGTCACCTGACTATGATTACCGCGAAAGGGGCCCAAAATAACGTGAGAACTCAAGAACAGCTCAGACAGCAGTGCAGAGTATATAGTATAATATATATATAATATATAGGAATAAACTTCCACAAAGTTAAGCGAGGGGCAGACACTTCTCTAGTAGCAACAATTATCAGCAACAACACACAAAACACACAGGTCTTGGGAATATATGCTGTCCCATTATCATAAAGGTTAAGGTATACTTTATTTACCCCTTATGAGAGAAATTCATTTTCTGCATTTGACCCATCCTTCAGTGCCACTGGGACACTAAAGCAGTGTGCAGCTGCCATACAACAATCTGGGCCCCCTCTCCAAGATCTTGAAGTAGGCTTGGTCAGGACTACCTTAGCTGTTACCTACTGTCCATGTTTTGGGTTGATGGGGGGAACGGGAGTGCCCACAGGAAACCCACCCTGGGAATCAAACCAGCATCCAACTTACTGTGCCAAAAATATTACATTGTTCCATTAATCCATTTTACAATGTTGTCTTTTTTGAGTACTCAGAAATCACTCCATTACAATTTTCCCTTGATTTTTTTCCCTAGAAAAACTTTAATACTAAGGATCACACAATAAAACTTTACAAACTATTGTTGACAAAACTGACAAAATTTACCCCAGTCTTCAAATGATTCTTTTCCAGTCAGGGTCAATGTCTCTGTTTGAGTCATTGATAAAGTAATGACTTCTGTGTTTACACATCTTTGTTGCCAGGTTAATGTGAATTGCGTGGTGACGTGATGGAGTAATCCCATTGTGTATCGGTGCATGTCATGTTGAGCTGGTCCTGTATTAGAACTCCAGATCTGTGTTTACTCAAACCAGCCCCAAGTGTCTGTGAATCATGATCAAGTCAAACAATGGCTCAGGCTGACTCACAGCTCACTATGCAGGGGCTCAGTCTGTTACATCAGAGAGGACAGCAGCTGCTAACGTCCCATACATGTGGTAGCAGAAGGGTGTGACAAATATCAAAATACCAGTATATCGTCATGCAGTATTTTGTGATATTGATATTGCAGAGTGCTATATCTGTTTTTGTGTAATATAGTTGAGGCATTCACTGTTTTGTTTTAGTAAATAAAGTGAATTTCATAAATGTCTTCAGCAGGTAATGGTATGGAAAAATGCTGTCAAAAATATTGGATTTACAGGTATTAACAGTAGAATAGCACTGTGCTGATTTATGTTGCATACACTAATTAGCATTTTGAGTGTGTACTGGCAGGCATGGGGTCACAGACTTGCATTGAACTGGATTTCTCTGTGTTCTCTTGACAGTGAAACAAAATGGATGAAATACATTAATTACACTGACAACAAAAAACTCTTTATTTCAGTTTAACAAACCTGTGCACCTTTATGCTTCAAATACATTTTCTTATGGTGAAAATCCTGGAGTGGTGTTTTTATACATATATACCATAATTTTGTATTTACTAAATTGGCATCTGCATTACATTGATAAATATACAATGTAGGATATCATGCGCTTGCAAAAAGGTTTCACCTTGTAACAATATTTCCAGTCTTACAGCAGGTCACAGGTTCAATTCCCATACAGTATTCCACCCTTACCACTAGCTGCGACATATCCTTATACCTAGCCTGAGTAGTCTTCAAGGAAATACACCAAAAAGCCAACATACAAAAAAAAAGGTTCTATAAAGAGCTAAAAGTGGAATTAAGTAAAAATTAGTGCTGTCAGTGGATTAAAATATTTAATCGCGATTAATCTCATGAATGTCATAGTTAACTTGTGATTAATCGCAAATTAATCGCACATTTTTGTCCCTTGAATCATCATTTTAATACTCTTATCAACATAGAAAACTGGATAGGTTTGCTTTGTGCAAATGTTTTTTTTATTACAAACCATAACAATTGTCAGTGAGACACTTTGTGTTCGATGTTCCACTCTCATGCTCCACTTTCATGAAGTGCTCTGCATCAGTGTGAGTGAAGTGCTTCTCTTCTGTCTTCATAACAGTCAAAGCGACTGAAGTTCCCACTGTGGGTGAAATAATGTGCTGTGATCCTGAGGTAGTTCTCATTACTGAGGGACGTCCAGTAACCTCCAGTTAGCGCCACTGTGTTTGTCTGCCCCAACACTTGCTGTACTAGGGGTGCACTTGTGCTGGGACTTTTGGACTGTGCCATGCTCAGGCACGGTTGCCTGGGGTTCTGTGTTCCACGTACGCATCTTCGTGGCCGATGGTGTTATTGCACGGTGCTGTTTGTTTGCATGTCGTGCACCGGAGCTGGTGCTTTTGGCGAAGAGGGTGGGTCCAGCGGCATGGGGTGTCTATTGAGTGGTGGGACCGATGTGGGTCCTGCTGCGGTGCGCGCTCCTCCATGGGTTTGTGGATGTGGTGGCGGCGTGGGGGAGTGGGGGTGGCCGGGAGGCTGCGGGGGCTTCTGTCGCTGTCCGCGGCCCTTGTCGGGAGTGGGCACGGATTCGCCGTATGTTTTGGAGCAGACTTTGTTTCGTGTTTTCCTCGTGTGGGTGGCATCAGCACGCAGGGTTCATGTGGTGACGTTGTACGTGTGCGCGTGCATGGGTGGCCATGCTGAGCTTTGGCCCACCTCCTCCAGCCGGGACTTCTCAGTTTCGTACAAATTGTTTTCCTTCCTGTTTACCGCCGGATCCTGTAGTTTTTCTAACGTTACGAGCAGTGGCCACAGCTTATGAAAAAATTTGTTCACTAGGTCACAAAGAATGTTAATCTTGCGATAAAAAAATGTGTTAAAATTGTTTTGCATTTACATGTTAATAGCGCAATATTTTTGACAGCACTAGTAAAAATCTATTTAACCATGTTTTGTCTCAGATCTTGAACTCACCATTGTGTTTCTAGCTTAAAGTAGTCAACTTGGTGACACACTTCAGATGTTAATGTCTGAAAAAACTCAACAAAAACAGATAATCAAATCTCAAATTGCTCACAAAACATATTTAGATAATTAAAAACACCACTACAAATCCACCAGTCTGTGTCGACTTTGTGCTGGCTGGAGTGAAGAGCGCTGGGGGCAGTGGAGGTCTGGCATTGTTATGTATGAGCATAATCAACAGCTTCCTCTGACTTATGATTACTTTAAGGGTTTACTTCAACACAAACAGCCAACTTCATCATGTTTGGGCTGTTCTTCAATTACTACACACTCACTACAATCTCCCAGCACGCATTAGCTGTCAGCCCAGGCATCTGCTATTTGACAAATGCAGAGCGTGTGATTCATGGAAGCACCAGGGACATAACTGCGACGGTTACCAATTATAGTATCAGATGTGATCAGTCCAAACTAAATTATATTTTAAGAAGATTTGGAAAAGTGGTGCAGTGGTTGAAGTGCTTGCCCACTTACCAGAAGGTGGGTGGTTTAAACATCACTGGAGATATGGTTTACCAACAGGGCAACAGTAGCTCAGTTGGTAGCGCATTTGATGATCTGATGGTTGGCAGTTTGACATAAACATCATTGGTTGAGCGGTGGCAAGGTGGTCAAAGTGCTTGATGTATATATATAAAAATGTGACCATTTACCAAAAGCTGCTTGCAGTAGGTGAATACAGTGAAATTAAAGGTGCACTGTGTAACTTTTCATTTAGGGGTCTGCCACCTGTTTGCCTCATGTTAATGATTGCCCAGTTCCACACTCTGGCATTAAACATATCTATTTATATGACAAACAGAATTTTGCTCAAAAATTGAATATTCCAGGCAAAGACATAACAAGTCCATACAGACGGCAAGTGCCACAACTGCCCTGGGGTAGACTGACGGAGTGACGGAAGTAAAGCTAGCAATACCAGGTACTAACCAGGTTCAACCCACTCAACTTCCAAGATCAGACAAGATCAGCCATTCTCAAGGTGGTATGGTTGTTGATATTAGAAATAAGGGGAAAAAAAACATGTCTGTTTTGAAATTTCACAAACCATTTTAGTGGACTTGTAGGAACCACAGAGAGTCCCAAAAGAAACAAATTGCTAGCTTATAGCATGGAAAATTGTGACATATTACAACTTCAATGGGCAGCATTAAACTCAAAATTGACCTTTGGATTGTGATAGCTATACAAGTTTTTTTTTTTTTGTTTTTTTTTTAAGTTTGACCTGTTCGTCAAACAATAGACTCCTGATTTTGAATTGTATGGGACCTTGCTTGCCTTACACTGAAACCACCACTTTCTGAATTACTGAAAACCGTCTTGTATCAATTTGCAGTTAATCAGTTCCAACCTTGAATCCACTATTACATGACCATAACATTTGCTTTGTGGCCGACCGACGCTAAAATGATCCTTGGTGAGCATTTTGATCTTGCAGTTGGGTTTAAAGGTGAAAATTTTATTTGTAAACAACCAAACAAAACCAGCTTTGTGGCATAGCGGACCGATATTAACGTAATTTACTCTGGAATAAAAAATATGGTTTTAACACCACCTTAACACAAATGCATCATTTGTTTCACACCAAAGAAAATGCATATTAATTATATTTTCGCATCTCAGAATAAAAAGGTCAATCAAATTACCTTCTCCGCTCGCAGCTTTGAATTCATCCGGCGTTATAAATGTACAGAATGCATAGCTGTAATAAGGACAAATTGCCATATACATTTGTCAGTATTTGATGATAACACAGGGGCAATAAACAGACCATAGAAAGATAGGAAGTGCACATAATAAGATATCACCTTGAAAGAGCCATTTGATGGTTCAGCCACAGCTTTATAACTTCAGGGCGAAAAAGCTGAAGGCAGTTTGAATCTATTAGCATGTTTAAAGAGAGTGGCCTTACATATGAAGGGAGGAACATCGGCGGGGCTAGAGAGAACCAGACAAGGCTAAAAGGATGTTTACACAGGGGGAAAAAAAATAATAAATGGACAGAATCGGATTGGTAATGAATGGAATTTTCTATAGACTGTTCATTTTGACACACTGAGAGAATTTAGATCTGATTTTGGCAATTTACCTTTTTGTTGTCTTCATTTTATAATCTCTGTGCAGCACTTGGGAAACTACTTTGTAAAATGTGCTATATAAATAAACCAAAGACTTGGATTTGGTGTTGAAGTCATGTTTTAGACTTGCTTTAGACTTATGAGCAATAGGGGTGATAGTGGGTATGGTTGGGTACAAAGGATATAGAACTACTGATGGATTTCTACTTGCTGATATATGCCACATTTTCAGGACTGCAAAAAAGGAAAGGTTTCTAGGGTGGTTGTCTTAAATCAGAATGTTATTGTTGTGGTGAATATGGTGCGTGAGTGGTCTGCACAGATAGACAGTCTTGTCTCAGGCAGTCAACCCTAGGTCAGTTATACCTACACAGAATATGCTTGTTACCAGATGAGGAGAGTGAACGAGAAGCTTGCAGTAAACTCTAAATTAGCAATTAAAATGTTTCCTGGTCCTACAAGACTAAAAATACTATGTTGTTGTAGTTGCCACAGTTTTTAACCTGGCAAACACCAGATCGATATGTCTAGCCTTCTGAGTTCTACATATTTATCAGACTGGAACGACTCTCAATGAAAGTGTTTGAGAAAGAGCAGAACATGACGAATACTGATTGGTCGAAGTGTCACAACAGTGAAACAAACCGAGAAATCAAACATTTATTGAATCCAGTTGAGAGAAAAACACAGACTTCTTTCCCTGTCCACAAACGCACAAAGCTCTTCCCTCTGCACATTTTTTTTTCTTTATAAAAAACAACAACAACACAGCAACTAAAACATAAAACCTATGACATAATGATATAAACATTGTAATCAAACTTTAACTTAATGCCAACCTCTAAGATCACATTTCTGTTCTAATTGTGTCTGTGTAAAGTCCTACAGCAGTTTATAAATGAGTGTGACTCCAAATGCAAGCACTTTTTATTTGCACTAAGAGGTTCTTGGCATTTACTCCAAAATTTGATGAGGGATTTTTATGGCTCTTGTGTAGAAAGAAGCTGAGAGCGCTCTTAAAGTTTGAGTCAGAACTTTTAGATGACACTGACTGTGTGGGATGTGTGTTATAAAGAGTATTAAAATGCAAACAGAAGCAGCAATCACTTCTCTGGATGAGCACTATGACAGCACTGCAATGATGACAATGACGACAAGGCTGACGTGAAGAACACCCAGAAGGTTTTTAAGTATGTACTTGTAAGATTCCGCTATAAATTATGTATGCAAATTCTCTGGTCAGATGATTTTCTACCTTTCGTTGGCTGTCCATGCTTTAATAAAGGACATTTTTATGTATGTTTATAAATGTTAAAAAAAAAACAACCACACACACACACACAATTGATACACACATACACAGACACACTCGCACACACAAAATTAAAAGACCTTTAATTTTTCATCCTACAGAGTGAATCAGATCTCTAGTGTACACAGATCTTTTTGGTAACACTGGCAAGTCAGTTGTATTCTGTTTTTAAATACATTAAAGGATTACTTTAACTTTACTTACATGTTTTGTTTTGCCATTGTTCTATACATTATGCATATTTCATATGTAAGTGTAGAATTCATTAATTATGGACACGGATGGCATAGACGATGACACTGATGGCAATAATACCACCTTCAAGTATCAAAGAGGCTCCTATGAAACTGTCTCTTATTCAGGCTCTTGAACATATAGTGCATGTACCAGGAATCTCATCACCCACACACCTGGGGTCCAATCATTTCAGCACTATCATACTTTAATCAACATATTCCTGTAAGAGGTTGAGTGTTTGAGATGCATACGGATGTGCAGGCTTCTGTGTTATTTTGTCCATCATCTGGTCCATCTCCTTAGAGCTTGTGGATCTGTAGCAACAGAGCGGTACATGCTTTGTCTGGTGGTAATTTAACAGAAAACAGCCTTGAGATTAGAAACGGTTGGGAGTATAAATGTAGTAACAGCAACTATGCTTGGAACAAACAAATTTGGTGTATGAAATTCAAGCCTTAATGATACTAAATCGACATGCTGCCGTTTGCCTTTTCTTGTTTACTTCCCACTAGAATTTACATTACGCTAAAAAATCAGTTGTTTAAATTAAACTGAATCATAAGAAATGGAGTTGTAGTGTTTGAGATATGTGCTGATCATCACATGAACACAAAACTAGTGAGACAAACCCAGGTTTAATCAAGCTTAAAATAATAGTGGGCAAATAGCAGCATATTAAACATTACAGGCCAAATGCATAATAATTCACTTTTAAAACCCACGACAATATTGAATTTGCATCTGTTTTCAGCTAAATGTGCACCATGTGTGCCATGGTCATTATAAACTATACTATAAAAGTATAGTGAGCCACTGCTCACTCAGCCCATGCACTCTCATTCACGAGCCTTCTCCCCTCATGTTATACCTGACCACACTTGCCTGACCAGCCAGTCCCTTCTACATTCTGACGGGACTGATGGGACTGGAATGGGACCAGAGAGTGTGACAGAGTAAAGCTGGTAATTTGTAGCAAATATCCTCTCGGAAATTCTCATATAATTTCTTTATTATTTCCACCCTTGTCACCACTGTTGATAAATGAGAGCCTTTGTGTTTAGCGCTGCAGTATGTCTTGGACCTCTTCAGCCATACGAGGGTACAGCAGTTTGAGGTGGTAGCGCTTGGGCTGGCGTTTGACCTGACCCTCACTTACGCGTGGCTCCTTGTACTGGGTTTTCTCCAGGACTTTATCCTGGACCTTGTCCACCTGCATCTTATCCTGAACTTTGTCCATTTCCACCTTGTCCTGGACTTTGTTGTGGTGTGTAACCTGGACCTGGTGCTGGACCTCTTCTTTCAGGCCATCTTCCTCCAGGACTTTACTCTGGACTTTGTCCTGAACATGAATCTGGCACTGTACTTTGTCTTGAGATTTGTCCAGATTCATCTGGACCTCCTCCTGGACTTTTTGCTGAACTTGAAACAGTACCTTTTACTGGACTGAGGTTTGAGTCTGGATCATGTCCCAGGTCTTGTCCTTGGCTCGATCCTGGTCTTGGCGCAAGAGGATTTACAGGACTTTCTGGAGAATTCTCTGTTCCACGTTGTTGTTGTCCATCAAATTCTGGACTGTGATTTTGTCCAGGACTTTCTCCAGGTCTATAGGATGGATATTGTCCTGGAGCCTTTCATGGAGATCACTCAGGACTTTGCCCATGACAATCTCTGTGATTTTTTCCTGGAGGTTCCGGTTCTTCTCGCTGAGCCTGCATCTGGAGCAAGCGATGGACTAGGGTCTTTACTCTGTCCTGGGCTGTTTTCTTTGCCCAGGCTTTCCTCTCATCACTGGATAAGCAAGGATAAGCTGCGTTACTGACAAGACAACAACAGCATTTTCATTTGATTTATCTAATCTTATCTATTTTTAGTCATAATTTACAGCTGAACCTGCCAAGTGATACTTCACAGGACCGCTTGGTAAGTGGAGGATCACACTCCAGGTCAGAGGTCATCTCAGCTGGACCCTGTCTCTTGTGCCCTCTCTTCTGCACAGGCTCACCTTTGTCCAGGGAGGAGCACAATTGGGATCACTGTTAAAGGGACATCCCTTGTTTCTGAGCAGAATCTTCGCTGCAGGAGGAGACAGTAGACACAGTGTCCTGTGTGCAAACAGTGAAGGGTCTAGACTGGTCCACATACACCCGCTGTGGGAAGAGGAAAGACATCAGTGTCATCAGTGAAGTTAGACACAAGCAAAACTGTTATAATAAGAAGTTGGGAAATGCCATTAACAAATGTAGACATTGGGCACAGTGTAGAAATTGCATTTAACATTTCAGTGTGGACTTGTCTTACCTGGTACTCCACCGGTTGGTGCAGGGTTTGATTCCACACAATCATGTTTCAAGCAGGAAATATCTTGTATTAAATGTTTCTCAGTGAAGAGTGAAAATGTGAAAATGTCAGGAGAAATACTCAATGCTGCTGGTTCCTTTCAGGAGAAAGTTATGTCTGTGCAAAGTGCTGTAAAGAAGCAAAAAAAAGATGCTGTAAAAGAAAAGAAGAAAATTCTCATATCATTCAGAACAAAATATATTATCTACCTGAGATAAAAACAGTTCAGTACTTTGATCGTTGATCCTGCACCATTTCTCAGTCCTTAGCGTTTTATGTCGCCCCTTTTTTTATTACATGTTTGTATTTATCCCTACAGCCCATGCGTCCCTCTGATTGATTCATCCACCTGTCAATTACACCTTCTGGAATTTTGGACACAGGATATGGTTCCAGACCCACTTGTCTTTTTATCATTTTGTCAGAGCATGTGGTTCTGGCTGGCCAGGTAATGACAACAATGTGAGGACCCAAATACAAGAGGGAGTCAGATTCCTTCTCTGTGAAAGCATATTTAGGCTGTCCATGCCCAATATTATTTTATTTTTAACATTATTTTATTTTAAAAGTTAAACTTAAAATTTAAACTTGAAAATTACACCTTAGAAAGTCACCGCTTTGATGTTGATCACTTTAGAAACATTCCCATATGCTTATAGTCAATTGATATTTTTCCAGGCAAAATCATGTGGCATCATGTCAGCTGTCATTACCAGACAGTGGATCAGTGTGACAAATCCAATCAGTTTCACTCAACGTTTTGTCATTATATTTGCATGCATGATATTATTTACATCAAAACAAAAAGAAAAACCAAAGGACATTCTGGACTCATATTGCAAAAAAATATATATTAGCGTGATATCCCCATTTGTTTATAGCTGCTTTTTTTATGATTCATGTGATTACCGTCAGCAGTTGGTGCTCTATCACAAATCTCATCACTAAAAACCTTGCTTATAATGTTCAGGGTTTTTTTTGTTTGTTTGTTTGTTTGTTTGTGTTTTCCCAATGGGCAATATTATCAGTTCTTAAAAATTCAAATGCCAAGGTGACCAAAAACATAAAATGCAATAAAGCTTGATGGCAAACTATAACCCAGGGGCCAAATGCAACCCTCAGATCAATTTTTGTTGGCCCTCAGGGATCTTGCTTAACTGGCTCAAATGCTCATTGGCATTTTGTTCTTTTTGCTGCAAATTCAAGCATTACTATCACTGTAACCTTAATAATATCTTATTGTGTTGTGATACAGACCTCTCTGTCTGTCGAACCTACGTAAAATGCATCTGAAAGACTCACTGTATGGCCCACCAGTCTGCAGCTCTCTGTTACCAATAGGTTAAACGATGAAAAAGTTCGCACTCCCCTGTAATAAAGGCATTGCAGCTGAGTATTCTTCTATCTATTCTAAGAAGTGACCTCCTTGGCTGGTTACTGACCTGTGAGTCTGATGTGCTGGTCCAGTGGACAGGGCCTGACTCTGTGTGGCCTGCTGCTGATCCAGAACACCTGCCTCTGTTATAGGGCAACCCTCATGGGACCAAATACTCCTCCCTCTGGTACAGGGAGAATCAAAGAACCAAGCATATAGCAATATAAGTAGGCCACATCTGTGTGATGTTAAAAAGAGATGGAGGGTAGGTTAAATTAGTTGTTCAGTATGCAACTTACATGATGATTCCATACAAACTCCGGAATATTCTTTATTTAGATAGCTACACTATATTGCCAAAAGTATTCGCTCACCTGCCTTGACTCGTATATGAACATAAGTGGCACCCCATTCTTAATCCATAGGGTTTAATATAACGTCGGTCCAAACAAGTACCGTTCTTCTGGCAACCGCTAAACCCGGGCTCATCCATCAGATTGCCAGCTGTGCAAGTGCAATTCGTCACTCCAGAGAATGTGTCTCCACTGCTCTAGAGTCTAGTGGCGGCGTGCTTTACACCACTGCACCCGACGCTTTGTGTTGCATTTGGTGATGTGTGGTTTGGATGCAGCTGCTCGGCCATGGAAACCCATTCCATGAAGCGCTCTACGCACTGTTCTTGAACTAATCTGAAGGCCACATGAAGTTTGGAGGTCTGTAGCGATTGACTCTGCAGAAAGTTGGCGACCTCTGTGCAGTATGGACCTCAAAATCTGCTGACCCTGCCCCGTCAGTTTATGTGGCCTACCACTTTGTAGCTGAGTTGCTGTCGTTCCCAATCACTTCCACTTTGTTTTAATACCAATGACAGTTGACTGTGAAATATTTAGGAGCGAGGAAATTTCACAACTGGACTTGTTGTACAGGTGGCATCCTATCACAGTAGCATGCTGGAAATTCACTGAGCTCCTGAGAGCGACCCATTCTTTCACAAATGTTTGTAGAAACAGTCTGCAGGCCGAGGTGCTTGATTTTATACACCTGTGGCCACGGAAGTGATCGGAACACCTGATTTCGATTATTTGGATGGGTGAGTGAAGACTTTTGGCAATATAGTGTGTTTTATTCCAAACTGTGGAATATTACAGCCAAAGGAATTTCCATGGAGACAAGCAAAAGGATACCATCCTTTAGGCTAAGTAAGAGTTGAGTTTGTGGAGACTCAAGCCCACTCACAGTAAAAATCACAGTGACTCAAGCAGCTATTATAGTTTTCAATGAAATATGAACTGAAGCCATACAATTATTTTAATAGTTGATTTGTCACAATTATTCTGATTGATTATTGCAACAGTAAAGCATTAACAGTCACCCCACCAATGTTATCCGTATGGAATTTGGATGCCACTATCAGTTTTTATTTTTTTGTTTTTCTCGCCTTTCTTGTTGAATATTGCACATCTTTGTGGTGAAAAAGTTTTTACTTATGCTTTGACTGCAATTCAGAAAGATGGAACCAAAGACAGACAGTGGAGAGAGATAGGGGGTAGGTGAAAAAAAGTGGATTACAGTTACTACAATTATATGCATGATCCAAATACAACTCTTAGTAAACTACGGAAACACAAGGTAATAGCATAGTTAAAAGCTCATAAAAGTCACATTTACATAATACGTATGAGCCCATACAGTCCTCTATCATCTAAGATTACCGATCATATAACACAGAACTCATTGCATATGCATTGCACATGAGTTAAAGTATTCTACACATGTGGCCTTGATACATATCTGTTGAGATTTCACATCACACAAAAGCCATCCTACACCGTCAGACATCACAATGGTGGTTCTTCCATATGTTCTTAAGATATCAATGACTAAAACATATTTGCATTAGATTAATCTGCAGGAATGTAATCATCCTCGGAGATTAGAGCATTTCAAAGGAGAGCTACCTCATTCATTCACTTGGCAGGCCTGGGTGTTAATCTGTTTTATTTTGTTTGAGAAATTCTGCACAATCTTTAAAGTAACAGAAAAGACATTTTATTTGAAGCCACATAGCACAGATTATGATATTATATAATAAGAATATGCTTGTTAAAATAGAGGACACTGATAGTAGTTGGTGAGTATTCCAAAATAGTTTTATATAGCACCATGTTTCCTTTTATGCTATATTTGCTAAATCACATGTTGCTCTGAGTCCCCCCTTGCCTTGCTCCCCGCGCTCCACTTCAGGGCTTTATCACATCACTATCAGTGTCGCTAATGAAACTACTGCACATCGCATTGCCAGGTTTGTGAAGTTGCAGTATATTGTTTTGTATCATGCTTTTATATATTCATGGAGAATTGTCATGCAGGAGAGCATGGGGGACAGGCAAATTAAAATGAATGAAATAGAAAAATTAGAAAAAAACAAACAAAAAACATCACTTTCAACAACAAAATACAACAAAAACAATATAGTCCCACTATTTTGAAAACTACAGCAGAATAAAACCAAGTCACATACCACACCAGATAAACTGCAACAACGAATTTACATTTTATCATATTTCACACGTCGTTTGTCTTGTAAACAACGGCTGATTTATTCCCGCCTTGAACCTCCCTGTATCTCCCCGCTCACCTCCAACCATGTGCAATAATTCTAGAACTGGCTCAGCATTTTGTCTTGGGTGTAGTGGACACGGACTTTGAAAAGAGCCTTTGATCCTTATCACAGAGCAGAACATTTGTAGCCAGGAGCGGGCACTGGCCTCGGAGCTGGACCCCCACCACCACGAGGCGACAGGGAGGAGCTGCCGTATCTGGCATTCAGGGAACAAGAAGAAATGCTCTCTAGTACCATTCATCCTCTGCTACCCACCATGGCTGCTGTGCATGTGTAGAATTCGTTGAAAAATTGACTTTGGAGTTAGAAGTTGTAGACCTGTGTTTCTCAAACTGGAGGGGGAATGGATCTGCCCGCTCTACCAACGATGTTTTATGTCGAGAGCAGCATTTGAACTGCTAACCTTCAAATCATTGGTCTCTACCCACTAAGCTACTGTCGCCTCAGCTGTACTTATGCACCAAAGTTTCTCTCAGTACACAATTCATTGTAGCTCACTCACTCAACTCGTGTTACATCAATGAGCAAGACACACACACATTGCCCTGGGATACCACAGTTGTACTAGTAAGGGCATCTGGCATAAAAATGATGAATAATTGTGCAATTGGTTTGAGACAAAAAAGACAATTGAGGTGGAAATTTTGAACTTGCAACATACGCTAAGTAAAGGATTTTGTTCTCTTTGGCTTCATGTTTTAGTAAACTGGAGTGTGGCGCTCATGCATAATCCTAACAGCCATGGCATCTGTGGAGGCTTGTGCCGTAAATTGGCAATCAGTAAAAGGCTTGGATACAGATTTCACCTCCTCTCGTGGTGAGTTCTATCATATTTCTGAAAATCTGCTACGCCAAGATGTGGTGTGAAAAGGCACAGTCATCAAATCAAATTCAGAGCAGCCGTATGGTCACACGTGCAGGCGACTTAAGTTAATACAGAATTTAGAACTGAATGTGTTGGCGAGATTTCTGTCACTATATTTTAGATTCAGAAATTGTTTTACACCCACATGTCTGGATATTTTTAGATTTTAGTTTGGCTCAGAACTTGAGTCAGTCATTGTAATGTATGAGTGGAACTATGTAGACAGGAAGGTGAACAAATAAAATGTAATTCAAATTGAGTCAAATTTGCCTTGCCCCAGTACAGCTCTTGAGGTCAAAGTAAGTCTTCTGTGTACTGTCTGCATATAATTATAAAGAGTTGCCCCTGTAAAGCTTTTGGTTAGCTTTACAGTGACGGCCAGACTTCATTTTGGTCTCAGAAACTTGTGAAAAATTAGGATGCTCAGAATGCCTAAGGTCAGTAAGGAACAACTCTGGACCACTGCAGACTGTTTACAGTTTTTTGAGACAGTAAAAATCAGAGCCTTTAAACATAAGTTAACTGATGTGTATATTGTCTTTAAAATGGTCAAAACTTTAAAGGTGCACTGCATAATATTTCTAGTGGAGGGTCCACCACCTGCTTGTCTCCATGGAAATGTCATTGCTTTGTCTACAATGTTCCACAGCATAAATTTATCTATCTTGAGGGAGACAAGCAGATTACAGCATTACTCTGCATTACAGTTCACAGAAGGAATTATTGTATTTTTGAGCGATAGAAACACCTGTAATGAATAAATGCTAAATGTATGTGTTTAATGTCATACTATGGAACATTCCAGGCAAAGCAATAACATCTCCATGGAGACAAGTAGGTAGCAGATGCTCCAGCAGGAAAGTTGGGCAGTGCACCTTTAAATAATTTAATATTTTAATTCAGTGAAAGAGGATCGCTTAGGGGTGGCACAACACCTCAACACACTTGTTTTTAAGTATGCGGGGTTTTTTTGTTTCTTTTTTTTTTTTTTTTTACAAAATATTCTCTTTTGTCAGTTCAACAAATTCTTGCCTTGCCTCAAACATAATTTCCCAAGCCAAACTGGGTTGGGAGCTACCTCGAATCCCCCAGATTGGAATATTGGCACGTTACAGATACACAGACCCAGGAATACAGTCCACCTGGCAAACCTGCAGCAAAAGTGTTTCCTGAGATGAGAATTCAGACCAGAATGACAAAATATTATGTTATTTATAGTCTTTTATTAGTTGGAGTGTGCTCTTGTTCTGTTATGCTTTTAGGCGAGAACTGTGATTTCAGTCTAAAGCCTGTTCCAACCTAGTGTGAAGTGTATAATATGAACAATAGCCAAACACTGAGACACACGGACAGCCTAACTTTGGATGGAACAGAATTAGCTCGTAGCATTTTAGCAAAACATTGAGGTGTTATGAATCATTGTTTTCAAGTTTAGAGTGCGAGAGAAGCAAAGTAAACAGAATTTGGGGAGACAGTCTTTACCAATCCTGATCTAACCCACCCTGGCAAAGTTTCTGAGTGGCTAGCATTATCGGCTCCGTGTATGCACTTCAGTTCCTCCATCAACCCAAAGCATTCTTAATAGGCAGAGATGGGTAGTGCATTAAATTGAGTAACTTCTTAATAATACTTATCTGAGTAGTTTTCAGACACTATATTTCTCACAATTAATTCTTGTGAGCTTTAAGCCATGTTAAAATGTTATTACCTCATCAAAATCATACCTGAAGTTATGTTTGAGTAATGAGTAATCCTTTATTATTAGTCTACATCTCCAAAGCTCAAAATACTCCGTTCCACGTTGTGATGTCATCAAGCAGTAGTTTTCAAGTTAACAGCTGCCTTTTACCTTTAGTTCAGTAGAGATTGGCAATTCCAAGGATGAAATTATCAAAATGATTCTAGTGAAGGTGTAAGGAGTTTAAAAACACAGAGGAGCACTTCCTATATTACCACATGAAATCACAAGGTGAGTGTTTTCTCTTTGAGAGAAGAACTCAGCATAAAACTGCGTAAATATGGGCCTTTTAGTGTATACTACCAGGCAAACGTTTGGACACACCAGCTCCTCCAATGTTTTTTTTCTTTATTTTTACTACTTTCTACATTACATGACGTAGACATGAAATATATATAAAGCTAAATTATGAAGCAAAAAAAAAAAAAAGTTAAATAACTTTACTATATATTTTTAACAACGCAAAGGATAACTACTTTGAGGATTTTAATATAATTAATTTAACTTTTTTTTCCTTGTAGTCAGAATAAAGGGAAAAAAAACATTGAATGAGATGTGTCCAAACTTTTGGCTGGTAGTGTACATAGGATCATCTGTAGTGAAGAAAACTAGAATTCACCTGCATAAATGAAACCCTGACTTTTTACATTTATGGAAGTTAATCTAAACTTTTGGTATCAGCATAAAATGTAAAAACAGAAAAAAAAACAAAAAAAAAACAAAACCCGGCATTATCATTACTATCTCAGTTGCAATCGGAGCGGACGGCGCCTTGTCATTTGAAGTCCTGATTTCTGTTTGATACTAACTAGCATGACTTTTGAGGGCCTTATGGAGAGGGTGAGTCCATTTGCCTTTCATAACTCTATGTTGTGTTAAAAGGCCACTTGAAAACTATGCAAATCCTGGCACGTTTTATATTCATGACTGTTTTGAAAGTAGCCAAGTTGTTCTCTCTCCACTCCCTCAACCTTTTCCACCCCGATGCATAAATATTTATAGGGAATGTTTGATTTCAAGCCTAAGGGCTGTGTGTACCGACCTGACACATTCGAATGATTGATATGGCTCCTTCGCCGGCATCTTTGATTGGAAAAGTTAATGAACGAAGCGTGATCAGAGCACCAGTAGAATGCATATTGCCTTAGGTGCTCTTCGCCAGGTGCAAGTGCCAAATGTGTAACAACAAAATTCCACTAAGAAGGTGTTTTGTTCCAGAGATATTATTTAATAAGACAAAAATGCATGGCAACATATTTAATGGCTTAATAAAACATTCATGACAGCTGGGTCATATCCATTAACTATTCATAGAACACATTCACTTGCTAATTAACTTCCTCTTTCAGATTCAGAAATATCACTTTTAATTAAACATGACAGATAACATAATTGTTCTCTCTCCTTTTTGAGACAGCTCCCTGAGTCTAATTAAATGTGTCGATCTTTAATGGCAGGTTAATATAACATCAGAATTTCGTTGGGTGCACACATTGGTGATCAAAGACCCTGAACTGACATTAATGAAAGAATGAGAATGAAGTGTCAACCCTACTGACAATACACTGTTAGGGTCAGGCTGTAGGGATGCCCCATACCTGCTTACTTCCAGTATATGGTGAATCAGGCATCTGAAGGAAGCAGTCCATGATGTAGGCGTCTAGGCTCCAACACTTTCAGAGTCCTAACACAATCTTCTGCCTAAATGTGTGAAGTTGGTCATTGCATCAAAGGGCATCTGATCGTTTCTTTCAGCACAGCCCCTAAGACAACAAGGCCCGTTTTAGTCCCACAGTAAACGGAAGGCTGTCTGGATGACATATTTAAATATATGACAACAGATGTTCATTAAAGAAGACAACAACATAACAGTACACACTTGTAAGAGATTAAAAATGGCTACCCTGACTGCTGAGTAGCACATTCAACCACAAATGCCCTTACGCTGGCCAGCCACAACCACATGCTTTGAAAAAACTTTACAAAGACGTGTTGGTCTGGAACCGAACCCTGTCTCCTTGAGTTCATAGGGCTTGATTGACAGGCAGATTATCCAATCAGAGAAACACATGTCAAAACAAATATGGCTTTACAAGTAAAGCCTAAACTGTTATCTGGGGTAAAAGAAGTTTGTTCTGAATGTTCTGAATTTTCAAGAATTCAATTTTCTCTCACATTGGAGAGACACGTAATACAGATAAGCTGTTGTGGTTGGATTGTTAGAATGGAGGTTATGGTCCGATTCCAGACCGTAAAAGGCACTAGCCGGTGAGGCACCAATTATCCCAGAAGTGTTAACAAACCTGCCATTGTTAAAATAAATGAGTTATATTCTCCAGAAGTATGTGTAAATAAAGGTGTGCACCATCACTAAATGTGTATCCATTTTGATTCATCCTCTGTCCTGTAAACAAAACAAAAGACTACCCAGAAAGACCTTTTATCCCATAATCACATTTTGTAACCAACTCTTCCCCGCAGTCAGACATTTTTAACCAAGGCCAATAACCGCCATCTCAAAATGTTTTCTTCTCAGCGACAGCCTTCCAAATGGCGAGATTACATCCACCAGCAAACTCAGTAATTTTCCACACTTTTGGATGTTTCTCAAAAAAAAAAAAAAAACACACACACACAATAGGGAACATGATAAAAATGGACTCCAATGGTCAGTAAAAGCAGCCTTCTCCACTCCTCTCGGTGTCTGAATTACCTTCCTCTTCCCACGGAAAAAACACCTTGAAGTTGGCAAACTGAGTTACTAATGCACTTATCAGCAGTGCTGGAGAGGGCATGCCGTCGGCTCTGGAACATACAAGAAGCCAGTGCCAGATTCTAATGGGGAGGGCAGAGAGAGAAAGACAGGGGATAGATTGGTTGATTCATAATGTTTTTTGGCAAAGATGAGATGTACAGATGGGGCATTGGGTTGCCAGTGTGCTGTAAATCCAATTAAGCACCTATAAACCAAATACAGTCTGGGGCGTGCGTAGTAGGATGTGGTTTCAATTTAGAACTTTTTTATTGTGAAGGTTTAAAGCAGTGTGAGTACTTGCAATAAATGCATGTATAGGCTATGGTGTAAATTTGATAAGGCTGAGAAAGAAATCTATAACATGAGTTAATATGGAGGTGGAGGGCAGCTCAGAATTCTATGGACCTTTGACGAAGTTAAGGTTCAGGTCAGTTTTGTTGATTCCTTGTAAAGGAAGTACATTCTCTGCACTTGACCCATCCTTCAATAAGTGCTGCTGGGGCAACCTGTCAGGAGCAGTGAGCTGCTGCCATCCAGTGCTTGGGGACCCATTTCTATGATTATGAGTTAGGTGTGGTCAGGGGTACTTTAGCTGGGGGATGGTACCAATTTTTCATGTTGGTGCCTGCAGGAAACTCATCGAAACACAGGGAAAACATGCAAACTCCACACAGGAAGGCCATCACCTGTCAAAATCTATTAGTTTTTTTTCCCTGGATTTACCTTAGGATCAAACATTAAAAAAAAAAATAAAAAATACATTACAGGTCAGATGTGCAAAACGTCCATAGAGATGAATTATCAAAAACTATAACCTTTAAAATGTAAACTTAAGCCCTGTGTGACAAGTTAATTCCAATTCCTACACATATGAAAAAAAAAATAAATAAAAAATAAGAAAAAGCCCATTGTCTTCAAAAGTGGTTGCATTATTCAATATAGCAGACATGATCGGTATTAGTTAAAAGGACATTAAGCCATGTGTCTGAGTATATTTGAGTTTGTGGACCTAATCAAAATTATGATTATGTTCAACATTTGTCAATTTCCTGTCTGGTTACTGCTTTCAAAAACAGTGAATTGCCCATAGAGATAAACAGGTCCTGACCCCAATCTGAAATGATGATGCCATATTACGTATTTATCACTCCACTCAGAACATTACATTCACTTGAGAAGGCCTTGTTGCTTGAATGCATGGTAAAATGTGTTGAACATATCCAGACAGTGCACAGTACACAAAGCTACCCAAGGACTACTCAGAAATGATCAAAACTGAAATGGACATTAGAACTGCTGAATTAAATATTGCTCCTGCAGTATTTGTTTACACACTGGCATTGTCCGCCCACACAAGTCAAATGTCAAGGCACGTTGCGATTTTGTTGTTTTGACATATCTTCAACCAGAGATACAGTATTTCACTAAGAAAAATCTGTCCTAAATACTAATTTAAGATATTTTGTCCCCATTATTCCCATTATAAATACTTCACATAAAGTCACTTTTGACCCTTTGGCCTTGACATTCCATAAAAGATAAGACTTTGTTTATTTTTCAAAAATCTTAAAACATTCACTTTCCATAAACTTTTTTTTCTCAGTGAAATTAAATCAGTTCTGCAAAAATTCTTCCTGGATGTTTGATGGAACATTAAAGAAGACCTATTGTGCTTGAGTCTCTTATATAGTTATATATGACACCCATGAATTATTATGTTATAATTTGGATATTTTAAATCACAATATTCATCCAAAACAAGTCAGCTGACATGCACATTCGAAAACTGCAGTATCCAATGGGAGGTGACGTTGACGTAAATGAGCAGTGAAGTTGTCGGCAACTCTGATGGATACGTGCACATCACTCTAGCCAGCCACAGATTTTTTTTTCATATGTACCAAAAATCACTACACAATGCAGTCGAATCCTAAGAGTATCACTGATTAAGAAAATAAAATTAGAGAATTAAGTTAGTACAGGGCAGTGGGCGTATGCTGATGACGATGAAAATCAGGTTGATTAGCAAATTGGCATTTTGAAAATAAGCGATTAAATATTGCTCAAACATGCACAAATCACTCCAAATACAACTTAGGGGAAGTAAATAATGAAATAGCATAACATGGTTAAAGGCTCTGAAAAGTCAATTTTGCATTATAGGTCTGCTTTAACATTGTGATATCGTCTACATATTGTCAATCTGTTTATTGACAGAGAGTATTGAAATCTCTTTATTTCAATACTCAACCCCACTTTCATGCTACCTGCTTCTGCATAGATTGATGCTGTACAAATGTCTAATCTTTTACTGACAAACAGCACATGCATCCTGTATTTTTCTTACTGCGTGGCTTCTCAGTTTGTGTATAGATACAAGATAAACTGCAGAGGCATTCACATAGAACCACTATTGTACTATAAGTCCTTCAAAGCTTGAGGCTGATTATAATTTGATGCAATCCATCTCCCAAATTGAAAAATGTCAAACAAACAGACTAAGAAAACAAATGGAATATCCTATGCAAACCGCCTGCTGTTTTTGCATTCTTCATATTTGCTTTGCAGCATCCCTCCTGCACTGATGCTAATTGTTTTGATAAGTGATGGAAATGGAGCGCTATACATCGAAAACAATAGAACATCAGGCTCAACTACAGAGAGGAATACGCTGTTTATTCTGTTCCTGCTAACGGCCATTTTGCCATCTCTTGCATGCTTGTCAGATTTACCCTATTGTGTACTGGGATGTTGTTTTTACTCTTAAAAAAAAATAAATCATGTTTTGCTTTATTACCTTTCCAACGTCAATGTAAAGTCTTTGGAGTCAAAACAGCATGCATAGCAGAAAAATTGCCTGGGTGCAAAATGAAAAATGCATTCATGTTAAATCCGTTGCGTGTTCCAGGACAACATATCACTAAAACAGGGATGGTGTTGTGAATTAAAAAGCTGCTTATCTGTGCAAATGCATTGATTTGATTTATTGAACGTATGGGCATGATGCATAGTGGGGTAAACAAGCACAAACAGAAGATGCTAGAGGAAATGTATGAATAAGTTAGTCGCCATAGTGTGTATTATGGATGCTCAACAGATACACGTTTTTTAGAGTGAGACATCAACGGGCTAAAACTCACAGTAATGACCATCACTCAAGATGACACGAGCTCATACGCACTCACAGCAGGGTTTAAGAGACACGCTGGAGATTCAGAGGAATGATTTTAATCAAAATGGTCCTCAAGACTAAATATGCTAACTTAAAAGTGCAACTTGTATGTAACCTTAATGCTGGGAGGTTTGTCACTATGGGCATGGCTGGGAATGTTCCACAAAAGTTTCTAAAAAACTTGTGTCCTTTATCTGAGCCAACTTGCATCGCCACAAACCTGGTTTCCATGAAAATGTTGTTCCTTTGGCTATAATCTTCCGCAGTATGGTATGAAACTTAATTATATCCATAAAGCATGTTCTGAAGTATGCTTTTAACTCTTTTTCCATGGAATCATGCAGGTGATATACAACATTCAGAAAGTTGCATACTGTACATTTGACTTTTCTAACAGGCATTTATAAACAAGGAACATGATTTGATGGCAGAAATGCACAACTCCACATTTCTGCCTTTGACATCACAAATCGGGGAAATTTAAAATTGAGCATTTTTGTGAGGCTCAGAGGGTGTCACCTATACAAGATTCATCAAACATGGGTGAATGAAGCCAAATATAGCTCCAGGTATGTTTTGCATCAGTTATAACAAGTTTGAAAAGTTAATTTTGAATAATATGTGTAATGTCTAATTTATTCGTGTTTATGTGAAATTTTGAAGACTTGTTTAAAGAATGCTTTAGTGTCCCATAGCCTCTAGGATGAAAAGTGAAACAGCTCTCATACTGTGTTAATACAGTGATTTTGTGAAGTTAAGTTCTAAAACTTAAGCTTAAACTCATTATCTGAAAATTGAATCGCTCTACTGTTCCCTCTTGAGTATGACGAGAAGACAGTAGTATTCCCCTGCTGGATGTGACTCATAAGAATTATTTGACAGAAAACAGACAGCAGCTCTATGACTATCATACTATAATATAGATATGTGGGTTCAGTCTCTGCCAGAAATTATATGATTTTCACACAACAAAGATAAATACACTAGAAGTATCAATACAGTGCGTACAGTTTAATGAGGTGAGAAGAACAAAGATTTGATGTTTTATTAAATCTATATTAGGCATCCTTCTACTTGGCATTGTAAGCTTCTAGTAGTGTTCAAATTTGAGTATATGAAACACCAACAGGGGGCGCTAGGTCTGTATGGTTTTAAATGTAATAACTGCTAACATAAAAGTGCTAAACTGTGTTGTGGTGACAGTTTGAGCACTGAAATGATCAGCATAGAATATAACATGCAGATTTATACCAGCGAGGGGCAGGCATTTTTTATCTCTGCACTGGGAGAGGGTTTACATGCTGGATTTTTGTGTTTTTGAAGTGGATACAGCATTATAACAAGGTCAACTATAACTCCAGTGTCTTTATTTTAGTGTAGATCTAACATGGGGTGCCAGTGGAAATGGAAAAGATTTTTACTTTTTTTTTTTTTTTCGTCAAATGTTGTGGCATAACACAAGACCAAATTACACATTTTAGTGCTTATATTCATGAATTGCAAATTATTAAAAATGAATCAGTTAACTGAAATATGATATTTTAAGGCACACCTGGCAATCTATCAAAGCACCTATCACTCTGGCTGAAAATCAACGAGTTAAGCTTTCATCTGTAAAGCTTGTTGTTGTGTTCTGTGATTAGATACTGTAACACTGATATGACTGAATATTTGATTTGATTATTTTTTGTGAGTTTAAATTCAAGTAGAAATAAGTCAATTCAAACCAGAAATAACTTCACCTACACCCACGGAAAATGTTAGTATTGTATAACTTGAACATGCAAATTCAACTTCATATTAATGTTTGTCTTTCAAAATAGATTTTAGAACTGTGGGTAAACAGTGCGATATTTCTTGTGTAGCTGAGCATAACCTTAGATGGCCTTTTAGTTGACTTTAAATGGGAGATTGTGAGGTGTTTTTTTTCCCCTGGAGACGTAAACAGTGGATCTTTTGAGAGCGGTCCACACAGCTGCACCTGAGGGCAGCTCTTTCCTCCGCTAACTTCTTTATCTCACTAGTTTTATGTTTCTATCTCGACACACTACAAGGCAGCAATCCTTTACTTGCTTAGCCTTCATGAACTTAAAAGCAGAACTGGAAAATACTGTGAGGAATTTGGGAAAGTCTAGAGTGATAGCAGCGGTTTGGGGCCGAAAGTGTGCGAGAATACAAAAAGAATGGATAAACAAAACAAAAAAATAACAGCGGTTGCACTATAGTTAAGTACAGAGGACTATTTGAATTGGCCTCTTCAGATAATGCATGCTCATGGACAGCTAATGGAAAGGCAGCGATGGTCACCACGTATTCATATGACTGGACTTAGAAAAGAAATGTTGTCATATGTTAGTGTTGAGATTTCCATGACAAGAAATATTGTGATTTTATGATGGTGATGAAGGTGATTTTAAACAGTTTGAAGCAGTTGTTGTTCCCCACTTTTCTGATGCATCCAGGCATTCTAATTATCCACACCTTATTTAACAAATGTGTGTGTTGGTAAAACTAAAAACAACTAGAATGCTAACAGCACACTTCTTAATTCTTGGACAATAAAATACTTTATAATTAGTGATACAGAAAGTGCCGGCTCAGTCCTTGTCATCTTGGCCTATGTAGATATAATACTCCCTACAGTGGAGGTATAGCTAGGCAGGACTGCACTAGACTGGACAACACTATCACAATGTCTTGAGGGTCCATGTCTCCGGGTGCCGGGGACTGTACTGATGGTAAATAAACTTCTCCCGTGTTAGGATTCTAGCCAAATGTCTCTTCTTTCTCTCAATTAGATGCAGACAGCATCATGAGAGCTGCTTATTCAGTATATCTGCTAGGGCAAAACAAAAGTTACTCAGCATGGACAAAAATTGGGTATAGCCTCTTACAGATATTTAAATCATGTTGTGCTTTTAAATTGTCACAACTGTAAATTGTGGTATCTGAAATCATAAAATGGCTTGAATATATATTGTGCTTTAAAAGCTTGGCAAGCTTCTAAAAGAACTTTAATATTCATTCTCTCTCTGTCTGCTCTCATTCTGTAACCACAGCTGTCACGGCACTGACTGATAGGACTATGGAGTCTATCATTCTGTGCCAGCACCCTCTCTGACCACTCCTAATCATTTATTATGCATATACAATATATACACAACAAGCAAGGTCAGTAAAGTGTCTTGCCCAAACAGGTGCAGTTTTTGGACATGAATCAAACTACCCACCAGCCAGTGTTCAAAGATGTGGTGGTTGTATCAGATTTTGTCCATGTAATATAGCCAAATGTGTTTTCCCCCAGTGCAGATGTACGGTAAAGCTCTTAGGGTCAAAACAAGACTTGATCAAGATTTGTGCCATTTGCATTAAGTTAAAAGGTTTTATAACCCTTTATAAGTTAATGCAAATATATAACTTTTTGCTTATATATATATATAAGCTTGCTTTTGTGGTATAAGGGTGAGTGACAGCACTGGGTGATCAAAAAAAAAAAAATTATATTAAGAATGCATAGTGTGTAATTTATTTTCCTATATGTAAATATTTGTAAAGTTTTGTGATCAATGTACATAAGCAACCACATAATTTAAATTTTGAAACTATGTAATGAATAGGGGTGGGTTAATATAAGTTTTTCTTCTTCTCACTCCTTTTCGAGAAATGTGCTTTTCTGTTGTTAACGTATATACAATATGTATATGATTATTGTTTCTCTCTTGGCATAAACTCGAAATAAATACGGATCAATCAATCAATCAATTGTCCGAGTAAGTGCGCTGCAGCATGGTAATGTCTGTAAGCATTACTCTCTGGTCTCTGAAAGCTGTGAAAAGCACTTATAGACTCATCACTGTGAATAATTAGGATGCTAGGAATGTGTTAGGAAAGTCAGGAATAACTCTAGAGCACAAACCATTTAAAATAAATTAGTTCTGTTTTACATTTTTTAAGGCAGTAAAAATCAGGTATACAGCGCCTTCATTCCTTACAAAGCTGCATGTCCAAGTCCAAAGTTCCAAATTTCTTGCCTAAAATGTTTGGGAAATCACTTCTGTTTAAAATAGTGCAGTGAAAGTATCTGTGTGTCTTGAACTGTTTGAGTAAGTGAGATGGAGCGAGCGAGCCATTGAGGGGCCGATCAGAACAGTGTCCACCTCAATCAGGCTGATGTACTGGTCTGTCTGAAGACGAAGCAGCGTTTAAAGGTACATCATGCAGAATACTCATGTCATGGATAGCACAGCAAGCCTGGTAAAGGTACACTATGTAACTTTTCTGGTGGAGGTTCTGCCATCTGCTTGTCTCCATGAAAATAATATTGCTTTGCTTGGAATGTTCCACAGTAATGCATTAAACTTGTACATCTTGCATTTAGTCAAACTCAAGTATTTTTGTTGCTAACAAAAAATGCATTCGTACTGTGAGCTGGGTCACCTCTCCGCAGATCTGACCTATAACATGGTCTGGAGGCACCACTTGCTTGTGTGTATGGAGACAGATAGGCCTAAGTTTATTGTTTATTAAGTTTATGTAACCTTCCACCAGAAAGTTACATCGTTAGATAACTGCCAACCTGAAATGGACAACTTCTGGTTATAGTTTCATAGTTATGAAAGGGTATCTGAAACCTGAGTGTCATTCCTGTATGAATTTAACTTAAGTAATAGTGTTATTGTTATTTATGACATTAAAATACAGTTCAAAGATGATTGACTGAAAATATTTAAATCCATCCTTCTTTGCAGGAAATGTGTTTACTTTTACATGATGCCGTTACTAATTGCGTCTGATTGATTCTTAGCAAGTAGGGTTCGTTCTCTCTCACTGTTTACTGAAAGATTAGCTTTGTGTTCTCCCGCTAACACATTTCCGATCTCTCAAAGCCTGGATCAGTGACAGAGAGTTGGCTGGCGATCAGAAGTCACCCCACATCCCACCGCAGTCCACTGAAATGCTTTAAACTCAGCCCCTTTGTCTGGACAGAAAGCAGGAGTGATTGGGTGGTTAGGGGCCACCCACTCGCCGCGCCGGGACAGTCCATTTCAGAAGGGTTAGGGGGGGTTAAGATCACCAATCAGACCATGGTGATTGGGTCCTCGAGGAGAGAAACACATGGGATCTCCAAAGAGCCAATCAGAGAGCACGTGAGGCCATTGGAATTCGATCAGGTTCTTTCTGAGGACATGAGAACGCCCTCTATGTCAGGAAAAAAATATAGAAGTAGGAGTATACAGTAGAAGTAAAATAGGAGCATTTAGCCACATTGTTAATAACTGTTCTTGACCTTGGAATTTCATTAGTCGAAACAACTCGGAAAAAGATTTGAAGAAAGATTATATTAATGACAGTTTGCTAAATATTGGTGCAATACTAGACGGTCAGCATTATACAAACTTTTTCAATTTTGAAGCACGAAAAAACACTCTTGGCATCAGTGTTTAAAATGTTTAGAAATTTAGCTAGTTCTGTAACTAGGTCCTATGGTCCTATAGGAAACTCATCTTTCCAAGAAGTTGTTTTTTTTTAAGACTTTTTTTGTATTTATGTGCAAGTCTGAAACCATCATACAACCAAAGATGAATTGACTAGTGAGGGCCCTCTTCTCACTGTGTCCCCATTTTTCTTTCATTTATAAAATTTTCCAAGCACCAAAACACTGATAACATGTAGCACTAGCCTTTGCTAACCAGTACAGCCATAGGCCATGAGTGATCTATGAACCACCGCAGTGTGAATGAGTGACGATTACGATTACTGGCAACCACTCGAGACCAATTCCTCATGTCTTGTAGTGTGACATCCAGAAATCTGTTGAGACCATGGATCTATAATAAGAACTGGATAAGACACTCCCCCTCTGTCCCTGCGTGAGATCGACTAGTGGCCGCTCCGGGTACTGCAGCACCCAGGAGCTCTGGCCCAGAAAGAGAAGAACACAATTAATTCAAACTGCTCATGTTTGGCTGACAGGGCATCCACAGCTTTCACAGAGGTCGGGTTTTGTAGGGACTCTTCTGTATTTTTACAATGTGAAGTTTATAGAATCTTTAAATTGTGCCTAAAAGTTAGCATTGTAAAATTTAGCCTAGCCACACTCTGAGACTGCACGTCTCTGACATCACACATTGGGTGGCACTATTCAGGAATGTAATGCAGAAGAAGAAATATTTTTTGGCATTTTGCACCAATGATCACAGGCCATTGAAAACAACATGGCACTGTTGTTGATTCATCTTACAGATCTTATTATACTTAAATGGTTTAAAAATAAGTTTAATAAAATAATTGGTTCAATGCTGTGAGAACTTGACTTCACCAAACCAAATTACATCTTAAACAAGCAACTAGGAAGTAAACAAAATAAACTAGGAAGAAACCACTCCCCCACATAGTTCCAAACAGCTTGTCAACTCTTGCAAAGTGAAGTTATCCCGTTAAATGTCAAACCTCCATCACGCTCTGGCAGTAATTAAAGTTATATCGGAGCGGTAAAGCGCGGGGTGCCTCTGGGTGGGAGAGCATAAAAGTCAAAGTGTTGTGTTGGAACCATGTCTCATTAGTCAGGCAGAGGACGTGACAGCAGTCTGCTCTCTCTCAGCCCTCCGCTAACTCCTGGCACCAGGGACACAGGGACATTTTTCACCTGTGGGTAATCTTCTCCCTACACCGCCACAATTATTCAGCCTGATGAGGTTATGGACACATGGAGGACACAGTTGAAACCTCCCTCTAGCATTAGGAGCTAAAAGTACATTTAAATTTTTTTTTTCTTTTCTTTCTTTTTTTTTTTTTCTTTTTTTTTTAGTGCTTGTTGTTTACGCAAGCCCCTGAACTGAGCCACATCATGGAAAAACATCATTAATATTTGCTGCTATTGACTGGGGGAAGATTGCGCGCTGAATAGGCCGGGCTAGCCTATCTAATCACCCACCTGAGCTCAAAGTAAACAGGGAGAAAAGGCACAGATGAAAGACGCGCAGGTACTTCTCAGATGAATGGTTTCCGATGGGTTATCTGGTGGACAAATTAACATGAGCCTGCAGAGAGAAGGATGGCACCGGGGCGTGAGATGAGAAAACTGTGCAATTCAGCCTCATATTCAAGGTAATGTATTTCATTAGTGGATAATCATCTAAACACGAGGGTTTTTACTTTATTTTTACCCCAGAGATCATAATTTGTTTGATATCTACAAAGAGTGCATAGAAAACAAAATAAATCCAGAAACAGGCCCTGACCGTGGCTAGCTTCACAGCAAGTAGGTTCCAGGTTTAACTAGGTAAGTTTTCTCCATGCACTTCAGTGCCCCCATCAATCCAAACATGCACAAAAGGTAAAATCATCAAGGTATGCCACACTAGGGTTATATCGAAAATCAGATCAATTCTAAACTAATCAATTCTAAAACTATTACCAAAAGCAGATACTCATTTGAGCAAGTATTGCTATTAAAAAAGTCACATTCACTGGGCAGAATTTAACCTTATTGGAATCATTGTCTATTCTTTAGTATCTATCAAGATTGAAATGTTAGTATGTCAAGTATTCGCTGCTCCTGACAGCTTGCCTCAGTAAAAAAAAGATCTCTTTTTCATACTTCTGAGCAAGAGGACACAACTACAAACTTATATGCCACTGTTGTCCCCCTGTAAAAGTAAAAAAAAAAAAAAATAAATAAAAAATGCTGAGTTATGTAAACTCAACCAAAACACAGTTTAGCTATATGTAACAATTTGTACACACATTACAAATACAAATTACAAAGCGGTACTTTTCTGGAAAATAACCAAACATAAGTGTTAAAATTCTGATAAATAGGAACATTACATCATGTGCTAACACTTACTGATAGCCTGCCTAATCATTTGCCAACATCACAGCATTCATAGTATCAACTTGCAACCATAACTTATTAAATGAATCACTTCTTTTAGTAGATGAAACATTTCCAAGTTGCAAAATGACAAGTAGTTCCACCTTAACTTGCTCTCCATCTCCACAAAGCAGCCACATCTTTTACCTGTGTTGTCAAAAGCAGCTTCCAAATGTGAACTCCACATTTAAGCTTCGGCAACATATTATCATTTCGTCAGCGTACGGAAGGTGCACTCCAAGTCGTTTGTCTTGAACCTTGTAGAGTGCTGTAGATCCTAACTCATGTGATAGTCTCCCTACAAGCTCTTGGCAAGTTCATTTGGGTATAATTACTTGGCCCGCTCACGTTTTCAGCTAGCATTTGTCACTGAGACACCAGCATTACCCCACAAGATTAATTTGTCATATTTCTTGCAGATTTTTTCCCCCTACCTGAAACAGATCTAATCTCCGCAGCACTTTCTTTTACCTGCATTTTCAAAGCGGACCACCTCCAGGTTTATTTATGTGAGTGGTCCCAGAGCCCATAGATAACGTCATTTAGCAGGCCCCCCTCAGAAAGCAGCCCCTTCCTCTCCTGTGGGCGGATTTGGCTCCCGTGCCCTGACTCTGCAACCACTTAAAGTATGGGCCATTCTGGTCTCCATTAAGAGAATCACCTCCTAATGAACCCTCCTTCCTGGGAAGCGGGTGATTAATAGGAGCGCTGGGCCTGAGATTGCATTAGCCAGCAGCACCGCTTCACTAAATGGGGCACACGCAGAGGAATACAAAGAGCAGGGTGCTAGCATGCTAACAATCACGCCTAATGTGGTCAAGGAAGCCAACTCTTCAAGCTCAAAGTTTACTGCAAAACTTAACGGTGCATTGTGTAACTTTTGTGGTAGGGGTCAAATGCTTTTCTCCATGGATATGTTGTTGCTTTGTGTGAGTGTTTCACAGTATGGCATTAAACCTTTCTAATACCATGGAAATCAAACCAGACCAAGTTACAGGCCAAACTGTGGAGAGGCAACTCCTCTTTTTTTGAGCTATAAAACCACATGTAATTGAATAAATATAAAGTAGCGCAGTTTAATGTCATACTGTGGAACATTCCAGGCAGAGCAGTTACATATCCATAGAAACAAGCAGGTGAAGGACCCGTAACCAAAAAGTTGCATAGTGCACCTTTAAGGCAAAAGCAGTATGGAAAGTTCTCTAGGTCGGCGTGACTTCTTTTATGGTTCATGTCTTTGAATACGGTTGAAGACTTACTGTACTATATGAGTTCTAACTTAATCTCATCCTATTATTTTATGTAAGGCTTGAAAATAAGGAAGTCTGAAATTTAGGTATAATTGTATGTGCCTAGTGCTTTCTTCCAGGTGTCCTCAGAGGTTGGAGATTTTTGACTGGAACACCTTCCTGCATCAAAATTACTACTTAGAGACCATTTCAGAACCTGGAAAAAATCCAACATGGCTTTATCTTGTGTTAAGATCAAGTAAAATGTGAAACAGCTTTATTATTGATAGTGCTTGCGTATTATTCCTTTTAATTGCACTATACTGTCCACCCGCTGTCTATGAACCAGTTATACTAATGCTGCCAATGTATTCAGCTAAAATTCAATTTAAAATGTTGATTTATAACTTGTAGCACTTGTAACAACGTCTTGCTTATTTAAAGGTGCATTATGTAACTTTTTGGGGTCCGTTCCCTGCTTGTCTCCATGGAAATGGCATTACTATGTCTGAATTTCACAGTGTGCCATTAAACTTATCCATCTACCATTCATTCAATTATGGGTGTTTTTACTGCTCAAAGAACTTGCTTTGACCTGAAAGTGCCAGCTTTGCAAACGGGGATATTTTGTCTTGAAACCAACTATCATCTCAGCTCGCTCCAAATCAGATGAAAAGTGTTGAATCAGGTAGGGCATCAGGTCTGAAACTTGGCCAACGGTAATGCAAATCTTCACTGCAGCTCTTTGAAAGTTTTTCCGTTTCTATCAAATTCTATATACCATCATTTAAGGAGCTGTCCTACAATACATTTTCAAGACCATGCACTATACAAAATGCAGAATTATCTGTTAAAACCTCTTCCCAAATCCATGTATTTGCTTTAAGTTTGAAGCCTAAACCCACTCACATCTCAATGGCAATCACATGAGACCAAGTTCAATCGCAATCGGGATAAAAGGATTACTGTGGGAAGGATCATTAGGTCTTTTTAATTACTTTCACTATAGAAGCTATTGGCCCGGCTACACACCATCACCGGTTCATTTGCAGTCTAGAGTTGTACCCCCGCACTTTCTGACAATGGAATCCACGGGAACCATATGCCAATGACAACAGGAACATCATCACCAGCCATCTCTTCCTCCCCGGGGTAAGAATGATGCCAAACTTCTTCACTTTGCTTTAACATATGGCGGCGCAGTGGCTGAAGTGGGGAGCTCTGACAGGAACGCCGATCTGCTGGTATTGTGGGGACTTCATTTTGTTGGCAATGACACAAACAGGGATCAGACTCCTCCTCCCCAGGGAACAGGCGCATACGGAGGAGGAAAGCTGTTTTCTGCAGTATCAAGCTACTGATCTATGACTCGAACACAAGGCTCTGCAGGCATCAGGGGAGAACAGGTCATTTAGGATGAGCTGAGATTTTAGTGTTTGGAGGATTTGATCAACCTACAAAGTTGACTGGAGTGAATTCAAAACACCAAGATGAGGTTTGGCCTTGAGCTGTACGACGATGAGAATAAGAGAGAAGTGCAAATAGGATCTAGCTGTTGTCTTTTAGCACCTTTGTTATTGGGTAGTCCCTGTGAAACATTTGCCATTTGTTTCGTGTTTGACTTGATGTATAAATACACTGACAAATGCAAAAAAAAAAAAAAAAGAGTTGTAATCAAACCACCAACCCTCTGGTTAGTGGTCAACACCCACAACTTTTGAGCGACTGTAAAATAATTGCAGCAAAATTAATTCATTTGTTTATTTTATAATATTGTCTTGTATCTGCTACATCAACATTTTATTTCGGACACTTACATGGTCCATAGAAACAAGGACAGCACACTGACAGCAGGCAAATGGTGCATCATCCCAGTAAGCTTGTTTGTCAAACCAAATGGAAAGTTATGGGTAATTAATATTACAACTTTCAGCAACTTTTTTCAAATGTTAATGCACAGTGCATTCATGGTCCAATACAAAGTTATATAAAATGAGAGGTGGTTCTCAAAAAACATGCAGGTATCCTGTTATATCACTACTATGTTAATAAAAAATAACATAGTCAAATTATGAAATGTTAAAGATAATGTAAATATGTATGTATACAAAAACTAAAATCTTGCCAAGTTAAAATGACTTGATTAAGAACTACTAAGTACACCTAGTTACACTGAACATAAGAAAAACAACTCTTTGTACTCAAAATAAGCAAAATTGTATTTTTCTACAAGTGAAATCTACTCAAATCAAGTTAAATGTTCTTAATTAGAATTTACTTAGACATTACTTTTTGCAGTGTGGCTCTGTATGAATCCATTACTTAAGCCAAATACTTCAAAACACTAGGCAATCTAATATACCTATCCTTTTTACTAACACATTTCCTTGCCAACATAAAACTGACAAGTTCCTTTAGAAGCTGAAGTCTTTGTAGTGGATTTAATGATGTGCAGGGTCATCTCGCTGGCTAATCCCAGAGACCCATAATGTCCTGACCTCTCGAATCCAGCCAGGAAATTAGCTGCCACCTTTAGCCTGGTGAAGCAGCGCTGCTACCTTTGCATATCGTCTCGGCATGACATTGCACAAAAAGCTTCTTGAAATCCGAAGAGTACATAGACTAATAACCGTATTTTTTTTTTTTTTTTTTTTTTTTTTCCTCGTCAGCGAATCTTTCATGACTGAATAAGCACAGCAAGACAAGCATGGAGACTAGCCACGGGGCGCTAATTCACCAATGACATTTAGCCTGCTCACATGGACACATCTAAGCCAACGACTGACAGAAGTGACTTTCCGACATCCCATCCAAAAAGGTCACGAGGTTTTGAAATCCAAGATGCAAGGCATGATGAACTCCATTGTATTGCCTTCATTTTCTGGTCACTTGGCATTTTGCAGTCCTGATTACTTCATCACAGGATCAGAATGAGCGAGAAAGACTGGAGGCCCAATGGTGCGTACCGGAGCACAGAATATGATAGCTCTTTGCAGATGTGTGAATCAGGGAGTGGAAGAGGGCATTAGCAGCCTGTTAATGAAGTACAAATGATGATGGTGCTGATGACGGTAATTTGGGCCATTTCATACGAACATGTTTGCCTGCGGAGGGGAATAAGCAAATGATGTGTTGAGCCTGGAGGACAGTGCTTGGTGACATGGGGAGTAAGGTGGTGATATTAGAGGTTGTATAGAGTGCTTATCGGTCTATTCCCAACCTACCTATGTTTAGTTCAGTTTCCCCTTTGTCTCCCAGACAAAGCTACCGTGCTACTCCTAAACAAAAACAAGGATCAAGACTCAAAAATTTAGACACAAAGACACAAAATTTAGCTGATTATGGGTTTTGGTGGCATCATTACTTACCTTCTAAATTTGTATTTTAATTATTAGTTGATATGAAAAAAAAAAAATAATACATGGATCAGAGCTGTTAAACTGTTAAACTGGGCAGTGCCTGCAGGAGTTAAGAGGAAAGTGAGGGGGAGGAGGGGCAAGATCTGGAGGAAATAATTTAGACTTGTTCCAAATTTGTCAAATTTCTTCCTGTCAAAGCCAAAACTGGATGTGCGTTACCGTCTGCCACGATAAGGACTGTCTCAATACTGTATTGAGTTAGGAAGGAGTTAGGAAAAGGAGCCTGTATGCCTTCTTTCATGGCTCCATAAGCATCGGAATCACTAGAGCTTCCTAACCAGTGGTAAGGAACTATGAGGCATCCCACAATCCAGTGTGTATTTTCCATGAAGGCTTCTGAACACAGCCGATGTCTGCACAAAGAGTTTGTCATGTATTAAAAGTTTCATTGCCTCAGATATTATACAGTACAACTATCTGGATAAACCAAACTTTATATAAGAATGGAAATAAAAGCTTTTAGGATCATCACAGCTTCACAGGCTTTATTTGTAGACTATAATGACATAAAGGGAGATTTGCACTCATTGGCCATGTTTATGGCTAATTTGCATAAACTCCACTGATGGAGCCCCATGCACGCGCTATGCTCTGCTGCAGACGGACTAAAGGGCAGGATTTGGTGGAATATTTGTTGTGACAGAGGACAGAGCAGAGGCAGCAGCTGATGGTGAGTCTGTAGAATATTTATTCTGTTCTTTACATGGGCTGATATCTTATTATTGGAGGTGGTTTGTGTTTTTCAGTCACAGATCGTACAGTCTGTCGGGTTTATTGCAGATCATTTTTTTATTTAACAGCAGCATCTTCTCTCAAGTGCAAACACTCGGGTTAAATTTTCATTAAATTCAGAGCAGTAGAGGAGATTGAGGAGAGCTTATTGTAGTCAGTTTTGTGGGTGTATGGAGTTATGTGACTTCTTCCTTGTTCTCGTTACTAGGGTTGGATTCTCCAAACACAGCAAAAGCTCCTTTTCCTATCTTTTATGTTAGACTCTGTGACATAGCTCTATAGGTAAATCAGTTAGGGGCTAGGACCTAGGAGATATGATCTGAAATATTCAGAACAAGCCGGAAAGTGAGAGGGAAGGAGGGGACTAAAGGGGTAAATCAAGAGGCCGGAAAGTCGGGTCTGGAAGCTTGACTTACACTTTAAACTTTGCCCCTGCAGGTACAGTGCAAGTGAGCAGCTTATCAGAGCAGGGCGTGTGATGTCACATGTCTCTGAAAATGCAGTGGCAGAGTTTAAAAGAGTTTGGTAGCACACACTTTTTGGCTGTTTTAGACCACAAGGCTGTAAATGAATCTAGTTTGCACTAAAATAAAAAATAAAAAACAGTAGTGCTAAACACCTACAGTTAAGTCCCACTTTGGGAAAGTGGAAATTAAAATCTATGTTGTGGAATATATACATGATATTTTAGCTGAGGCATAGAATTTTAAATCAGATAAATGGACAGCCACCTGTAGCATTGGCAAGGTCAATAGACATTGATTCCTTTTGATGTTCAAAACATATTTGTATATAGTTAAATTACAAATCACACTTGACTATAGAAAACTATATTTTTATATTTTATATCTCAAAGCTGACATTATGTCATGTTTTCTAATGTTAGCTATATTTGTCAGAGAGTGCATTAAATATCCTTTCCCGCTGCCTGAGTCTGGCACTGCTCGACCAAATTAACAACACTGTTTTCTGCTTTTCAATTTGAAGCCAGCACTTTACGGCCTGAGAAAACTGTCAAGGAAAGCCATAAACAGCGCCTCATTACACCAAATGTTTTGTTTTAGCACTTGATGTCCACATTGACACGGCAGAATGTGCAGGGCCTGGGCTAAGTGTGCCGTTAATTGTGGGTGTCAATCAGCAAGCACAGATCCATATGTGATCGATTAGTTCAGAGCTGATGGAGACGGCTGCAGGGAGAGGCTTATGTCCTTGGACCAACTGTTGCTGGAATTGGAATTGAATTATCTGATTTAATTCACCTCCACAATTCACTGACCTCAGCTGTGTAATACTTAGTTTCATCTTATTATTTTACATAGATTTTTTCCAGGCCTTTTTTCACTAATAAAACAGCAGACTTATTAATGTTAATTGACATGTTCTTATTTACTTAATAATGGGTTCGTAAGCTGAATCACAGATGTCACAAAATAGCAAATTGAGTTCCATTCCACAGTGACATGCATTTTCAACAGCCATACATGGCATCCTTTCAGAAACATTTTACTTGAATCGTCTAAGGCAAGCCTTGGACATATTTTACACTCTTGTTGAAAGTCATGTATTATCAGCTGCTAACATTTTTGTTTACCCCACATTATTCAGTACAATATGATGTTGACAGTTGTTGGTTTCTATAAAGGAAGATACTCTGCTTTGTCACTCCCTCATTCTGAAGTCTGTTTTCCTGTGTCACTGTGGGCTTAATATCAGAGGCTGCAGATATGAGAGTGTAAATCCATGAGCGACGGCCCCTCCTCCTCATGCTCCTCTGCTCTCTGTGAAGTTAATCCTGTCCCACACCTCACTGTCTCTGCTACATCAGCACCGACTGATCTACAGCAAGCCTCTCTAAAATCCACACTCCTATCCAAACATGGCATAGGTAATGTAAAGTAGAAATGCTCTTTTAAACTGAATTACTTTCTGCCATGAGTGTGTTTTAATAACATGGAACACTCTAATAACACAGTCAGTATTCATTCACTTCACACCTGGTCCTGCTGGTGGTAAGCTACTTCTAGAGCCACATCTGCCTTGGGATAAACTAGTGTGGCTAGCAGTCTGGGACAATTGACCACCACCAACTTATACACTGTTGTTACAGAAACACCTTAACATTTAAAGCTGGCATACCCAACTTTTTTATTCATTCATTGTGAAAGCAGAACTTAATACATTCTATAACCCCACAAGAGCGGCCCACCCTGCTTTTGTCTGAAAAAGATGATCACATGCCTGAAAAACTCTTGCATATGAACTTGTGCGATGTGCCAAAGGATTTGTAATAGTCAGGAACAAGTTGGAGCCTGAGGGGAGCTATTAAACTACCAATATCCTTCATCATGGTGTGAAAATCAGGTACCCCATGCTTCAGACCTCTTTCAGTAAGCAATGTTATTGCTTACTATAAGAGGTTTGAACAGTACATTTTTACTATCATAAGCTCTGGTTCAAGTTACCATATAATGCATTGCAGCCCTATTGTGCAAAGTACCAGGTAGTTTACATCACTTTTTTTCCAGAAACAAATCTATATAATTGAAGAGAAATTCCCATGATGTGCAGAATGAGTTTTTCTCGTAGAGAGCACCACACAAGATACTGCAAATAGGATTCAGGCAGTTCCAAAGGCGGTTCGACACAGTGGGGCTAGTCCATCAGAGGAAGAGGGGAGCTCTGACAGTGTGTTTACCAGAATGGACCTAAATGCCCCCAAGCCTCTAAAACATTAGCTTTAGACTGAGAAGTAATCTGCTGAGGATGTCAAAGCTTCTGTGGACCTTAAATCATGGATGTCAGTCCAACAACTCAGTCAAATAGAGTAGTATCTCTTACTGTAGTTAAGAAGGGGGGAGGCTATGGCTATTGTTAATATGTAGATTTTATAACTGAGTGAATACACTGGGATATCATGTTCATTTGCAATTGAAGATTTTTAGAGGCTGGTTCAACGGTGAAGCTAAAACTTTACGTTGCTGATATACACGGTAATGCAAATTACAAACATTTATGCAAAGAGTGAAAACTACAGGGAATGAGGAATTCCTTACCCACAAGATAATTTAACATGCAAAACGTCCAAATTGTTCAGATGAACAATATGTGCAGTCATTTTGATCTTGCAAGTCCTGTAAAGTTCAACATGCAGTACTTTTAGGTACTTTCAGTGTTTCAGATTTACATTAGTTTAGTCATTTGAATAATTCTGCAAACCTTTTCCTTCTAAAATCCTTGGCTATGGAGGTGTGTCTCCCTCTGTGCTTCCAGCAGGCTGCATTATTCTTCTTAAGACACTTTTTTTATGACCCCTACCACCTTCCGCCCTCTTTGCCGCTAAATTATTACTGTCCGATGCATAATTACATTGGTAAGTGCAAGCCATGGCAGGGCCCCACTGTTCCTCTCTGCTTACACCATGTACTTTTGAAGATTTTGTGTAGACGAGGATTGTGTGGGCTGCGCTTTCACATTTTCTAATCAATTCATGGCGCAATGAAAAGAAAAGTGAGGACGTTTGGGGTTTTTTCTACATGAGCAGATCTGTCTTGACGGTAGATGAGGGTGGAGCAGTGCATGATGGGATGGCAGATGACTGACAGGAAGAGCTGGAAGGGTGGAAAGGTTTAGTACATTAATAGGTGAGTTAGCAGTGTTTGCATTAACTTAAATAGGGTTTGTTACAAAATGTACAACAAGGAAACAAAGAGTACGTCACATACAATAAAGAAATCAACTATCACACGATCATATTGAGGTAATCAATAGCATTAACCTAACATTTATTTAGGTGCTTCCATGGTTTATTCCCACTGCTGAATGTAGATGGCATGTTAACACCTAAACTAGGTATAGACAGAAGTTCTTCTAATGTAAATTATGTGTTTTCAAACAAGCAAAACCATGAAATACCAATGGAAATGTACTCTAAATCATATTTTAAGGCCAATAGTAACATATATAATGCATGATCTGAAGGAGACATTGGTCTTTATTAGCTTCAGAGCTTCATATAGTGTATTTTCTTTATCTTATGCCTACACAGAATTTTGTTTGATTCATGCATGTTTGAGCAACCAAAATTTCCATTTTCACCCATAACCTTTCCTCGCCCACAGTTTGTACTATAGTGAAATGCCGCTATGAAGATGCAGGGCGAGCAGCAGAGAATCAGTCCAGCAAGTTTGAACTGGAAATCAATGAATATGTTATGTAAACTGAGATAAATTTCAATTAAGATTTTATGGTTTACTATGAACAAAATGTGATTGTGTATTTCTAAATATCAGAAAAAACAACAAATTGTTTTTATTTTTTTCCGTTTTTATTGAACATGTTTTGATAAATGCAGTGCAGAGTTATGTGTATTCTATTCGCAATAATAGCACTTTTGCAAAATATCTTGATAAATATGAATTCATTATTTTGTAATTGCCACCATCAATCAAAGATAACATATTTTAATGATAAATAAATACTCAAGTTGAGCAAGAAGTTTTTATTTGAAAGAACTGACATACGAAGCGGCATCTAAATGATAAAATATCTTGTTTGTTGGATCATAATTTATCTCTGAAAATTTGCTTTGCTGTGACGTCTGTGTGTGCTGATGATTCACTGTGACTTACTGTGAAAAGGGAAGTTCAGGAGCCTGTGTTCTCTCATCTCAGCAGGAGCTATGGACAAGAAGCCCACATCAGTATTATACACCTCTGTGGCACAGGTCTGATCAGTGTTAGAAATAACCTGACATTTTTCTATGACAACTTCCCATGAGAAGATATTAAGCTTCACAGTCATTACCACCTAACTTAAGGGATAACCAATTACTTTTAAAAATAAAAACATGTTCCATGGAGTGGACAGGGTCAGCAGGAAGTACAAAATACCACCATCAGTAATTCAGTTGGTAGAGCATTTGGCCACTAATTAGAAGGTTGACTTTTCAATCCCCACTGGTTTTTAACCATGTTTTCTCTCATAAAGTATACCAATTTAGCAATGTGCTTTTCTATTACACTTTTATCTCAATGTACTAATGCTTAAGTAAGTAAATAACAATAAGCTGTGCATGCATAGAACACAATAGAATATTGTAGAACATGTCAGTCTCAAGGACAGGACAGTTTATATCTGTGTGACCCCACTGTTAAGGGAGCTATGCTATGCTGACTAGAAGAGGATCCTCCTTCACACACACTCACTGACACACACTTTAAAAACTGTAAACACACACATGCATAGCCCTCTTTGATGCTTACACCAGAAATGAGCATCCTCACATCCTCATCATTAAAGGTCTTATATTACACAAAATTCACTCTTGTGAGCATTAGGCCATGATAGAATCTTGTCACCTCATCAAAAACATACCTGGAGTTGTGTTTTGCTTCATTTACCCATTTTCAGTAGCCCTTTGTTATTAGTCTGTCCACATCTCCAAAGCTCAAAAAGCTCTGTTCCACCTGGTGATGTCATGTCATTTTCAAGTTAACAGATACCTAGAGATTGGCAATTCGAGGGCTGAAAGTATCTGAATGATTCTAGGGAAGGTATATGGAGTTTAAAAACACAGTGGGGCATTTAAGACATCACAAGGTGGAACAGAGTGATGTCAGTTGAAAGAAGTACTCAGCCTAAATGTGCAGGGTTTGTGTGTGAAACATGTGTGAATGAAATAAAACACAGCTCCAGTTACGTTTTTGATGAGGAAACAACATTATAACATAGATCAGAAAATAGCATAATAGCATAAGAGATCAAGCTTTTTCATTTTTCTCCTTTTTTCTTATTTACAGATAATAAAATCAAAAGTAATAATTGAAAGGATAGATCTGTTGTTTAGACCCATGGACAAAGACACTGCTGAAGATAAGGAGACTGTGAAGAAGAGGGAGAAGGTGAAGTGGCTGATTGTTCTGCTGCAAAGGATGGTAAAGAGAGCATATTTATATGAATTCCTTGACCTTAATGTGATTGGTTAAGACGTCAAAACAACAGGCTGTCTTACATTAGCAAACGACTGAAATAAAGTATTTGTGTGGGCCTTTCCGTATGTGTGACAATTCCCTTCGCTTTTGAATAATTTAATCGGCTAAAATCAGCGACGCGTTTAGTCCTTAAGAGGTCTCTGTTGGGACCTCCATCTCAATGACACATCTTTGTAATTTAATTCAAGAGAAATTGTCCCGGGAAGCACGAGGATGGTAGTCAAGGCATTCTAATCAGAGCACCACGTCCTTCTGAAGTCTGGTTAAGAGGTTGAATAAATGACTTGGGGAATTTCAGTGGCGTCTGCTAATGGATGTATGTTGTATGTTGTGGTGGTAATAATGAGTTGTGTGTTAATATGGTGTGATTGAATGATTGGGCCTCATATCAGAGCACAGATGATGGAACTGAGAGAGCAGGGGAGAGTTTGTGTGGCCAATTACTGCCCCCTGCTGGTCGTCTTGGAGATCACATTTATGGCATGCCTATTCATGGGTTTCATGAATTCAAGGATATAATATTAGGTTTCGAATTTTTTATCGCTATGTCAACTGTTTTCATAAATCATCATTCTGAAAGCCATGGATGGATTTTAATGGTGTTTTGAGGGCAGTTTACATCCCTATACGGTTTATGTATTTTAGCATAAGGAACCAAAAACCTAAAATTGTATTTATTTATTTATTTAATGATAAGGTTGTACAGTTACACATTTGGGGTCTGAATTCTCATTATAAAATCAGTTGCCGCTTCCACATTGCACACTGCCAGTATGTACCAACAATACCTACATGTTTTTATAGTATTTTACTGATTTATGTGTGTTACTCTGTTGTTTTTATTATGTTTTTATTCTATTAAATTGTAGTTTGTTTGTTTTTTTATTTCTCTATGTACATCACTTTGTTCTTTAAATGTGCTATAGAAATAAAGTGGCTTGGATTCAATAGCTGAATATGCTACATTCATAGAGAAATGTCCATCTGATCTGGGAATCAAACCTGGAACCTTCTCGCAGTGAGGTAATAGTCTTAACCACTGCATATCATATTCCATGGAGGATCTTGTTGCGGTTTGTTTCATTTAAGAGGTCTAGACTGTGGCTGTGACTGTTAAAAACAAATCAATATTTTGTCCTTGTGACCTCAGCATTATGAATTTAATGAGGTGAAACTGCTGATGTTAAATGGTATTGTTTAATATGCCAATTTTGAGGATCATAAAACACACTTTGTATAGAACATCAACTCAAAACATTTTTAAGATTTCAAGGGTGAAGCATTTGAACATTTTCAACGTTACTAAACGCCAGTACATGAAAAGTATATATGCTTTACTAGTACTATTCTGTGAAAGTAAGAGGGGAAAATTGGTAATACACACCTGCAGGAGCAAGAGCCCACCTTCTTTCCCCTCACTCTCCCCTTTAATCCTCTAAACCCTGCCCCTCCTTCCCCTCACTCTCAGCTTTACTCCTCCAGATTTGATCCCCCCTCCAACCCCCTGTTATGTCATGTGATAATACAGGAAGTGCTCCATACACCTTCACTAGAATAATCTCTACTGAACAAAAAAGGTAAAAAGAAATTTACTGCTTCATGACTTCACAAGGTGGAGCAGAGCATTTTGAGCTTTGGAGATGTAGACAGATAATAATACATAATAATAAAGGGTTACTCCAATATGTGTGAATGACAAAAAACACAACTCCTGGTATGTTTTTGAGGAGGTTACAACATTATAGCATGGCTTAAATCTCATAAGAGTTCATTTTGTGTAACATATAGGACCTTTAAGTGCCGCCTTATGTACCCAGCCTCCCTTACACAGTACACAAGCTTATATTAAAATGTAGCAGGGCGGTTTGGGAGCGCTCTGCTTAGTTTGTTTCCTTATTTGCTTGTGGCCACCTGAGTCAGCACTTGCCCCTTTGCCTTTCGGTACAGTCCTGCATGGCTGAATTTATCCAACCAGTAATCTGATTTGAACTGCCGTGGGCGGAGAGAGCGCGCCCGGTGGTGCATAGCACACTATCATTGCCCTAGTGCCAAAAAGTTGATATTCAAACAGGGACAAAGATAGACCTAGGGCATTAAAATTTTATGAGTCTTTATATAATCTAACGTGTACTTATTTTGCAGTGGCATTTTATCAAGCATCCTTTAAAATGTAACTGCCGCACATTAAAAATAGATGCGTGGGCTATGCATCCTAACTGGGCAGTGAATACATTACAGGAGTCCCCTTGGATCAAATGTTCAGTGGATAAATTATGATTCGGTATTTGATGGCCTGGAATGGCTACACTGCTCTGTGGAAATGTATATGTTATTTAAGTGCATTAGTTTAGGTACTTAAACATGACAATCTTAAATAAGTTAAAATTTGCTCATATTAAGTTGTATTTCACTTGATTTGTAATTTATAGTTGATTCATTTAGAGAAAACTGCGCTTGATTGCTCCTGAGATTCTTTTCTATTTTTTTTTATTTTTGTGTCTTTTAAAATTTGACTGAAAGACTATACACAAATTAATATATATTCAATATATACTCAAATCAAGATAAATCTCAAGATTGTGACCTAACTTCCACAAGATCGTCGTATGTATATATATATATATATATATATATATATATTATTTTTTTTTTAGATTTACTGGCCCGAAAACATTCAGAAAACAGCCCCATTGAAGAACCCATGACACTGAATTGACACTGCACAACAGGACAAAACTCATGAAACTATCTCTTTTTTAGGAGATAAACTTAAGTTAAAAGTACGATATTACACGAAACTGACTCTTATGAGCTTTAAGCCTGTTGTTACATCCTCAAAAACAAACCTCGAGTTGTGTTTTGTTTCATTCACATGCTTGAGTAATCCTTTATTATCAATCTGTATACTAAAGCTCAAATGCTCTGTTCCACCTTGTGAAGTCATCAAGCAGTAGTTTTCAAGTCTATAGCTTTTCTTCAGTAGAGATTGCCAATTCCAGGGCTGATATCATCCAAATGATTCTCAGGTGTATGGAGTTTAAAAACACAGTGGAGCACTTCCTGCGTTACCACATAACATCATGTGTCCTGTTTCCTCCTGGAGAGAAGAACTCAGCCTAAATATGCAGGGCTTGTGTGTTAAATGTGTGAATGAAACAAAACAACTCCATGTTTTTGATAAGGAAACAATTACAAACATAGATCAGAAAGTAACATAATAAAGACTCTTTAATGCAACAGTATACACAAAAGTATTACTCCATTCAGGCCAGAAGATAAGTTATATCTCTTTGTATTAAGATTTGTCACATAAAGTTGAAGGTCTTGTTATTGCTGTCAGTATCTCTGTTTGTATGTGATCAACAGAGCCTCTGTGTGAGTGGTGGTTCTGTCTGACACTTTACAGAGGAGACAGTGGTACATCACAATGAGCCTACAGGAGTCCTGTTAATCTGCACTACTTTGACAGGATCAGGACTAACATTTGATCTGTTTGGTGACCTCCCAAAATAAACTTGTGACAAGTTCCACACACCTTTTCCACTAAAGCCATCTCACTTGTTTCCTACAGAGCTCTTCTATTGCCCCAGGATGATGTTTTTGTGGTTCTGAAACTGTGAAAATATGAAAATAATACACTAAAATAGTTAAACAAGTTAAAATAGCAGTTGTAATGTAATTCTGGTTTCATTTACATATATAAATTAAGACAAGGCATGGTTTGTACATAACTCAATACAATTAAATAAACAAGATATGTATAGGCTACACTTATTTAAATTAGCCAGTGGAGTAATGATATGAAATATAATGATATTATTTAAATACAATATGGATTAATTGAGAAAACAGTCCAAGGTGCACAATAATAGAGAGTCCATAGCTGTTTTTCTACATTTATTTTTTACAAGCAACAAGACCTACATGTCTTAACCAATCACAATAAACATGTATATGCAATGGCCGGCGTGTCTGTCTTTTTGGCAGGTGAGGAAAATTAATGACCTGTTAGACTAAATTATAGACTAAAAGCATGTTTTTGTTGTTGTTGTTTGGGATTTTTTGTTTAAATATTTTTTACACTGAAAAATATGGAATAACTCGTTGTGTGCGGGCTTGCATATCCACAAACCTGACTCCTACTTGGGGTGGAGACGGCTTTCATGAACTCGGAATTTCCACAGAAATATTGTTCCTCTGGCTATAATATCCCAGAGTATGGCATAAAACGTTTAACTCCAGAAAGCGTGTTCTAAAGTATGGTTTTAATTTTGATATGACACGTCCAGAAAGTTACACTGTGTGGCTTTAAGTCTAGTCTAGTAATTAGAAATACATGTTTTTATATCCAAAATGATAGAAATAAAGCAAAATAACAAAACTGTTGTTTTAACACAATTCTACGCATTTACACACAAAAACATTACTTCAGAAACTCCGCAACTAACTAACCCTCAATAAAGTCACAATCATATTTGGGAACCACTTTCATTTTTAATATGGCCACATGATCATAACCAACTACAAGCAATTTTTTTCCCATCTCCACTCCACAAGTTGCACTCCTTGTAAAACACTCCCTACTTTATTACCAGTTTGGAGCCTAAATCTCGTCAAAGTTCCATATCGGGGTGTTTTGTGTCTCGCTCACGGGCTCAGTGGGAGAAAACCTGATTTGGGGAGTTTGATGGATGACCCGGCAGGCTTGTAGGTGTACGACTTACGACCTGCATTATATTGCCTCCATTTCAGATGGAAAAGGGAGTCAGGTAGTTTATTGTCCTATACAGTATTATGTTCTATTTGCATTGTAATTTTGTACAAATCCACTGTCTGCTCAATGGGCCTTAGTGAGATGGATGCACGGCTTTATAATAAACAGGGGATGTCATTATGCAAATAAAAGGAAGATTGCTCCAGGATATAACACTGTATAGATGGTGCTTTTATGCAGAAGTCTGAAACCTGGCCACTTTATTAGGTACATTTTAATCTATTATAGAACAAGTGAAAGGTCCAATATTATGCAAAATTGACTATGAGCGTTTAGTTGTCTTAGAATGTTGTTACCTCATCAAAAAAATATCTGGAGTTGTGTTTAGTTTCATTCACACATGTTTGAGTAAAGCTGCATTATTGGGCTGTCTACATCTCCAAGGCTCATAATGCTCTGTTCCAACTTGTGATGTTTTAAAGTTAACAGCTAGTTTAGCTTCAACTGAACTGCTTCACTGTATAATACACTAGAATAACCTTAAGTTGTTATCATCTTAAATAAAAATTATTTAGTTTTACTCTGCGTTCAGATGAGATTGTCACAGAAGGTCTGGAGCACTGAGAACCGAAGAAGGTTCAACAAGGCTAAAACAACATAGCTTCAAAGTTTGGCTAATCCAGATCAAAGCATTTTCAAATGATTCTGCTGAAGGTGTATGGAGTTAAAAAAAAACAAAAAACAAAACATAGTGGCATGCTTCCTGTATTACCACGTGATTACATCACAAGGTGGAACAGAGTTTTCAGTTTGAGAAAAGAACACACCCTAAATATGGGGGATTTGTGTGTTAAACATATGGGAATGAAACAAAACACAACTCCAGGTATGTTTTTGATTAGGTTACAACGATATAGTATATAGACCAAAATAGCATAATATAGGCCCTTTAAGGAATGGCAAAGTTGCAAAGTTGTGAAGTTAAAGGTGTCAGGCTTTTACCAGGTCTTTTTTTCTTTATTTATTTATATTCTTTTAGGAAATAATTTATGGATTTTGATTAAAGTTCACATTTTTAACATACCTCAGAGTCCCCCAGAGTGTAGAGGTCCAAACTACGGAGTGAGCAGGTGTTATACCCAATAAGAGAGATGGTTTGTTGTTTGTAGTGCTTGTAGTCTTTGTAGTACTGCTACTTAAAAGGGTCATATTACAATATTTTCTGATCAATGTTATAATTTTGTTTCCTCTTTACAAACATGCCTGGAGTTGTGTTTTGTTTCATTCGCACATCTTTAACACACAAAGCCTACATATTGAGTTCTTTTTGGGTTGTAGTTTTGTTGTATTTTGTTTCATTCCATGGACAGCAAATAAGACTTATGTAAAATGTGTTATTATTATTATTATTATTATTATTATTTCCCCAATAAATAGTTAGACATTGTTGGGGAAGTTTAACGTTATCCTTAACATTTATTCTTGTATTTATTTATTTCTAATTGTGTAATTTTTGGTCCTCCGTATTCATTCATCCATACCCCAGTTCTTGCGGTGCAGAGCATTTAGAACAGAAAATTGTGAGGAAAAAATACTTTAAACCTTCAAAAGCCAAATGAATGAAAAATACCTGCCAAACACCTGAAAATCCATCATGTCACGCCGTTCTGTTCATACTGGCCTGGAAAGCCCAGTGAAGCACCAATTATTGCTATTGTTGAAAATCTCATCTTCATATTTAGTTTTCTGTAGTGGGAAATGTACTGGTTGACGAATTCACTATGAATGGCGTATTTGACTCAACTCTCCTATTTTAAAGAAGACTATGGGTTTGTCTGCTATAGTTATATTCTATGATATTAATTAAACAATATAACAATAAAAGAAACAGGTCTGCTAACTTTTGGGTTGAAAACTGGGGAGCTGATTCCCAAATAGTGTATTTTTTAATGACGTCTTGAATGGAGGATAATAAAAATATTATTCAAACACACCTGCATCACATTTTTATATTTATTAAAATATCAAGCTCAAGTGTCTTGTCCAACAACAGCATTCATCTGTGGGACCTGGAATTGCACAAATCTGACAGCTCTACCAATGATGTTTATGTCAAGAGCGGGATTTGAACTGCCAACCTTCGGATTAGTGGACAAACTATCTGCCAACTGAGCGACCGTCATACCCCACTTTAAATTTAACTGACTGTAAATGAGAAGGGGAAACAGTTATTACATGGCTAGCTCAATTTTGCATAATACGTCCCCTTTAATCTTGAACACAAACACCGGTTCTACCCAGTTCATGCACATTGTAAATAATTAAGCAGCTTGTCATTCCTTAGCATTTGAAACAAACACTAGCTCGATCTGACTATTAATAATCATATTTGGTGAACGTAAAGCGCCAGTAATAAGGTTTAGGTTCGTGCTAATTGGAGTTTCACTGCGTAGACTTGGTGGGGGATACCGATGTGTGAAACGGTGCCTCTGTCTTCGGCTGCTCCTCTGTGCTACTGCAGCAAACAGATAAGAATAGCAGAACGCATAGAGGAGAGTCCCAGCAGGCTCCTGTCACCACACCCTTGTTAACATTCTCAAGGAGCCCTGTCCATTAAGGTTCATTCAGAGTCTGCTCACAGTTAGCCTTATGCATGAGGCTTCAGACTGTTCTTATAGTCCTAAATTGAACCAAGGAGTATGTTTATAAAGCAAATATTTGAGAACTTTGGGATAGTTTTCGGTGCAATGTATGTATTAAACTTTATTGATGCACAATGGAAATGACTGGTAGCTCGATAATACAATTGAATTACCTTAAAACACAAGTGTAAATAAACCTTAATTAAGATGTACAAATGTAAGAGATAGGTAAAGATAATGCAATGCAGCTGTCGTGAAATTTGATTTTACGTTCTCACGATAATTTGTTGTGTCAGGGACAGTACCTCTGGACTGGCAGACCGGTATGGTGGTCCCTCTGTTTAAAAAGGGAGACCAGAAGGTGTGTTCCAACTACAGGGGAATCACACTCCTCAGCCTCCCCGGTAAGGTCTATTCCAGGGTACTGAAGAGGAGAATCCGACCAATAGTTGAACCTCGGATTCAGGAGGAGCAGTGTGGTTTTTGTCCCGGCCGCGTAACACTGGACCAGCTCTATACTCTCCATCGGGTGCTCAAGGGTTCATCGGAGTTTAACCAACCAGTCCACATGTGCTTTGTGGATCTGGAAAAGGCATTTGACCCTGTCCCTCGTGGGGTCCTGTGGGGGGTGCTCTGGGAGTATGGGGTTCGGGGTCCTTTGCTAAGGGCTGTCCGGTCCCTGTATGACAGGAGCAGGAGCTGTGTTCACATTGTCGGTAGTAAGTCGGACCTGTTTCCGGTGCATGTTGGACTCCGTCAGGGCTGGCCTTTGTCACCGGTTCTGTTCATTGTATTTAAGGACAGAATTTCTAGGCACAGTCAGGGGCCGGAGGGGATCCGGTTTGGGGACCACAGGATCTCATTGCTGCTGTTTGCAGATGATGTTGTCCTGATGGCTTCATCGGCTTCATCGGTCCGGGACCTCCAACATGCACTTGGGCGGTTTGGGATGAGGATCAGCTCCTCCAAATCAGAGGCCATGGTTCTTGACTGGAAAAAGGAGGCTTACCCTCTCCGGGTGGGTGGTGCCTCAAGTGGAGGAGTTTAAGTATCTCAGGGTCTTGTTCACAAGTGAGGGGAGGATGGAGCGTGAGATTGACAGGCGGATCGGTGCAGCGTCGGCAGTGATGCGGTTGCTGTACCGGACCGTTGCAAAGCTTTCGATTTACCGGTCAGTCTACATTCATACCCTTACCTATGGTCATGAGCTCTGGGGTGAAGGAAGTCTGGGAGTCCCTGCTTAGACTGTTGCCCCCGTGACCCAGCCCCGGATAAGATGAAGAAAATGGATGGATGGATGGATGGATGGATGGATGGATAATTTGCACAACTGTGGAATTAATATTTTATTAAGAATTGCTCACATGTAGTAAGGGGAAAAAGGTTAGGTATGATTTAGTTAAATTTAATGTTGTTTTAATATTGTAGCATTTTGATGTTTAGCTCATTGGCTGTGAGTCTTCCTGAGGAGTTTCATAGGGTGCTATGAATATGAACTTTGTGTTATATAGAAAATATTTAACTGTAATTGCTCAGGAGTCACATGTATGCTGTTCACACAGCTCTTTTTCTATTCTTTCAGAGATACATTTATTATCTAGAAGCAAAGTGGCATAGGATAGACAAATTGCATTTCTGTGCTGTACCAGCCTCACACTGCCAGCTCAGTCCTTGTTATATTAGCCTATATATACTCCACTGAACTGAATTATAGACTGGGAAAGACTGGACAAGACTGGGCTGGAATGTCTTTAGGGCTCATGTCATGTCGGGTGCTGGATCCTGTACTAAATACACTTTGTGTTATGCTAGTGTCATCCAACAAACTGTCTCTGACTACTTCAATTTATTGTACAACAGGATATTTTAGGATTATGTCTCTATAACCACTTTTATTGATGGTACTGTTGCATACCTGTTGGTCTATTATTACATAACAACACTAGCACCTGTTGATTGATGGCATTGGCTTTACCTCTCATTCTTTGAACTGTGAAAGGGCCTTGCGCAGGCTTTAGCTGTAATCATTCATATCATAGAGCCATAAAAACAAACAGGCTATGCTAGTCCTTACACATCTTATGCACTTGTTGTATTAAAACCATCAGTCATATTGTCAGCGTTTCGTGCTCACACATTTCTCTTTGGGCTCACTGTTGAATTGGCTTGTCTTTATCCTAACTTGCATGTTCATGTAGAATTCATACATCTCTTTATAAGCAGTACTGGGGGCCTGGGGCCACTGTGTTCTGTGGCATAAAGATGTGATGAATGGCTAGGCAGCGCCTGGCACTCTCCGCTGATGGATAGAGGGGAGCTATGCTAATGGCCTATTGTTTTAAGACCTTCACGCGCTGTAACTTACACTATTGTGAGAAGCTTCCCTCTGCTGCCATATTCATTTGTCACAAGCCCAAAGTTCAGTTGGGAAGTTATAAGGTAGAAAGGGTGCTGTGTGATTTAGAGCCATATACAGGGACGACCATGGAGTGAACTGCCCAACCTGGTGGTCCCTCAGATTTTGGATTAGCATAAGCACAGCAAAAAAGAATACAGTACAAAGTTTTATTGTACTGGATATAGTCAAAATAGTAAAATATCAATGCTATCAAGTGTTAAATCTATGTTATAATGTTGTTTCCTCATCAAAAACACTTCACTAGCAAGGACCACACCATGACAATGAATAGATGTGATGGCAGGGGGAAGACTCAGGGTGGGGGGCTCCATCTCCAATCCAAAATGGTCACCCAGCTGATTCGGAACCCCCCCTCCTTAAAGATGATGTCTTCGGGCTGAAGGATGGATGAGAGACATGGGGTGGGAGGGAGTCAAGTCGAGAGAGCTGACACGGACGGTGTTGTCGGGATAGGCTGTATAAACAGGGCTTCTGGGTAATTGAAGGCATGGTCGAGATGAGCTGTGGTTGGCTGGCGAGGAGGTTGAGGTGTGGTCCAGCTCCTGAATCTAAGTTAATCATATTAACTCCACTGGAGTTGTGATTTGTGTTTCATATTTAGGCTGAGTTCTTCTTTCAAACGGAAAACACTGTTCCACCTTGGCAAAAAAGGAGAAATTTAATTTGTCAACTGGACAGAGTTTATTTGGTCGAATACGTTTCGCAGCTCATCCAAGCTGCTTCTTCAGCCCACACACACCGACCAATATCTGCTTTTTGATTCACACCACCCACTTCAGCACAAACTGGGAGTCATTCGGACATTACAACATAGAGCCCAAGTGGTTCCTACAAGCGCAGAGGGAAAGGAGAAAGAAGAACAACACGTGGAGAAAGCCCTCTTCATTTGTGGATATCCTAAATGGGCTTTCAATAAAACGAAGAGAGCAAAGAAAAAGGACAACAGAGAACCAGAGCCCAGGAGAAAGGCTGTAACTATTCCTTACCTGGCTGGCGTTTCCGAAAAACTACAGAGGATCTTCAGACAACATGAAATCCCAGTCTATTTCAAACCCACAAACACTTTAAGACAAAAACTGGTCCATCCTAAGGACAAAACACCGAGCCACAAACAAAGCAATGTGGTCTACTCCATTCAGTGTAGTGAAGACTGCAGTGAGCGCTACATTGGAGAAACAAAACAGCCACTTCACAAAAGGATGTATCAACACAGACGGGAAAACCAGGGTGGGCCGCAATCTGCCGTACATCTCCACCTAAAAGCCACAGGCCACTCCTTTGAGGACAGCGAGGTCCAGATCTTGGCCAGAGAAAATAACTGGTTTGAGAGGGGAGTTAAAGAAGATATTTTTGTCAAGAAAGAGAATCCTTCCTTGAACAGAAATGGGGGTCTCAGACATCATTTGTCTCCCATCTATAACTCTATCCTCAAACCTAAATCAAAACAAACTGGGAAAACGATGGGACTAGCCAGGTCAGGTCCAGAGGTGTGAAAACTCCCATCAGGGCCCTGAATGGATATGCTAACTACTCCCCCACTCCCACTCCATATTGAATAGACTCACATGACTAACAGAAACTGTAAACAACTCCATATTGAATCACCTGACCAACTGAAACTGTATTTAAATATGTGTTGTCTCAGAGTAATTTTCATTGTAATTAGCTCCTCCCTTCAGGCAGATATAAAGCAGTGTCCGCCAGCATCTGACCAGAACTGAGGAAGCAGCTTGGATGAGCTGCGAAACGTATTCGACCAAATAAACTCTGTCCAGTTGACAAATTAAATTTCTCCTTTTTTGCCATGGATTCTACCTGGACGACTGAGGGATTTTACATACTGTTCCACCTTGTGATATAATTTGGTATTAAAGGAAATGCTCCACTGTGTTTTTAAATTTCATACACCTTCACTAGAATCATTTTGATTATTTTAGCCCTGGAATTGTACATCTCTACTGTACTAAAGGTAAAAGGTATCTTAAACTTGAAAACTAATGCTTCATGATACCACAAGGTGAAGCGAAGCATTTTCAACTTTGGAGATGTAGACAGAATAATTAAGGGGTTATGTTTTTGTTGAGGCAACAACATTCTAACATGCATGAGTCAGTTTTGCGTAATATTGCGTACGTAATATATATTAAATCTTGCATGTATATAGATGTGTTTTTCTCCATGGAGACAGATACATTTCAGACAAAGCAACAAAATTTACATGCCAACAAGCAGGGAACAGACCCTCCACCAAAAGTATTACACAGTCCACCTTTAAAACTATAAACAACACCAACATTTGCCACTTGGAGTTTAAGTTCACACTAGATTTTTGTTTGGCACATTGGAGAGGATTCAAACTGTTAAGCTGACACGTCCCCCTCTCTCCTCTCCAAGAATATCCCCCAGGAGATAAAGCAGGGGACTTTGGCAGACTTGGGTGCAACATTTATGACAATCACGGTTCTCCTCCAGCTCCTCTCCTGTTTCCCCGCTCTCATTATCACACACTCGCAGAAACAACACAGCACAACATAAACAGAGATACAAGGTGTGTGTGGGGTGTGTTTATAGACAGGATTTACCACTGTATGTATTTAGAAGTTGCAGGGGGAAGAATTAATAAATACGGAGTGAATGTCAAGTTATGGATAGATACATGTTGCTAGGATAAAGGGGAATTGTAGTATTGACATAGTGGACTGAATGTAGTCAAATATACAAGAGTTACATTATGGTGGGCATGGACAATGTGTATTTTTTATTATTTTATACACCTTTGTGCATGGTTCTTTACTGTACAAAAAAAAAGTAGGGATGGGCGAATCAATACAAAATACATATACATCGATACTGGCTGAAATATCGTATTGAAACATGAGGGACTCTGTGATTCCCAGCACTAATGACTTCAATTCAATGAAACTAACTCAACTGCACAGACTATCTTAAAATATCAGTTAGAAGAAGTAACATTGCACAAAATAAACAGACTGTATGTTAGGCCTCCGAGATCAGGTGACTTCTATAGGGACTGGCTTTGTTGCACTTAAATGCTTCTCACACTATGTCTACATTTATTTTTGTTCCAGTCCTCCAGCCCTGCAGAGCCAGCTGCTATCTGCACATCACTTTTCTCCAAATGGAATAGACAGAATATATAGAATGTCAAATGATTTTCAGTTCTGTATAAATTCTGTCCCTGCTGAACTGTGGTGAGCTACATGAAGCTAAGGGGGACCAACTGCTTGTTTCAGTTTTAAATGCTAATGTTTTATCACAGTTGGTGTTTTTAAATAAATGTTTCTCTTTTAACATTGCGCCTACCTATATGCAAGTGTCCAACTGTGACATTAAAGGGGATGTACTATGCAAAATCTATTTTCTGACCTTTTAGTCATGCTATAACAGTTCTGAATGTTTGAATAAGTCCATATTGCACTTAATGGGGCTTGAGTGTTCTGAAAAAAAATCTGTTTTGACTTACCTCCTATCCCTGCTCCTTCCCTGTATTAAGTAGTATGAATTTACACAATTTTGACTCCAGCTCAAACATGCAAAATGCAAAATGTACTTCAAAAATAAAAACTCAAATGAAAATCCACTGCTTGCTACAGTGAAATGCAGCTATGAAGAGGCAGAGCTTATCAACATGGCACTAAGCTGTTTTAGATCAATTTTGAGGTTTACAGTGAACAAAATGTAAAATATGTTATAGTTTAATACTAAATACTAGAAAAATATTAACATTAAAATATCTTTAAGTCTTAATTTTAATTCTTTAAGAACAGCCATTCATCCAATGCTTCTGTTATCACAGTCTGACACAGAGGGCCAAAAATTACAAGAGCACAAGAGGAACATTGATGATTACTGAATTAGAAGTACAAAGTAGTGGTCCAAGAAATTACTTAAGTAAGAATAGAAAAGTATCGGGGAAAAGCACTACTCAAGTAACCGTCAGCCTGTAACATCGGATTTATAATTTTAAGTTATTGATATGCCTTTATTAGTCCCACAGTGGGGAAATTCCAGTAAGTATAGTTATCAATATAATTTTAAGTTAATGTAATTTGAAAGACAAAATATTATATAATGCACAAAAACAGCGGCACAAGAAATGCAAATGTTCAAATCATTTAATATTGTCAACATAAAGCTTTTGTCACTGTAGACTTACTCACTGTGGGAAGGGTAACCAAAGAGTACTGTTACTAAAAATATTACTCAAGCAGGAATAAAAGTGAGCTGCTAGAAAAGTAGTCCGAAAAATATTATTTTTTCAAATAGCTACTCAAGTAAATGTAACTCAGTATTACTCATGGCTGGTCAGATATCTAAACATAACGGTCACAACATTACAGGTAAATCTGTATGAGGCCAAGGCTGTGTACAGTGAGGGATTACACAGCCATCTTGCTAACATGTGTGGTACTAGTTCAGCACTTGTACACCTGCAGCAGTCACACCTCAGAGCTAAAACAACAGGACCAGTGAGGAGTGGATTAAATGCAATCTAACAGGGAACAAGAGAACCACTGTACCTGAAAATCAACAGCTACAGATGACCAAAGCAAGGGTCAGGAATTGTGTGTGGAAACAGTTGGCTATACAGGCTATGTGTCTTAATTTAAAAAGTCCTATATCGCGTTAAATTGACTCTTGTGAGCTTTAAGCTCTGTGAGAATGTTGTCACCCTCTCAGAAACATACCTGCAGTTGTGTTTTGTTTCAATCGCTTCATTTGAGTAATATATGATGTTGTATGAATATGTATGGTGTGGTATATATGTAGTGGTTTAAAAATATGTAAAACAGTTTTTGCAATTGTTCTAAGTTAACCCTCATTTACCTTATGCATTTCAAGCACACTGCTTACTCATGAGTTTATAAGTCCTTTTCACAACTTTCAGAGACCAGAGTGGAGTTTTGCTATCATGGTAAAAACAGCATGCTTATATACACTTTCTGATGTTCTGGCAAGAAAATTCTTTATAATTAGATGCTGACAGGTTGCAGCAGACCTCAAGAGCTGCTTATACAATAGTGGACAATAGTGCATGCAAAAACAACTTTTTTAATGGATGCAAAACAACTTTCTCCAGCTAAACTCAGACAGAAGTCTTGTCTGAGTTTAGCTTTAGAAACAAAGACATAGTGTCAGCAGTCACCTCCAGTCTCTCTCTTTAAAACCTTCAAATTAGGCTAGAAATCTAGGGGTAATGGACTCAGACTTGAACTTTAACAGCTACATCAAATCAATAATATCTGCAGCCTTTTACCATCTAAAAAACATAGCAAAATTCAAAGGTATACTGTCTAAAGCAGACTTGGAGAGACTTATCCATGCATTTGTCTCCAGTAGGTTAGACTACTGTAATGGCCTGCTCACTGGCCTCTCCAAACGAGCTGTGAGACAACTGCAGTACATCTAATACGCTGCAGCTCAGGTCCTGACTCGAACTAGGAAGTACGAGCACATAAGTCCTGTGCTCAAGTCTCTGCTCTGGTTCCTGTGGCTCAGAGAATAGACTTTAAAGCGGCTCTGCTTGTGTACAAGTCTCTCCATGGCCAAGCACCAAAGTACATCTCTGACATGTTAGTGCCATATGGACCATCTCGCACTCTGAAGACCTCAGGGACTGGCCTCCTGCTAATGTCCAGAGTCAGGACTAAACACAGGGAGTCAATGCTTCAGTTTTATGCAGCTAAAACCTGGAACAGTCTTCTTGAACATGTGAGACAGGCCTCTACTTTGATGCTGTTTCAATCCAGGCTCAAAACAGTTCTGTTTAGCTGTGCATATGACTGAAAGATTTTCATCTTGCACTCTTCTCTCTCATTTCATGTCTCTCTTTTTTTTTTATTTTATGATGATTATTTATGTTTTGATTTGTTTGTATTGTGACTTTAATGTATTCCTTATTTTGTAAAGCACTTTGAATTACTTTGTGTACAAATTGTGCTATACAAATAAACTTGCCTTGCCTTGCCTTGCAATACTGTGTTATCTGTACTGGGGCAAATCTATATTATTGATAAGCATATTTTTATTGTAAATGTAGGCTTATAGACTTTACGGTGTGATGTGTTTGTCAGTTTTCATCTCCTGCTGCCTGCTTTGTTTGCTTACAGTGAAGAAATAACACAGAGACGGAGGAGGCACTTTTGTGTGAGATGAGCTACATTAGACTCAGGCTGACTCACTTCATTGTGTTTATATACTTGAAATGTGTGAGGGAAAACCAAGAAAAGTGCCCACCATCTGGACCAACAGACAGCAGCTCAATTTTGTGTTTTTGTCTAACTAAACTACCAACCCAAGCAGAACATCCCAATAGCTTTCTTTTTGTTTATTTGTATCTGAAATGTACTTTGATTTCAACCTTTTTACATCTTTGTAGGCCTATCACGATTTTGCGATAAAGTGCTGAAGAAAACCTAAAGGATAATATTGAAATTACTTCACCCTAAAGCAGGATAATCCCAGTATACACCATTTTCTAAGTACACAATATTGATTAAAAAAAACATGTGCTGCAATAACCCAAATGCCAAATGAAACACTTTAGTAGTTATTATCTATACTGAGTCTTACAATTCACTTTGACTCTGTATGTTTTAGATATCAGACAATACAATCTGATTTGTTTATTTCAGTGATGCATGTGAATGAAGGAGCTCATTGGTCAGTTCATTTTAAATAACATGAAATTTCTCTCACCTCAGAGTTTAGTGCTTTGCTTATTGATGCTGAAATATTCCATGTTTTTCAGTCCCCTGTGATATTTCCTCATAAGTTGGATATTTTGTTTTTGTTTTGTAGTACTTTTATTATCCCCTTGGGGAAATTGTCCTCTGCATTTCACCCATCCTTTCAGGAGCAGGGGGCAGCACATGGGGCACCCGGGGACCCATCTCCATGATCTTGTTGCTAGGCTTTGTCAGGACTACCATGGTTAGAGGATTTTTATCTATGGTGCATGTTTTTGGGTTGATGGGGGAGACCCAGAGGAAACCCACCCAGACACGGAGAGAACATGCAAACTCCACACAGAAAGGCCCAGGCATCCAGGGGATCGAACCTGGAACCTTCTTGCTGTGAAACGTGAGTGCTAGCCTAGTCACTGTACTGCTAAACGGACCATGCATGTCCCTGATTGGCTAATCCACCTCTCAGTCACGCCCCTCTGAACTCACCGGTGACCAGACTCATATCTTTGTAAAGTATAGAAGAAGGGTGTATTCTGGATCCCAAGTAAATCTGCAACTCAAATCTTAACTACATTAAACCCACACTAAATACTGATCGATTGTTCACAGGCTTGTCACCTTCCACCTGGATTGCCCTCTGCACCTCCACATCTCTCTGAGCTCCTCCACGCTGCCACATCTGCTCGCTCCCTTTGTTCCTCCTCCTCTCTCCAGCTCCCCGTGCTTCCTGCTCCTCCTCTCTCTCCTTCGCTCCTCCTCATCCTCTCTCCAGCTCCCTGTTCCCTCTGCTCCCTCTCTCTCTCCTCCACTAAGAACAGTAAGTCTATATAGGAATTATCATGACAGCCCTTCATCTTTGTGAAGACATTTAGTTTTCTGTTATAACAAAAATTAAGTAATAAAGCCATTGCGTGTTTGCTGTTTAGCTAACCAGAGCAAACTTCTTGCCTGTGAATATTCAAAATGTATTCTCCTCTTGTAAAACAAAACATTGCACCCGTGAACCCAACATCTGAATTGCAATTGTTCTCATATTTTCTTTTGTATTCCATGAGAAAAATCTTTATCTAACACCCACAGGAGCAGACACGGTGCATTTGAATACGACAATGATCAGCAGAGCGAGTTGGTGTTGTAATTAGGCTTTCTTCCAGTTTAATCAACTTCCACCTAAACTAAACTATAAGCAGGAAGGCAGGAAAACTAGAAGGTTTCTGTGACTCCATATATTTTGGGTGACTCCATATATTTGAATTATTAATCTCTAGATGTGATCCCAGAAAGACATTGCCTTCTTAAGCAGACATTTTTTTTTTTTTTTTTTATTAAAGGTCCCGTATTACCCTGTTTTGTGATCTGTTGTTTCCTCATCAAAAACATACCTGGAGTTATGTTTTGTTTCATTCACACATGTTTAACACACAAACCTGGCAGATTTGGGCTGGCTTCATTTCTCAAACTGAAAACAGCAAGTTACGATGTCATGTGGTAATACAAGAAGTGCTCCACTGTGTTTTTAAGCTTCATACATCTTTACTAGAATCATCTGGATAATTTCAGCCCTGGAATTACAAATTTAAACAGAACAAATGGTATAAGATTTAGCTTTTAACTAAAAACTACAGCTTTATGTCATCACAAGGTGGAATAGGGCATTATAACATGGCTCAAAGTTCATAAGGATTACACAGAAAGAATATTTTATTTACTGATAACTAAATTAACTTAAAAAGCACCATGAATTTAAGCCGTATTTGGTATGATTTAGATGTCATTGTGCATGATTGCAACAGAAATACCCTGTCCCTTAGATCAACACAGGAAAGCATAAAACCTGCAGATTGCCCATATAACTTGTTGGCTGAAGGCTCATCATTACAAACCCTACTTCAGTATGTCAGTGGGTGTTGCAGAATGTAACACCCATCAATAATAAAATAAACATTTGTGCATAAATCACATGAATGCCTGGGGCTCTTAAACGCTTCATTCTGCACACAGGCAGAAGCACATGCTGACTGCATAACCACAGGGTTTAGCCCAAGAGCCTGAATTCATACTAACAAGTCAGGAGAGAATTGGCAGTGGTTTAAATGGGCTGTTTAACTATCTTTGGTTTTCATCAATGATTTAAAAAAAAAAAAAAAAACATATATGAAATAGGGGTAGATGAATCTGAAGAGATCATATTAATTAACAAAGATCAATGTTAACTGGCTACGTTTACACTGAAGCCAAAAATCTGATCATTATCTGGTATCTGGCATTATCAGATTATTGAAATGCCACATTAACAGGAAAAATATTAAATATTAAAATACATTGTACTTTGTCTTCTAAATACAAGTTACTCTGAAAGGCTGACACAGCTCTTAGGATGACAATGAGATCACTGTCTGCTGTCTGCATCTAATTAAATTTACAGTGATAGTAAAGGCTCTTCTGGCCTCTGAAAACTGTGAAAAGTGAGCAATACATTTTGACAGCTGCAAAAGGTTAAAATGAACAGTTCTGTTTTTCACATTTTTAAAACAGTAAAAATCAGGTACAGTTGCCTGTGCTCTAGAATTAGACAAACTTTTTCTAAGAATACACACTTCTTCAATACTTTGCCAAGATGTAAGTCTGGTCACTGGTGAATTTCCCAGTTTTCAAATGGACGTGACTGACAAGTGGATTAATAACACTAATGGTCAATCTGAGGTGAGATAAATGTAATTTTATAAATGATAGGTGACCAGTGAGCTCCTTTGTTTCACATGTCACTGAAAAAAACAAATCTGACTGAACGATTACGTTTGGCTGGGCTTAAGGCGTGAAGGACAGTGTGAGGACCAGACCAGAAATACATATAATGAGGGACATCATTCTGGATTTGCCAGGCAACAGGTACAGTACCTTTAAGTTTGCAAAAGTTGTAGTAGGAAATATACAATCAAAATACTTACTTTAACCTTTTTTTCATCAGGCTTTAAATTGGAAATCATTTTTATTGAACCTAACCATTGCGCTGTGTTGCTTTCTGTTAAGTATATGCATACTTGTATAGACCCAGAGGCGAAACTCCATCACTTGAGCTGAAACTTTCTCCCCAGCTCACTAAATATTCTGCACATTTTCCAATTTGGTACAGTTTTATCTGCGTCGCCACACAAACACATTTGTCTCATTTAATTTTACATGCAAAAGTCTCTGCTTGACAAAATGTGTTATCTCCTACTCCTAACGAGAACAGCGGAGGCCAGCTCTGTTCAAATCCACATTTTCAACACTTGTAAATTTCCTTCTTCTCTGTTCTACCTCTCTCTCTCTTTCTGACTTGAAGAACACGACTTTATGAAAATACTTGTAACTTCTGGGACTTTCTCAGACTCACGCACTCCGTCCTTGTATCGCCCCCACACCATATTTAAATGTATATGTTGAATAACTGTCCATTAGGCTGCAGCACATCCACAATGGCTGTCCATGTCCTTGGACACACTCACTCAGAGCACACGTCATCATAGGTATAAACTCTTAAATATGTTTAATATAGCCCCTTTAAGAAAAATATGCTGATGAAAACAATAACTGCTCAGCTTCATTTGAAATGTGTATGTCTGTGGGCGCCTGCAGTGTGTTACTTTAGTTGGTCAAATAGCAAGTACGCAGCTAAACTATGCTTTTGTATTTTACTTATGGGATGTGGATTGGAATATGAGACCTCTTAATTACACTGGATTGCATTTGTACTACCTGCCAAAATGCTAATTGTTCTAAAGTTTCTTATGAAAAGATGATCTGACTCAAACTTTTCATTTAGTAAATTCTCAGAGAGGAAAAAAGGTGTTGTCATTCCACTGGTGCCTTTATGTAAATTCCTCCCCCTAAGTGCACCGGAGAGTCGAGGGTCACTGTCAACCTGGACTGTGAAGAATGTCCCGTTCAATCCAAGCCATCCGAGGACACACTTCAGAAACTGGAAAAATGAACCAAAAAACATAACAAAAGTATGTCTGGAAACTGATTTATAGTGACACGCAGCTAGTCTTTCACCCCCTCTCCTCGCCGGCAGAGTGGTTAGCTGTCTCCCTGCCAGATAAGAGAAGATAGGACTCTTCCTTAACAGACAAGGTGACAATTCAGGCCTGGGACTTTGTAAACAACCGCTCGGCTATCTCCAAGTGTTGATTTCGGGGTTAGCGCTTCTGTCCGTCAATGGGCCAATGGTCTCCCCCTCTGAGAGACATGCACCCTTCGGCAACAGCTCCTGACAAGTAAAGAAAAGAAGAAGCTTTTTCGGGCAACTGTAGACCAACATGGCCAACAGAGCAAGAGGACAGGAGGGACATAACAAGGCCGCAAATCAGACGAGGTTGACAGTTCTTTTGTGTGCGGTGTTCATAGCAAGCACAAATCCTTTCACACAGGGCCGAACAGGGACTTTGGGATGCTACTGTAGTGGATTAAAGGCTACGGGTTTTGTGTCAGTTGAGTAGGCGATTTAACCTCGACTCGGGGGCACAAGCTGGAAATGCCATGTTTATTCACAAAAGGGGTGGCTGCGGAGTTTGAGTACAATAGGTCTCTTTTAAATGCTCCTTTCTTTTGGTAAACTGGGATGGTGTAAGATGGATGAAATGTCAAACGCATGGAGATTTGTGCAGTATTGCAAAACCTTGCACATCTGTGAAAGTTGAAGGTCCTATATTACATAAAATTGACTCTTGTGAGTTTTAAGGAATGTTATAATGTCGTTACCTCGTCAAAATCGAAAACATACCCAGAGTTGTGTTTTGTTTCATTCATACACGTTGCCTAATCCATTATATTAGTCTGTCTACATCCCCAAAGCTCAAAATGATCTGTTCCATCTTGTGATGCCATGTAGCTGTAGTTTTCAAGTTAACAGCTCCTTTGAACTTTAATTCAGTAGAGATTGGCAATTCCAGAGTTTAAACTATCCAAATGATTCTAGTGAACTGTGTCTTACAGCATGACATCACAAGGTAAAACAGAGTGTTTTCTGTTTGAGAGAAAAACTCTGCCTAAATATGCAGCATTTGTGTGTTAAATGTGTGAATGAAACAAAACTCCAGCGTAATATGGGCTCTTTAAAGGTGAACTATGTAACTTTTCTGATGGATGGTGATGTTATTGCTTTGCCTGGAATGCTTCTCAGTACAGGAATTAAACTTAGCTAACTCTATGTAGAAAAGAATTTGGCATCATCAGACCAAGTTACAGGTCAGATCTGTGGACAGGCGAGCACACTCACAGTAACAATGTATGTTTTTTGTGGTATTTTAAGCATAACACCTGAATGAGTGCAAGATGCCAATCAACAGATGTGTACAATGCCATTCTGTCAAACATTCAAACCAAGCAGATGGCACACCCCCACCAAAAAAGCAAATCAGCCGCAATATAAATGTTATATTTGACATAATTAATCTACAAAATGTTCTTACTCTCATTTAGCAAACATCTCAGATCAAATATAATCTTAATCTTAATTTAAGAGGTGTCCAGGTCCCAGCATTGGACATTACATTTCAAGTATTTTATCTTTATGGTGGCTGTGATGTGCTTCAGTCAAAAATCCTATTCTATCCTATTCTCCTATAGAGTTACAAATATGACCCTCTTATGGGGCCTGAAACTGTATACTTTGGAGTTGTTTTAATGTTTTAATATGTTTTAATATTTGCCACCTACCTGCTCCTGGCCTACAGCTGCTCAGTGACACCAGCCAGAAGCAAAAGTCCACCATGCTCTGCCTACATGCATCTGAACAGACTTAGTGTTTCAGACAGTGCACACAGAACCACTGGGACAGGCACTAAGAGAGAGGTACCTGTTATACTATTTAAGAACCAACTTTCTGAGCATAGAGAAAAATATTTTTTTTAAATCAATGTGGAGATTTGACTTCAGAAAGATAGTATTGGCATGCTTAGATCTTTTAGTTTAGTCATGGCAAAGACATCGGTAAATGTATTATTATTTCATTCACACATGTTTAACACACAAACTCTGCATATTTATTTAGTGCTACACTGTTTTTAAACTCCATACACCTTCACTAGAATTTTTTGGATAATTTCAGGTCTGGAATTGCCCATCTCTACTGAGCAAAAGGTAAAACATAGCTGTTAAAACTTGAAAATGGCCACTTCATGACATCATAACTTGGATGTCATTTTGAGCTTTGTAAATATTGACAAACTAATGGTACTCAAACATGTGTGAATGAACAAAACACAACTCCGGGTATGTTTTTGATGAGCTAATAATATTCTAACATGGCATAACGTTCCAGTGAGTCAATGTTGTGAAATATGGGACTTTCAAACATATCCATCTCCGCGGTGACAAGCTGGAAACAAGGCCAAATTACAGCTACTCACAATAAGAATGCACATTTTCAAGATATTTTTAGTAATGATAACGTTCAGTTGAATAAATTATATACTGGTGGAACAATCCAGGCATTGCAATAAGATTTCCATGGAGACAAGGTGTTCCAGAAATGTTACACGGTGCACCTTTGACTTGTGAAACCTACCCAAGGCCTATTATTCACCTGGCTTTTTCAAATGAAATTTAACAGCAATATTGACTTTTTCAAGCAAAAAAAAAAAAAAAAAAAAGAAATAGCTGTAAAAATGTGATTCACTGGCTTATTATTCGATTTTTACAATTCAGAAACTTCGTACTGAATTGTTAGGTTTAAAAAAGCTGAAAAAGTTTATGGACTGGCATTAAACCTGCAACACAAAACACTACTAATACACCTAAATTACTGCAAGACTTTTTAAAATGCTGTCAAAAGTAATGCTTGGATCATTGTAACCAAGCTAAGTCTATGTGACATGCCTCATAATACTAGCAGAGCATTAGACATTTTACATGTTTAAAAGTGGAAAATGATTCATGGCTTAATTAAAAACAAGCTCAAGTCTTATTCCTAATTAAAACACGCTTTGTCTCTGTCACTCCGAATGGAAGTGACAAGTCTTGGAACCTGATAACACAGTTTGTTTATGGAGCCGCTGCTATAGATAGTGCTCTTTGTTAGCTATAAGATGACATGTTGCTGTGTCTATTCTGAGTTCTAGCCATAGGTGATGCGGGGAGTGAAACGTCAACCCACTACTCTGCTTTAACAACCTTCCATCCCCTCTGCTGCTCTGAGGTTTCCGAACAAACAACTAAAACTTTTGTTGCTGTCCTGTTCAAGCTATGAAATGAAACTCAATTTTCACCTGGGGGAGAGCGGGGTAATTTACCGACACCATATCCTCTCTGAACCAAGCCTAGACAACGTTGGATCAGTGTTTGAAAGTGAGGGGACAGGTTCTATGAGAAAAGGTGGCTGTAGGGTTGTAGTTAAAAAAATAAGTACTATATACACAAAGGATATGGTAGGCGTTATTGTGACGGGAAATTAATATTCTGCATTTGACCCATCTTTCACTAACACCATTGGGAAAATCTGTCAGGAGCAGTAGTAGTCATGCCTCACAGTAAGATGGTCCTCTTTTTGATAGCTAACCAGTCTAGTATCCAAGGATACAGAAATTATCATTTCTGTATCTGTATGATACTGTTTTAAAATCTGCACATTCTAAAACAGCAGACTTTCTCACATTTCCAAATGCAATTTCCAATGAAAGAAAGGGAAAATAAAATTGAATTTCTTCTAAACAAAACATTTTGAACTTTGATTAATCAATTTAATCAATTTTTTGCCCAGCCCTACTGTGGCTTTAAAGGTTGTAGTGCTAAAGATAAAGTTTGATTTTTATATAGAGAAATAGTAAGTCAAAGTAGTAGTAGTAGAAGAAGTAGTATGGTTGTAGTTTTGATCATGATGTAACATTAGTCACCTATGATGTCTATTCCAATAAAAGTATTAATTTATTTTAATGTTGCCTTAACACTTAGGGATTATAAACAAAATAAGAAGTGAAAGTAATAACTGGCCTCCATGATGCCCTGTCAGCACTGGCCCTCACACAAAGCAGCGATATTACCTTCTATACTGCGCAATATTAAATCCCTCATATTATGTAGGCAGCCTTCTTCCAACAGCTGTTACCTCCTTTCAAGTCCGATGTAGTGTGAGCAGACAGCATCCTCTTGTGGCATTAAATAGAACCAACATTTTTGTTTTTTAATCTCTTAATAAAACACATTACAAATTCATTGTGTAAATATCCTCTTTTAAATTAAATTATTGAAAATGCTTGAGTCTTCAACAGGTTTTCAGTTGGTGTTAGCATAAATTAATGTTATGTATTGTCCATGTTGGTAAGATTTCAGCGTTCAAACTAATAAATACAATATGACACTAATATACAAATGTAAAATACAGGCATACCAAGTGTAACATAGCGACACATCTTCCCAGTAGGTCACTTGACTGAATGAGAACTATTTAAAAAAAATATTAGCAAAACTCTCCATAAATTCAGTCGTCAAGAGAGCACTCCAAAAATAAGTCATAAGTACACAAGCAATGCAGTTCCAGTGAGTGCCGGACTATACACAGAAGAAGACATTCTGCCCAAGCTGTGGCTAAAGAAATGTTAAGGGAGCAGGCAACGTTGCGAAAAACATCTGGTGTGGACATGAAAAGGTAACCACCACAATGTGCAAAATCTTACATCTGCTATAGTTTAAGATGCAACACTACAACACAATAGACAGTGCAATAATCCCAAAGGTAACTTCAACACTGAACCTGGTAAGAGTGGTGACCATAGGCAGCAATGGCCTGTAATGGGTCAGTGAAGCCTCATTTTCACCAAGGCAGGATTCGATTTGGTGGGGTATACTCAAGAAAATAGGGGTTACGACTTTTTTTTTTTTTAGAAGACACATATACACAGATAAACAGTAGTTACTTCATGACAAATAACTGGTTTCTGTTGAGAATTTTAAAAGGTGCACTATGTAACTTTTTTGGTTGAGTGTCCGCAGAGATGTTATTGCTTTGTCTAAAACGTTCAACTGTATAGGAATACATTAATCTATCTCCATGGTGACAAAGAAGAGGGGCCACCAAGTGAAGTTACAGAGGTCAAATCATTTCATTGTACAAATCCATGTTGTTTGATTATTAAATTTAATGGCAAAGTGTGGGAAATTCCACGCAAAGCAATTATATCTCCAAGGAGACAAGCTGGTGACAGTCCATCAAAAAAGTAAAGTTTAAAGTTCTCTTCTGATCTCCTTCATTAATGAAATATATAGATAAAGTGAATATAGAAAGCCATGTTGTATTTATAATTGTACCAATTTAATTCTCATAGATTTTGTACTGAGACAGTTTATGGTTTTTAAATTATTGGTAATGATTTTCCATGGCAATGTAGCTTTTCTTACCCACCATGGACAATGCAGTTCTGCCTATACACTACAGGTCAGAGAATATACAATAGGAATGTACTAATCCATTTGTATATATTTATGTTTAGCATTTGAATAACTTGTCATTAAAGAACTGAATCAAAGCACTTGGTGAAAGTGAGGATTCTGAGTGAGAGAATATGGGCTGAACAGCACCGGTGAACCCTGCATTTGGACACTGATAGTGCATTCTCCTCTGATTGTTCTAAAGAGGCCAAACGGACATTTCCAGTTACACACAACTTTGGTCCTAATTTCATAATGTCACCACAGTTTCAAAATGGAGTGACTAATGATTCTATTCACAAACACCGTGACCTCGTTGTAGTAAACTGGAATGCTCCTTGCGTTACAAAACTACAAGAGGCACAAACTAAATGTCTGCGCCTCTACTTTTCCGTACAAAGAATAAAAGTGGTGGTGAGGAACATTCACTAACACACCGAAGAGGGAAATGGCTACCCTAGCACTTTGTCTGAAGCCAATGCAATATCTGTGTATTTACAAAGGACACAGTCCAAACCTGCTCCACACAATTAAAAAAGTCTATGTGACCTCCTGAGTTTTCTAATTTTCTAACACCACTATTTGTACGCCCTGTAACTGTCCACTGGCATCCAACTGCAGCCCCTGGGTCGTGTCAGTCTGCCCCTCCTGTGTTTGGCACTGTGGTTCCTCCCCCTCTGTTGCCATGGCGACTTCCATCCCACTTTGGACCATCATGGTGTCTTTAGCGGCGTCCCCAGTCAGCTGGAGCTCCATCACGCCTAAAGCCTGGTCCTGCACCTCGCCCTCCTGCTGCACCACCACCTGACCGTCCAGGGGCACCACCTCAGTGCTGCCGCCCTGCTGGCTCAGCTGGACCAACTCTACCGGATTCATCATGGCCCCGAGCTGGCTCGAGTCCTGCAAATACAATCAGATAGGATCAGTCCACAGATAAAAGGCAAACATTTTTAAACAGGGCAGATTATTACACATCATTACACCATTTGAAAAACAGAACACTGTATGCACCTTTAATCAACAATGGCACACAGTATAGCCAGTTGCTGTATGGAAAAGGGCAATCTTAAAGATCATTATTTTACATTTTGTTTATTGTAAACTGCAATATTGATCGAAAACTGGCCCGGATCAGGGGGTAAGTGAAAACAGTTTTGAGCACTCAAGTCTCAAATGCAGGGCAATGCGAAATTACCCAACTACAACTCAGATTAAGATAATGATGAAGGAATACCATAATAATATGGCTAAAATGTCATAAATTGATATTATATGTTAATACACTCATTCTGCATGAATTAATGTATGAATTCAACCATTAAATTGTGGAGTCCACATCAGCAAAATATTGGCCACAAACTTTATTTATGTACTGGCATAAATGTTTTAGCGCAATGTAGTTCTAAAGCAGTGGAAAGAAGACCACTTTTCTTGTACGCAATTCATTAGCTTACGTGATATATGGGTCGTAATTAATGTATGTTACATGCTGTATTTAATTCACTAGCGCGGCTCCACAGAAGTAGAAGTGGTGTAAAATAAAACACCAGCAAGTGTTCAACAGCATTTACTGAATAAGATTAAGATTTATTATTTTTGACAGAATTTGTAATAAATATATTGTGCAATCCAGTTCAAAATTTTGGCCTAACAATTTTTTTGTAATTTTATTTAATACTTGTGTTACCACTATAGCCCTATGTTGTGGAAATACAGCTTCTCAAGGAGGTGCAACTCAGTAGCACTTAACCCTTTTTTTGTCCAATCCAAACATAAATACATGGTGAAAAAAAAAACACACAAAATAATTTTTCTCATTTTGTCTTGTGAGATCTGTCCCAACACTATTTAACAACATACATCTATTATATATTACATTTCTATCCAGGATCACCCACCAGAGTGAGCCCGGATGACGGGTGCAGTGTTATGGTATCAGTCTTCCCGTCACCCGCCACCATGTATCGGGTGAAGAACTGCGATCCGGCCGGCAGCAGGGTGACCGTGTTGTGGGACTGGGCCAGGGAGGCGATGGGCAGCCCCGTGACTGTCAACGGCTGCCCCACGGAGGTCAGGGAGATGGGGGAGAGCACAGTGAACTGCTGCGGCTGGAGGGTGGCGGTCTGCTGGGGGGAGGCGAGCAGGGTGGTGGTGGAGGAGGGTCGGGTGAGTCTGGGTCGTTTGGTGGGGCGCTTGGTGGGGGTCTTGATTTTAGGCGGTTGAGGGCAGGATAGCAGAGCTCTCACTTGCTGTTGCTTCTTCTGCTCCTCCAACTGTAGCTCCAGATCTACAATGAAGAACAACCACTATGTTTACATGCACAGGGAAATCAAGAGTGCACTAAACAACCAAATTCAAAATAATCAGAACACGCTTGCCCCATGCAGGTAGGGCTGCAGTGTCTTGGTCAACCAAAATGTGGATTCGACTAATAATTTTGTTTGTATAGATTATGGGACAATTATGGGACTATGGGACAACAGCAAAAAGGGAAGTTGGTGAGTGAGCGAGTTAGCTGAAGATGTGTTATTAAGGCGGCACGCAAGAAGGTTACGGGTTCGATCCCCGGGTCGCCTGGGCCTTTCTGTGTGGAGTTTGCATGTTTCCTCCGGGTACTCCAGTTTCCCCCCATCAACCAAAAACATGCAACACCCCTATGAACAGTTTACAATCAAGGACCGTCAAGGAATTCCTCCCTCCTGTGGGCTCACCACCTGCAGAGAGGTTCATAGGGGTCGGGGTCTGGTGCACAGAGTAATGGGCAGTGTGCTGCCCCCGCGACCCAGTCGGATCAAGCGGGAGAAAATAAATGGATGGATGGATTTATATGTAAAAAGGCAGATTAAACACAAATTGAATCTGTCTTTATATAAAACATTGTTTCCTAGTACTTTTTCTGCATAAATAGTTGTTTTTGCATGAAACCGTGCAGTTGTAGTTTGGGTCAGATACATAGAAAAACATAACAGTTTTGAAAGCTTTTTCCACACCCCTTTTTTAGTCGACTAATTGATTTGTAGGACATATCTTTTTTCGACCAACAATTTATTTAGTCGACTACAGCCCTACATACAGGTCAAAGAACCAAACAGATACAAAAAGGGGTTACAAGGTGCTTGTAGTAGTTAGCATAAGCACTAAACACTATTACTAATAAAAACAGCTATTATTACAACACAAATATAGCTTACTTTGCAGCTGCTGCAAGTTTCATTTTCACTTTTTTAGCAGACCAAAAGCTTAGAAAGCACCACCCACCTCATACTTTTTATTATTTTATTTAAGATCTGTAGAAGAGCCATTTTATTTTTTTATAATTAATGTGCACAAGAAACAAATAAGATTTTAGACAGGAGATACGCTGGGGCTGCACGCAGGCAGGTGAAGGCAACTCGGGGGGGCCTCGCAGGTCCTAATTGTAAAGTGTGCTCGGACGTGAATAGCGTGGTCATAGATGTGTCTCTTGTGTTTCAGTGCATACGACAATAAATGGAAGTAAACATACACTCTCTGAAGCCTTTTTATCCGACCACAGTGCTACAGGTGCTCGGTGGAGAGGCTGTAGTTTGTCATCGTTGCTGATCTAAAATGAGTGCACATCCAAATATGGCTAATATTTTCCTGGCTGGTTCTTACCTCGTGAAGCTGAAAGCCTCTCCTAGTCTGCCTTCTCCAGATGTGTTATTGCCATCTTTAAGATTCGATTCACAGCTCAATTGTAAGTCCCGGGTTTGGACTAGGCCAGTTAACCAATTTTTCCTGATGTGCGTGTAAACATATTGAATGAGAAAATCCACTCAAATGTGGACCACAAACATATATTGATATGTGAAACCAATAATCACTCCATACTACCAGCAGAAAATTTCAGCTGTAGTTTCTAAACCTTTACTCATTACAGCGCAACTATGAAATAAACCATGTCCTTATGAGGTTTGGTATGGCCTTGCTATTGATGTAGTACAATACTGAGCTCAATTCAATAATTAAACACTGATTACGCTTCTAACCAGTTACATAAGCATTAGTGAGTTAGTGAGACTTTTATATTATAAAACATAGAGGTGTGTGATATGTCTTCTATAAGATCATAATCAAAATTACTGTTTTAAAGGTATGCAAAAATGATAATATCAAGTTGTCTATGATAAGAACAGCAACTTTGCAAAGTAAGTTGAAAAAAAAATAAAAAAATAAAAACAACAAAATCCTGCAGGGTAATTATTCAAAGTGAATATGTTATTTCTGCACTTATGGGGTTAATTTTACAGTGGAATCTTTAAAGAATACTTACTGTGATTGTGTCTGCTATAGAGCTATAAAATCTACAACACCTGTGGATCATTATGTTATAATTTGCAAATTTTAAATCACAATACTGACCGAAACTTAATAAAAAAAAATTTTTTTTTAGAAAACTGCAGTATGGAAGAACCATCACAACAAAGAGTCGGCATCTCCGATGGATAGCTGCAGATCACGCTAGCCAGATGATTTTTTTTTTTTTTTTCCAAGCAAAATGATTACCCAGCTCTGCCGAATCCTGCGTGTATCACCAATTAGGAAAATAAAACTGGAGAACAAAGTAAGTATAGAGCAGTGCCCATATGAAGGTTGTGGTGAAAACGGGGATCGATCAGCAGTATGGCGGTTTGAAAATAAGCAATTAAAGATTGAATAGTTATTTAGAAAAAAAAGTATTATGAATCATTATTTAATTTAGCTTGATATTTATACTTGAGTATGACTCATATAAACTGAGGTATATCCAGGTACTAATCCTTCCTGAAACAAGTATCAAAACTAGACACTGAATATGGAGTATTAATACAGAGCACAGTCACATAAATGGGACCTTTCCTGAATAGTTTGAGAATGATCGTGATCTTTATCAAAATGAACGTCTAAAACCACATTGTAAAAATAAAAAAACAACTATTATTTTGTGTTACAACTTTCTATTATCATTATTATAATTCTGGTATTGAAAGTGGTATTAAGTATCAATCCTTTTTCTTAGTGTCAAAAATTAGTCAAATTTTACCCCCATAGTTTAAACAGAAGCAAAAACTGGTGATACATATGCTTTTTTTATGCTTACAGTATTGTCATAATACTGAAGCAACTAATTTGCAATCTGCTTTTTAGATCAGTGACATGTGTGGGAAACACTGCAACACCACTACTTACTATTGAGAACCCGTAGCTCTTCCTCTTGGCTGGGGTCAGTCTGCTCTCTCCTTCGCTCCAGGATCCTCTTGACCGTGTCCAGTAGACCGAACACTTGGGCAAGGTTACTGAGCACAGCCACCTCTACCAGACAGGAATCTGAGATCAGTGCGGCAATCAAGCACAGGGTCACTCATTTAGAAAGAACGGACACATCCAGCTGCTGTGCATTCAAACTCATTTTACATTATTATACATTTGAATGCTTCATAGACCCTTACAAAAGTCAGACATTTGTAGTTACACAGGCAATACAGATAGACAAATAGACAAGTCATTTCCTAATATACTGCACTTTCCAGTAGTAGTCTGAACTTTTTCTATTCTGGTTATGTGATTGAAGTACCTGTCTGAATAGAAAATCCTTAAGTTTTATATTGCCTTATATTGTATTACACACACATACACTAAGATGTAAAAGTTCTTAATAATCATCTAATCTAATCTATTTTTTATGGTGTTTTACAATGTGCATTTGACAGCTCAGCCATGTTGTTTAGACACAAAAGGGTCAATAGCAGCTGAATATGTTCTTTCCTTCTATAGCTACAATTAGTTCCATTTGCATGATAATGATAAACTACTCTTATGAAATGTGAATGATACTTTGAAGATGACATGTGATCTAATATAAATAAGACAATATGAATATGCATCTATTAACATTCTAATAATGGAACGATCATATACAATTTCTCATTTGTCTCAGTGTCTATACAATAGGTTTACATATTACCGCAAGATTCTATATAGCTAAATTTAATATTAAGATGGGGGGACAGGTCAGAATTCTATATACTTCTATGCCATTTCAGAACCCAACCTCATAAAATAAAAAATTAAAAAACATTAGTTTAACAAAAAGTTTAATGTAATTTGTGTCAGCACAAATTAACTAAGGTGAAATATTTTTGGCAGTATAATTAAAAATGAGCAGCATGATCCGAACAGGTGTGATCGTTGTTATTACTATGGCATATTCATGGACCTAATCCCTCCCAAAAATAATAAGTAATCACCAAATAGAAATGATAATTTATTTATTTATTTCATTCAAGAGTTATACAGGCCACTGCCCTCCATCTGAAGTGACTAAAATTATGACATGTGATTATAAATGTGTCGCTAACCCCTCCTGCACCATGCATGTCTCTGTACCTGTGTCCTGTAACACGCCTGGCTCACTCCGCTGCTGCACTCCGTTGAGCAGTGCCAGCAGCTCAGTGTTGATATTGGTCACCACTTCACCCAGCAAGCCTACGTCTGCAATGCCCTTCCAGAAGTTCAGCGTGTCCTCTGTTGGAACATGGAAAGGGAATATCGTTTAGTTTTATGCAGAGTTTATGAGAGGCACCACAAAAGTGGTGAGCGTATTGATAGTTTTGATGCATTTAACTCTGATGATTAATGATGATAAATGGCGGTAATAATTTTATTGGATAGCATGCCTCAGTATATATGCATTTTCAAGTATTAATATGACCTTTAGTAAAAACATTCAATGTGTTAAAGCAGCACTATGCAACTTTTCAAGTGGAGGGTCTGTCACCAGCTTGTCTCCATGGAGATGTTATTGTTTTGCTGAAATATTCTCCAATAAGGTATTAAAACTCATCTCTCTTCATGGAGACAAGCAGGTGACACCACTAGGACAAGTTACAGGTCAGATCTATGGAGATGTGATCCTGCTCACAGTAAAAATCTGTTTACAGATATTTTTAATCAGTAAAAACACACAAGGCAAGATGGATGGATTAATGCCTTACCGTGCATCACATTTAAAGAAATAACATCTCCATGGAGATCTCCAGATCTTCTACCAGAAAAGTTACAGTGGACCTAATTAAGCAGCTAGTTAAAAAGTCCACAATTATTTTTTATTAAATGTATTTGGTAGCTTTGTTTACAGGCAAGATGAAGAGTGCAAATCATTCCAGTTGTGCAATGAGGTGTAACTGACCTGAGATCTCATTGGATTTTTCTGTTGTGTCGCCAGAGCTCCACTCCATCTTGGCACCCAGACCTTCTGTTTGGCCATCTCCCCCAGTGCCACCATTACCTAGAACTGCCTGGCCTACAAAACATTTTAAATATAAAACAAGTGTTAAATTAATAACACTTGCACGAGAAAAAGTGCCTCTATATAGCAAGATTTAAGAGAAGTTGTTCTAAGGTGGTTGCTGATAATTCATTTTTATGAGCTAATGATAACTGGACCAATGAAAGTAAAAGGTTCCGCCAGTGTTTTGAAATTGCTAACAAAGTATTATTTTACAATGTATATTTATGCTGGTTTACCTTGAGTGGGACTAGTGAGTCCAGTGCCATCCGGAGGGAACCTGGTATTGTTGATTAAAAGATCAAACTTGGTACTTCGACATGTGTTAGTGCAGAGTGTGGTGTGCTCATAAAAGTCCAGCTGACCTGAATCCATCATTTTTCTGGAAAAAACAAAACAAAACATTTTGTTCTCTTTCATGTCATGTCTTTCTTCATTAGGTGGTTTGTAGTTTGCCACTAGTAGAAATCTGGCCATAAAACAGCATGACATCAGACATGACAATGAGCAAAGGCTGACCTAGATATATCTGTGTTTCTTTGCATAGGAAAAATCATCAGTTCTATACCAGTGGAGCACACAGAATGCAATTTTCTCTCAAACTGACTGACAGCACTCACCTCAGCATGACTCCATTCATACGTATTGCTCTTTTCCAGTCCTTCAGAGTTGCTTTTCCAGACAGATGTACAAACTGTTTTGGGCTAATGAGCTGGTCTCCAAACTAGTCAGACAAGTGATGTTAAAACAATTATTTTTTTAACCTCAGTGACATCAGTAAATTCAAGAGAACTATGTGAATTCAAATACAAAAGAACATACCTTTACACACTTTACATTTATCCCTGGGCAAACAAATTTCTTCAGAATTAATAGAGCTTTACAGTCGCCACAGGTGATGGGGCAGCCAATTTCTACTTCTTCTTCACCTTGTTCTGAAAAATTGCAAAAGTGTATTTCATATGCGAAACATTACATCAACAACTGAAATATTTTTGAAGTATCTAGTCCAACTTGAGGACTCTTACCTGGGGCAGCTTCAACAGCCATGACTGCTGCAGATGCTTCACTTGACTCATCACTACAAAATGAACATATGGTAAGGCAAAGTAAGAAACCGTCATCTCACACTAGACATGTTTTATTAAACAACGGAATAGCAAGTGATACAAACCCTGTGATTTGTTGAAGTTGTAGAATGACTTGAGTCTTGTTGGGGTCATCAGGGTCACCGTCCTCTACCTTTACCATGACCATGTCCTCCACAGTGGGCACAGTGACCTCATCAGGGGATGCCATAACAGTCTCCTACGAGTGGGGAGCACTTCTGCAACTTCCTTTCAGACTTATGATCATTTCTACAATAACATAATTTCAAACTAATGTAAGCAATACACATAGACACTGCCTGCATATTTGGCATAAAATGTGAATCTTTTGTATACATTCTGAATTCAGTAAGCCATTTTTCATCTATCAACAACAGTACTCACTTAAAGTGTGTAATTTGAGGCCACGCTGTGTTTCTTTGTAGATAGTCAATATATAAAATGCTGACTATGGTGAGACAGCTCAGTGCATTATAGGACAACTGGGTACTTACTGTAATCACTAACTGCTAAAATCTTAACTGTAACTGATAACAACTGCATGCCAGAATTATACTCTATTACAACTTGTGCTTGCAATTTACAAGTACAGTAGTAGTTGTAATTGTAAAAGTAGGTTTTAAAATCAACACAAAAAATGACAATAACCCCCAAAAATCTACTCCACATAGTTATTTATAGTAACTAGAGATTTGTGATTAGTTTCTTTTGACTCCTGAGAATGACACCTAAAATAAAAATAGGCGACCTAAAATATAGAAAATATCGATTGCGCTATAGTTTATTTTGCAGTTGTGCGAAAGTTTAAATATATTTACAAGAAATGAATGTTTATTGTGGAAACTCTGAAACATTTAGTGGCGTGCGCTATTTAATTTTTAGTAAAGCCGCATATCGTTGCCGCCAAAGGCAGTTGACAGCTTTTCCTTGCTGAGATGTAGAGCTGCTCAGCCTAGCACTGACGGTAGCCATTATGGCTAACACAAGGGCGTAACTAGCTGTGTAACTCATTGAAATAAGAGTAAACTAAATGACCCAGGGCGAGCAGAGCATTGCATTAGGAGTGTGACGGCTGCGTGCCGCTTGTCTATGAACCGTGCGTCCCTTCGTAACTGTGCATTTTAACTCTCCGCTCCCCCTCAAAATGACGTCTCCCTGTGCGGCAGCACGTACGGCAAACAACGGCGCGGCGACGGCGTTGCCCCTCCATTCTGTACGAGCCTGGCTGATTGGCTCTGTGTGAATTAAAGCCAAAACATAACTACACCTGCCATGTGTGTGCCCCGAGCGACTCGATTATCTACCAAAAAAGACACTGATAAAGCAGAGAAACATATAATTCAAGCCTTACCGTTTATGGAGTGAAACACATCCCTAGATTGGGAGAAGCTGAGGCGCATGCGCACATCGCGGTTACAGCTTTACTTCCTGCTGAACAGCGGCTTCTTTTCACGCTTCTGTAAATTTCGTTAAAACACAAGTTTTTAACCATTTTACCGGGCTGCACTGTACAAACACACCACTTGGCCAGTTTAGCTGTGTTCAGCATTGTTTGAATTTGCTATGTAGATCTATTGGTGTGGCTCAATTGTGACCTTAAACTTTGAATGTACAGTCTACTGTCAATTTCACGAGTTTTAAGTACTATTTTTTCTTATAAACAATACACGATGTGCATTTAGATTCGCATGTTGTAAGACTGAAGTTGTCAGTATGTGCCCCATGTACAAAGAGACGTGTCTGAGGGACGGATAACAAGATTTAATGTCTTTCCATGCGTTAGACAAACGGTTGTTTGACGGAGTCATGGCGAGTGCTCAGTTTTTCTTTAACATTAATAGTTGGGGCGCCAGGACAGACGATCACCAGCAGCCCCCGGGACTAAAAATTATGCTTCCGAAATCTCTTGATTGCGATTCCGCACGAAGAATAACGTGAGTCATCCTCCATGTGCCACACACAGCAGAAACCCTTTTTAACGTAACATTTAAACGCGGCACTTTGTCACTAGGAGGCAGCTGGCCCTCGCTCATGGTTTTATCCACAGCGCATTAAATCAACAAAAGTTAAGTGAGTGGTGTATTCTTCTGACATTAGCAATACATGGAATCCAAAGTGTTAAAGTATCAGATTAAGAAATACCATATTTGTACAACGCTTTAAAGAAACGTAATGTTTTGTTTCACAGTTCTATGCAAAAGGCATGATGGGTAAAAAAAAAAAAAAAAAGGAGGCGGGGTAAATGCACTCATTTTCTCCCTCATTGGTGGTCTCTGGCTGTGCCGCTGTGTTGCGTTCATAGAAAAACGTTCGTTTTTTCGAAAAATAAAAATAAAATAAAATAAAGCAAATAGTGGTGTTATAAATAATATCAATATCATCAAATAAAACAATAAAATATAATAGAAATAAATGACAAAATCAGCTACAATAAAACAGTATTATATACCTAGTACCCAAGTTAAGGAGTTATCGGACTGAAAGTTTAGGGGGTAATAGAGACACAAAAGGTTGGGAACCACTAATAGACTTAGACATAATGTAGGCTATCCAGAGGCTATCACGGTTAAGATCGGATAAAATAGCCTTCTCTATTTCCATTATTATAAGTATACGAGTATATGTAATAATTAATATAACCTAATTATAATGATTTTCTAAGCATTATATGTCATATTCTCCAGAGCACTATCTGGGTCATACCGTTCCACATAATGGCCACAAGAGGGCGCAAGAAAGCACAAACAACTCCAGACGCAATTCATCGAACATCTATGTATTTATTTTAAACCAATCCGTAAAATTACAGTGAATAAAAGTCAATTCTCTTAAACACAATAACAATATACAAAATAAATAATGTTATTTATTTTCAGTACAGAAGATGAAGCAGCTTGATTTCAATCTGTCAGTTTGTTGTAGAACATACTTACTATTCATTTTGCAAAAAATGCACCCTGCTCACACTTATATAGGCCTATGTAATGTATATCTTGTATTTGAAATTGTTTGTGTGTCTATTACAGAATAATGGCATATGTTGTCATTTTTAGACTATATAGGTGACAACCACAGACAGTTGTTTTTGTTTGGATTAGATAAAAAATAAAATGAAATAAAATCAGTGAAAATCAAACAGTATCTGATTGTCAGTTAATCCATACTATCATAAGTCAGTATCTCTGTATTATAATTTTAACTGTAGTTGTAAAGGGATGATGCAAAATGGTATATGGGTATTACAACCATATGATGTTTTGGCAAAAATACATTGTTGCTTAAAATTAGGTCCAGGTTACAGACAATAATGTAATCTTCTGACAAATAGTAGTTTCAAAGTCTCCATCAGGCAGTATCCAGTCATCATTTGGACATTTTTAAATTGAATCATTAACATATCATGTTATTCAATATTTATTTAATTATTAGATCATATTTTTTTCCATGAGTTGTCACTTTATATATAGACTTGTTTTGTTTTATTCGTTTTCTTCAAATTATACATTGAATTCAGATTAGACTAGTGAATTTCTATATGAATGCATTTCATTGTTTGTGAAGTCAGTTAATCCAAAAATGCTTATAATGTTAATGCTCCCTGTGCTTGTGACTATTTGAACACATAGCAGAGTATTGGAAGGGTAGTTTCTTTGTAATCAGTTCTGTTGATTTGGTTTTTAATATTTTTCAATAACAGTTAACGTTTGTCCATCAAAGTAAATAAAGAACCTGACTCACTCGGTTATTGTTATTGTATAGGCCTATATTACCGAAGAGGTAAAAATTGTTGTTTGTTTTAATAGCAACATGGGAATCATTCAGTAGAAGAAGCATTAGACAAAACTGTACTACAGATTGTGAAGGCTGAACATTTGGTTAAAAGGGAAAAAAACACTCTCCATCTAAGGTGCACCCAGTTGTTGGAGAGTTAGTATACAAGTTAGACACAGAATATAGGTTTGATTTAATAAGTCTTACAATTTGTCTGTGTTTGAATATGTGAAACAAAAGCATTTTTATTTTTTTACAATTAACAAAACATGCCCATTTTGTCTTTTACTTGTGTGGTGCAGCATTATTCTTTCCTTTTTGAAGGGGACACTATTTAGAACATGATTGTAAAAAATAACTACAGCTTTAAAGCGTAATCAAATACTAACATTTGATAAAAGCTTGATAAAACTTTTAACTCTGTGTACCTGCATCTATAATAGAAATACTTTAATGAAACTATGTTTCAGTCTTACTCTAGATATCTTACCTACAGCTAAATGTCTTTACAAAACAGTCATCTATTCACAGAATGGAGAGTCTAAGTTTGGCGCAGGTGCACTTACAGCTTTAAGCATAGACTTTATGACACAGAGAGGAGAGTGCATCTGACCTCATCAAACAGCGCTCATTGACCTTTTCAGTTTTCATCTCAATAGATTTGAGTTATATTTACAATGGTACAGTCACAAGATGGCAGGTTAATTCACATGGAAACCCACAGAGTGCAGTAAAACATTGAGGTGATTCCAGACTGAAGAGTTCATATACCTTCTGTTAGGAGTCCTTTAATTGCAGCCACAAAGACTGAGCAGGCTCCCTCCACTGAACATAACACAGTCCAAGATGCTTGATCACGTGGTTTGGAGACACGACAGGTTCTACACTGGTCCTCTATCAGGCCAGTCCCACAGAGCACATGGTGAGGGTGATGGAGGTGAAACAGGTGGTACCCAGCCCCAGTCTGTCTGTTGGAGGGCTCCTAGTGAGAACAAGTGGAAGAGTGGACAGAGTTTCCATCGGAGTGGTATGATACAGGTTAGTCAGCACTCAACATACTAAGTGTCTTTCTGGTTTTACTTTTGTGGAAATAACAGTTTCTAATTTTAGAGAGCGCCAGATGGTCTGTTCACCATGATCCATTTAAGCAGACTGTCATGAAAATCCTTTTAAAAAGTGTAATTTTATTTAATTTGAAGAAAACAAATGATATGTCTCTGAAATATATACCTACAAAGTATGAATGCAGCACTGGCCACGCAAATGTTGTATTCATACTTTGCAGCTACTCATCAACATTCCCTGGGGGGGTTAGACTTTAATCTGAGCTTTATTCTAACACAATCTGACCAGAAAGCGCTGGTTTAGTTGGGACTAGAACAGGTGAGCTGATATGTGCCGTAAAACAAGTTTCTCATACATAAAATTACAGTCACAAGACAGCTAAATTAGCCAATAGTTTCAGTTAGTCACTCTCACTTTTTTTTTTGTATTTTTTCTAGATCTTTTTGGCTGTTTGCTAACATACAGGTAGAACACACCCAGCACGATGTCACTGCAAAGTATAAATATTATTGTTGTCTTTGTCACAAACTTTATTATTTATCTATTTCATGTCAAGTCAGGGTTTACTTTGAACTGTTTTTGTGTAAACAATCGTTTGTCATTGAAAAATAAATCTTGCGTGACACTTGCTGTTTACAGGTTTGCTTTGCACATCCCACTCTTCAGTGTCCATCCAGTTAGTTCCCCTCAGTAGACCCCCACAGCAACCACCCTGACCAGTACCATACCACACAGGCCTTGAGCAGTCAGCATTGGCAGCCTTTCTCCGGGGCTGCTCTGGCTAGCTCCTCCTCTTCGTCAGCCGGGTAGAGCACCTTAGCGGTCAGACCACTTTTGACCCCGTCCCATCCGTCTCTGGTGGTGATCTCTCCCATCTTCATGAGCTCGTAGATGTCTCTGGTGAGCAGCTCAAAGGCGCGGTCCACGTTGCTGTTGCACTTGGCGGAGGTCTCCACGTAGCGGATACCCAGGTCTGCAGCCAGCTGCTCTGCCTCATCGCGGGTGACTTTGCGCTCTTTGTTAAGGTCACTCTTGTGGCCGATGAGGATGTAGACCATGTGGTGGGGCAGGATGTGCTCGCTCACTTCCTTGTGCCAGTCCCTCACGTGCTCGAAGGTCTTGCGATTGGTCAGGTCGAAAACCAGCAGGCCACCCACAGAGTTACGGTAGTAGGAAGTAGTGATGGATCTGGAAAGGAGAAAGAAAGACTCAGATGGTTAGAACAACTGACAGCTCTTCATTTGTAGTGTTTTTAGGGTTCTCAAAAGTATCGAAAATCAGATAGCAACTATCAATACTGCAGAAAATTATATTAACAGCACAACATTTTAGCTTTCCTAAACAGGTTTAGTAAGCATTTGAGATTCATCAGAACTTGTATAAGATATTTTAAGATTAGTTTTTCAAGTGTAATGTGAAATATAAATAAAATCTATTATTAGTTGGATAAGTTGAAATTTTTATTGTGACAACACAAATAGTGTTAGTTTAGAATCAATTTTATCCATATTTTTGCTCTTCTTTGGACAATTATAACTATTACGACAGTGGTGTAGTCCTATTTTAGACCTGGTTTAGCCCTCATTAGGTTGGAAATACATTTTATTCATATCATAATGTTATAATAAATCACTGTCATAATAATCAAAAAGGAGAAATGTTTAACATGATTATGATCTCAATAAGACAAAATACATAAACATTTTAGTCTGGGAATGCAAGCACAAGTTGTTGTTTTTTTCCTGGTATAACCTTGAGTTACAACTACTTCCCCATTCACAAAAGCTGGGTTTAGTCTGAAGAAAAGAAAAAAAAAAAACAAAAAAAACAGAGGGAGCATTACGTTATGAATAAAAAGTTAAACTGCTGAACTAGCATAATGGCACAAGATGGAATATAAACCAATATGGTTAGCTATTCTTAATCTACACTTACATGCATTTTTTTTTTTTTTTTTTTTACCTGGGAAAGCAATTTTATGCAAACATTTTAATCTGGATTATATTCTAATTATAGGATTCTGCTATTTAGCATTACAAAACAAGGACTTCTAGTGTCTTTAATGACACCAGCTTCTTTGTTAGGCAATTTACTCAGCTAAAGTAGAAAGTAAACAAAAGGTCTGTGGGGGGTAAAGGTCAGCAGATGGCTTCAGTTTTCCCTGGTTTTGCCCTGTAGGCTATTCCACACCAAGTAAAAAATTTAAGTTTTATAATAACATTAAATGAACTAAATAGCCTTTCCAGTATAGCAAAGAAGAAGTGAAAGAGCGCCTGTGGAAAAACTTCTCCTCAGAAGCCGGGAATTCAAAAGCAAAAGAGATCTAACCTGCTAAGAAATGCTTTGACAGCCGACTACACATGAAACAAAACAATCAACAGGCAAGAAGATCCACATTTGAGACTTGTCATCCTCCTGTTGCAGTCTCCGTTGCCTAGGAGACTGTAGATTCCCAAAGCAGAAATGTTCATCATCCGTGAATGAATGGAACAGTGATGCAACGTGATTTTTTCATACAGAGGCTGGGACATCACAAGACCAGGGCTAGTAATAATCATGCCCTGACCTGGTTCTCAAACGCCTCTTTTATCACCTCAGCTGTTAAGACAGAATTTAGTCCAGAAGTCCAGATTGCATCATAGAGATGTAAGTTATATGCCATTTGTCACTGTATATTGTCTGTTAAACCTGCATAGCAACAGAAACTGTTTAAATGTGCAACTACACATAGCTTTATTTTGACATTTAGTCATATTACATCAATTGTGAGTCAGTCTTGCACATGCAGACAATATATATTTTTCAATAAGAATGCTGATGTTGCTAGGCCATTGCTGCTGTTGTTGGAGGCCATTATGAGTCTGTGCATTTCTGGACAGTATGTATCATGCTTTGTTCTAAGCCTATAGTGATTTTATTGTAAGGCTGTGTCACGAATAAATTAGACTACTGTAGGCTAGTTCACTTTGCATGTGCGGGATGTGAGCGGAGGCACCATTTGTGGGTTTTGTCCCTACGCCTATGCCCCTCCATTATTAAACGTCAAATTCCCATGATAAAAAAAACGCCATGTAACATAATATCAAACAGATGTGTTATTTTCGACCTATTACTCACCTGAATCGCTCCTGTCCGGCCGTATCCCACAACTGGAGCTTTATCTTCACCCCGGGTTCGATATCGAGCGATCGGGCATAAAAATCTACGCCGACCGTGGGATCTGCTACATCACTGTAAATACCGTCCGTGAAGCGTTTGAGCAGCGACGACTTGCCCACAGTGGAATCCCCAAGCAGAATGATCCTAAACTGGTATTGCCACAAAATATCCATGGCATGACTATCGTGCGTGGAACAAAAGCCCCCCACAAAATGTTTACATGGAGCCCAGGCTGCGCTGCTGGTCGTCCGTACGTGCGCTGCTCTGGAGGATGGAGCGCGAAGCAGTCTAACCACGGCGAAAATCACGTGACGCCTGTACCTCTGCTCCACCACGGGCCACTATAAACCTACAGTCACACGGGCCAATTGTAAGAACAACCAGATAAGCCCTATTGATATTTTAAGCCGGAAAATCTATGTCTGGATCACATGTTAAGTTAATTACGTGTCATTCGCATTCCCACGTTCTGGTAACATTTCACGTAGTTGTTATTGTTAATGTTTCGTGTTGCTTATGTCATGTGTTCAATGGGCCTCCCCTGAAGATCCCAAACAGTGGCAGAAGGGAGGTCGCTGTCCGTGGTTCTGAAATAAGGTCGGGAAAAGCTATGGACGGCTCTGTTATAACAATTTGGCATATTTATCAACGTTGTTTCAGCTCAGTGACTGGATAGAGACTCTTAAATCTCGTTATGTATGTTTATGGCTTCATAAATGCTGTCCTGTGACAACACAAACGCAGATATTGCACAAAACGCACAACAAACTACATATCCCAGGATGCCATTTAACACGTGAGCTAAAGGGACCAATCAGCGAGGAGCGGAAAGGCGCTGGGGTATATAACCGCATGCTGCTCGCATTTCACTCTCTTTCTCCTTCGTGAGTCCTGAAAGAAGGGTCTAAAGATAGTTTACAAACTTTGTTAAGGTATGTAAAACTTTTTCTTGCTTTGTTTAGTTAATACTGCGTGTAAAAAATAAAAAAAAAGGCGACATCGTTTTAGTCTTTTGGATGTGAGAGCATTAAGTGAAACGGTCAAGTCAAAAAATGGGCCAAAGCTAACTCGTGCTATCATGCTAACAGTGAAGGTCTAGTAGAGATTTGTACTTGTTAAGAATTTTTTGGCATCTTCACTTCATGCTTATACGTTATATAGATGTATTTTATTTTTTGCACAGTGGGCTGATGTGGTAAAAAGCGCACTACATTTATAATTGGTATTTGTGTGCAAACCACGTGGTGTCGAACTACTTGGGCCATTTGGTATCTTCAAAAATAATTGCTGGATGTTTTTAACTAAAAATTCAGTGTGCATGGTAAACTACAATGACTTTTCTCTTCCAGATGAGACAAATGCTCACGCTAAATGACGTTAGAATGGAGGCAACAGAAAATGGGCAAGTACCAGATTTGAATAACTTGAAGGCACCTATCGAAGCCGTCCATGTTCTCTGGTAGCAGTGGACGGTCAAAAGGATGCCAAAACGAATACTTTCACCGACGGTCGCTGTTCAGTTCAATGTAACTGTCTCAGCAACATTTAGGGAAAGAACAACGTCAAAATCGTCATATTTTTGTGTTTGTATTAACCATAGTGTCCTGTGTAGGTGTTGCCCATCAGTGGAACATGGAAATGGCATAACATGAGTCCTTGAACTTCTAAAAGGAATTTATTATAAGAAGGTAAATTGAAAGTACTTTTTATTGCTAGTCTAATGGCGTTGATGACACACTTGCCCTCACTGATAAAGGTGCTGAGACTTCTATGTACTCAACCTGAGCCACTTTAGACTTCAACAAGTATAGCTTAAGTATTTTGGAGGCTTCAAACTTTTTTCATTTATTTTTTTTTTTTTTTCTTCTTCCCCCCAGGAAGCTGGGAGCACAATGTGAAGCAATCTGGTCACAAAGTCTATTGCTCAGGTAAATTTGATTCAGAAAAGTTTAAACGCATGCTATCCTAAGGACCTGTGCTTGGTTGTAGTGCTGGTTCTCCAAGTGCATGCAAGAACATTGGGTGGTCTTTGACTGTTGTGGCCCCTCTGCCATCAGCAGCCACTCAACTGTCCAACAAATGCAGTGCTTAAAAATAGTTTACCCATTTTCTTGCTAGAACCCTATACTGATTTTTTTTTTTTTTCTTTTCCCCCCCTTTTTATAGGAGTACTAGGAGCATAAGAGGCGTAAACCTGTCGCCCACTAGCTTAATTTTGAGGTGAGCAAAATTGCTTTTTGATGATATCTTTGTCTGATCAATGATGACCACAAAATAAATGGTGACTTTTGGATGAAGCTTGCGGATATGGGACTGAGAAACCATACTATGATGTTTTGTGGTAAAGGTTAATGCGTTTTATTGAACTGTTAATTTGTTTTAGGTCCTGGGAGGACATCGGGATGAAGTGCTCAAGATCAAATGGCATGACATCCAGTTGGTTTTGCTCAATCTTCACTAAATGACTTGTATCAAGCGATTACTAATGCCAATAAATAACTTGACTGTATATGCCAAAAATGTGTACCCGTTTCTCAAATTCTATAGTTGACTTTAGCAGTGGTTCTAAAATGAGGTCACTAACTCTGAGGAAAAAATATTTGGTCAAATATCAATCCTGCAGTGGAACTGCACGTTTTAAACAAGAATTTTGGTCAAATGGACTAAAGAACTGTAAGGTGTGCCCCTTGTACAATGCAGCACTCAGGCCTGAATTGGCCAATCCTGAAGTGCCATACTATTTACTGCAAGTTTAATGTGTAGAATTGAGTGAGATTTAATGTTCTGAGCCTATTGGTGTGGCTCAAACCTAGCATCTGCCCTCACTAAACCTAGTGTTTATCAGACTGTACAGTCTGGTTTATAACCACATACTACATATTGTAGCAATGCTATAACTGGTTTTGGCTTTAGTAATGGTGATGTTTGAACCTGTAGGTTCTATTTTAGTAACTACAGCTGCTGAAAGCAGCTAATGAAACGGCATGATGTCAAAATGCATCTGAAAATATTTATTTTGAAGTGTGTAAAAACTTGAGCCATTTAAAATAAACCATACTTTTTATTCATTAGAAATTGATGGCAACTTCAACTCTGAAATTTCAGAGTCAGGTGTGCTGCTCCCGCTTCGGTCACTGTATGTGTCTCTGAAAAGGAAGCCAAATGTAAATACACCATGCTTGTTTTACATAACCTAAAGACAACATCAATGTACCGTGGAGACAGTCGACATCCTTTTTGCAAGTAGCTTGGAAGCTTCCCTGCTGCTGCCAGGAGTAATCCAAGATAAGGTGGTGATGGCTTTATAGGGCGTGAGGTAAATTCTGGATGGTACTGCACTCCAACAAAATATGGGTGATCTGGCAAAAAGAGTATTTCAGTGTTAAAGCTATGACTAAGCTATTTAAGCAAAAGAAGTAAACAGAAGTATTTTCACATACCATCCAGTTCTATAACTTCCATCCGTTCCCCTTCAATATCCTGACCTACAAATTGGAAACCTTTCTCCTCAAAGTGGCTTTTGAGCTCTGGATTGACCTAAATCAGGAAGAGAAAAAGTATTAGCACTACATCCAGGTAAGTTTAGCTACAAAGAGAGCACACTTGCCTCAAAACGATGTCTGTGTCTTTCTTCAACATATTCTGCATCTCCATAGAGCTTGCCTAATACAAGAGAAGTACATCAGTACAAATATACTGAAATGTATCCAAAACAATACATGTTGAATCCTGCTTACGCAATATGCTGTTGTTAGTTTTAAAGATGGTCCTTCTCTTCCCCAACCTCATTGTGCCGCCCATTTGACCAGGGTTGTGTTCTGGCATATCTATCACCTGTAACAAAAACATGCAGTCAAATAAGTCAATTCATCTTAAACGTCATAACAACGAGCATCATGTTTAACTCACAACTGGATGTTTAGATTCAGGGTCAAATTCTGTTGAATTTGCATCTAAAACCAAAAATGAAATTTAGTATACAAGAGCTCAACTCAGTAAATGTTTTGTGAATACTGAATCATAGTATCAACATTGTTATATATCATTTCATTATATAGCATACCTTTCCAGCCAAGCGTGTTCCTGGCAAATTCACACACAGCCAACTGCATTCCCAAACACACACCTGTGCAAGGGTACAAAAGAGAAAGATGATTATTAAAATCAGAAAAAATAATGTTATTAAACAAATGTATATAGAAGCCTTTCAAATGTGTTACCCAGGAAAGGCTTCTTCTGTTTTCTGGCCCAGCCAATGGCATGAATCTTGCCTTCAGTTCCCCTGACACCAAAGCCTCCAGGAACCAGGATGCCGCTGAAAGCACAAATGCATACCCCATTGTTATACTGAATAAATTATAGTTTACAGTAATAGACAAGTCAGTTCTCTTACTCAGCACTGCAGAGTTTTTGCCAGGCGTCATGGTATTTTACAGGTTCCTCATGTAGGGTACTTGGCTCAAGAGATGCTGAGTCTATGTACTAAAGAAAAAGCACCAGAATGAATGAATACATTCAACCAAAGCTGCACTATGTATTAACTAAGCAACCTATAGAAAAATTCAACTTAGACAAGAGCACTTACTTTGACTTCTAATTTGTGGCTAATGGACAGAGCGGAGTGCTCCAGCGCCTTAATAACAGAGGCATAAGAGTCTGAGAACTTTGTGTACTTCCCCACCAGGGCTATGGAACAATGCTCTAGCAGTCTGTCTGATCTGTGAAGATAATGGAAACATCTATTTGTCTCCAAGTTGATTAGGATTAATAAAACATGGCATTCTGCTGTTGTGACTAACCTATCAGCCATCTCCTTCCATTTGGTGAGCATTTTCCTGGGGCGGGTCTCAATGGGCATGTTGAGCCTGCGACTCAGGTACCCCACCACCCCCTGGTCCTCCAGCAGTAAGGGCACTCTGTAGATGGATGAGACGTCATGCACACAGATGACCTGAAAAAACAACATGCATTAGACCTGGAAACGAGTTTGTCGTTTTAATCCAAAAAGAGACAGCGACCTACCTGTTCTGGAGCAACATGGCAAAACATTGAAATTTTCTCTTTGACAGAGGTCTCCAAAGCTGTGGTGCAACGGCACATAATCTGAGGAACAGGAGGACATGCTGAGACACACTTATTATCATCATGAAGCACACAAAAGTTTGCACAACATGTAGAAAAAATATAAATATAAGTAGACTGTATAAAGAAATGGACTAAGCGAGTGTTGTCACCCAAAGTGTTCTGCTCCATTCAAATGAAGCTCACTCGGATTTTTTTAACGGACAAAATAGCAAGATAAAAACCCCAGGATTATGTAGAGCGGGTTAATACAAACATTTTTAAGACCAAAATGACAAGGCTCACAGCAGCAGTTACAGAGAGAGGGGTGATGATATTCCAATGTAAGTTAATGGGAGCCAGGGTCAGTAGGAGCCGGAAGTGCCCGCATGCAAACTTCCTATTTGGAGCGCGCCGCTTAGCGCATTAGCTATGCCCATTTATATATACAGTCTATGACATCAATGCATCCATATAACTTGTAATTACATTAAGAATAATTTTATCCTTTTTTTTTAAAACACATGTATAATTGGATACTAAAGAAGATAAACAACTGCAATATTGCTTATGTTTTTATTATGAATTATAAATTAATGCCAGAAAATACCAGAAAACATATGCCTGCATCAGAAAACATTCATTGTGCAAAACTCAGCACCATTCTTTCACCTCGATAATCCAACTGTTTATCTTTGCTCAGATGTCAGTCACTATAACAGGTTAACTGAACAAGACTCACCAGATCAGGAGACAGACCCAGTCCTCTCAGCTCTCTCACACTGTTTTGAGTGGGTTTTGTCTTCTGCTCCCCAGTTGCATTGGGCTGAAAAAGAAAATAAAACATCATAGCATTTTTTTATTAAATGAATAATTAAATCTTAAAGGGGTTAAAGGATTGTTTTCGAACCTGTGGAATCAAGCTGACATGGATATTACAGAAGTTCTCCCTCTTGACCTTAAACTGGAACTGTCTGAAGGCCTCAATGAAAGGCATGCTCTCAATGTCTCCAACAGTTCCTCCCAACTAAAAGCAAACTCAAAATGAAGACATGATGTTCTCCAAAATGAACAAGTGAACAAGATGTATCAGACTAACCTCTATTACGCAAACTTGAGGTTCTACACCATCATCATCAACGGGAACTTTGGCCTGCTTCACAACCCACTCCTGAATCGCATCTGTTATATGTGGGACCACTACAAAAAAACAGATGAAAAAATTGTGAACAATAATGGTCTTTTCTAAATTGCACAGATTTTTATTTTTCACTCATTAAACCAAATGTAACAAATACCTTGCACAGTTTTTCCGAGGTAGTCTCCCCTCCTCTCTTTGTTGATGACTGACTGGTAGATCTTCCCCGTGGTCAGGTTATTGTCTCTGGTGAGTCGTATGTCCAAGAACCTCTCGTAATTCCCAAGATCCAAGTCTACTTCGCCTCCATCATCCAGCACAAAAACCTCCCCTGAAGATACAAAGAGTAGCACATTAGGAACAACCCCAGTCATCGGGCATATACACTGACATGTCATTCCTATACCATGTTCATATGGTGAAAAGGTTCCAGCATCTATGTTGATATAAGGGTCAATCTTAATAGCGGTCACATGTAGGCCGCATGACTTCAAGATGGTGCCCACGCTGCTTGCTATAATGCCTTTGCCAATGCCAGAGATGACTCCACCAGTTACAAGAATGTACTTCATTGTTCTTCTGGGCTCTGGTATCTTGAATGAAATGAAAGGTAAAATGGTTATAACATGGCAATTATGTACAATAAAAGCAAGTACAATGATGTCCATCGTTTAAGGTGTACCGATATGGCATCTCTTTGACATCAGATATGAACCAAGATGTCAATGGAAGTTAGTCGTTTAGCAATTTGTACTGAACTGTGTATTTAAAAAGCGCACTTACTAACTTTTCTGTTGGCATCTGATTGTCTCCATGTTTTACAGCACTGCATTAAACTAGTCTAGTTAGGCGTTTTTACTGCTAAAACATCTTGAAATCCTGCATTCTTGCTGTGTGAGCACGGTCATCTCTCCAAACATTCGACAGTCAATTTGGCCTGGGGGTCTCCATGGAGACAGAAGTGTAATGCCATACTTTAAAATATTCCAGGCAAAACAATAAGATTTTCACCAGGACAAGCAGGTAACTGACCCTCCACCAAGACATTTAAAGTGCACCAAGATTAACCTTCTGGCAATGTTTGGTGGCATTTTCTTATGGTTTACATTTACAAAGAAAAAAATCCCAGTCTAATAAAAAAAATACCTCACCTAAATCACTATTCAAATTAGAAGCAGGAAGACAGTTTTATTAGGTGTGGTTCTATTAAATTATATTCTTCGCATCAAACCTGGAACTACTGATACACCCTCTAAAATGCCCAAAAACAATAGCTCACATAAGCATGTAACAACGTGGTTAAAACAATGTGTTGCACGAGGCGAAAAAGAAAAGGCCTATCTTAATCCACTCCCTCAATGAATACAACGCATGTCACACATGGTAGATTTGTGATAATGTATTACACAGCCCGGACATAAAACATATACCGGCATTTAATTAAAAGAACATTAAGTAAGTTTGCACCGCTCCTCCAGGAAAATCCGTGCAGCAAAACGAACCTACCACAATAATTGCCGCGCCACAAGAAGCTATGCTAGCGGCTGAGATTACTTGGGAAGGTAAACATTGATGCAAAGACAAAATAAAAAGCAATCACGTAAGCGTGGATGTAACGGAACGACTGGTAGAAATGTAAAAAGCGAAAAGTAACCAATAAAGTGATAAAATGTTAGGACAACACAGTTAACGTCCACGGCTAAACCAAGTTTGCCACATTGTAAACCACATTGTAGTTCGACGAGTTTTCAAAATAAAGCCACACACTAAGTTAAAACAAGCCTCAAACACATACGATCTGCCCAAAATACTGCAATTTGTAAAGCAGTTGTCATATGTAATAACTATTAAGAGGTTTATACAATCGAAATAAAATTAAAACGTAACTTAATCAACCCCTATCCCTATTATTCACATCATACTGCAGGAAGTAGCATCCACTTTGTTGTGCTATTATGCAGCTTTGCTAACTATCCAAGCATCAGCATCACGATTAAATATTACTTACCAGAGCTTTACTTTCGATACAAAACCGTCTGCAATAAAATAAATTAACCGCTGATCTGAAAATCCGACGTGGTGTAGCAGCCAGCTTCTCGATCTTTGTGTTCCCTGTCACAAAGTCATCAGGGTTTCTGCTCACACTGGCGCCTCCACACGTGTCGCGTCCGGACCACACGGCCAGGCTTCAGGCTGCTCCCGACAACATGGGGTCTTCACGAGCAGCACGGGCATTCTCCAATCTGGATGAAACGAATAAAAATTACAAAATATGATCATACAATAAAACTACAAAGTCATAACATAACTTGAGTCAATAACTCAACGTTATTTAATATTTGATATTAATACATATATATTTGTTTAATTTTTTTTTAAGACAATAGAAAAGCAGTGAAATTTTACGTGTGTAGCCTCCAAACAAGAAGGCACTGTACAATAGAAATACCATAAAGTACCCTTTACACCGTACATTCTTTAGACATTGAAAGCAGCATATCATATTACATCAGTAGGGGGCACTCTTGTTTTACAGTCTCTAGTGTATTTGATATGTATGTATGTATTATATGTGGTCTATCGTGTAACTGACCTTTGCAAGCCTAGTCATTGGTTCAATCCTATTTAGAATGTATAGGCCTTAAGAAAAACAGGCTTGTGTTGGAATCAAGGCTATTGTGATGGAACAGCACTGCAATTCATTCTTTAAGTCAGTGGCCAAATGCTTACTGACACCCAAATCATTCCATGAAGATAATTAAAACAATGTATACTGTACAACACTTAAAACAGCAATGTATATTTTAAATATATCAGCATGGGGCACTGTCATTGCATTATCTGTCTCCCTACACTGTAATCTAAGCCGCATGGTGGGAGAGACAGACTAGTTTTAAGTCTAGACCTTAATGAAACTCTTGAATCTGTTATTGGCTTAGTGATGCAGAAGAATGCCAACCCCTCGCAGAGTAAAGCCTTCGAGTCAAGCGAGGACATATACAGTGGATTCTTAAAAATATATACATATAATTGAAATATAATAATATAATATCAACAATTCATCAATCAAATTTTAAAACCATGAGCGTCTTTAAAAATCTATCTTGAATATTGAAATATTGTTGTTTTATTTCAATTTTGAAAGGCTATTTGCTATACTGTTTAGTTGCACCTTTTTCTGTATACAGATTGGATAGACACATATCTGATCTGTAGCCTACATGTAACTACAACAAACATTAAATTCCAGATCTTTCCCCATGCCTTATACAACAACAAGGGATGTCTACTAAAATAAACTGCACATATTATCAACAATCCACCTTCTAAATACTTAATATAATTTGCTATATTCAACATTTCATCAAGAGACAATCAACCTCAACTGTCTGTGTCTCGTTCACACATGGATTTTATCTGCTGTGTCAGTTCCACATAGCTTTAGTTACACTTCATCCATGACCTTTGACCTTAAACTTACCATTCTGCCCCACACATAGAAGGTGACCACGGTAAATGACCCACTGACCCCTGACCCTCCACATGAAGCAGCCACATGTGGACATAGACTTGGAACATTTCAGGAATTTTTCCATAGTAACAATTTCCCAAAATAAACTAAAACAAAAAGAGAGTAGCAACCATACAGTAAAAAAGTAAAAAACTAAATATGAATAACCATCAGAAACAATATTACAAGTATGCCAGAAACTACATAGACCATGATCCCTTGCTCCAATTTATTAAGTTGCTTTCTTTTTTTTTTTTTACTTAATATATTAAAATATGACATTTATAACTGCACTTAAACATTGTCAGGGCATTATGGAGCTCAACATTCACCGCATCCAGTTGCAGAAGTAAATTTTATTATATTAATTTATATTTTATTATATTAATAGATTTAAATTAAATATTAAGCTTTTAAAGGCATTGTAGAGGCTGACCAGCTACATGATAACTAATATCCATAACACATTTTTTTTAAGTCCAAAAAGCACATTTAAACTAACTTTATTGAGTCACAAGGGGAATTATTTGGACACAGGAGCTCACAAATCACAATATATTATAATAACACAGAGCAACAATATAAATGGTAATAGTAAATTAAAAATACATAGCAAAAATAGCAAGAGACTGGTGTGAAATAAGGTATAATTATATAAATGTATATGTACAAGTAAAAATAAAATATAGAAATACAGCATAGTAATACAAATATATCTCTGTTATTTACAGGACTGTTTAGAGGTCGTAAGGAGAAACAGTGCAAAGATGACATAACATAGACAGGACATAGAGTTATTTATTACAGGGTGAGTTGTTGCATGGTGTATGGTATGAATGTAGTTCTGTATCTCTCACTGTACTAGTATCTCTCACAAGATTCAGCAAAATCTTGTGATCATCAGCTTTAATCATATTTAATTACTAAGTTTTTAATCAAATTTAGTTCTGAAACTGTGGGGTGGGCAGTCGCTGTTGAGCTCCAAGGAGAAAAGTGTTGATAGATTCACGCAATAATTTGATTAATACAGAATTCTCTTTCTTCTGAATAGCTTTTTGTGAACCAAGTAACCACATTTGTGCAGTAAACACTAAGATCCATTGAAAACAACAACAACAACAAAAAACCCTTGTCAGCATACCTTTGTACTTTCAATATCCACTTTCCACCAACTACTTTAGTTTGGTTACGTGCCATGTTTTTGTTGTGGTTCTCTTCTCTCCTCCCTGAGTGGACAGCTGATGTGCAATGCAGAGACAGGGCTGGGTTCGGGTCAGACATCAAGGTCCTTCACAGGCTGGTGACCTCGGGGTCGCATCATGCCAGTGACAGCCCCCTCCTCACCAACCTACCAACCTGCTCTGCATGCATCATAACAAGAGGCCCAGTAAAACCACATTTTTATCTTATCATAGTGTCAACCCTGTGACCATTTTGTCAGTCCTTTTGGTTAGCGAGTTTGATGTATAAAGTTCTGAACTATAAAGGCCAATACCACAATTTGTAACTTAATATTGTGGAACATTTGATGTAAAACAATAACATCTCAAATGAGACAACCAGGTGGCAGACTCCCTACTAGAAAAGTTACATAGTGCACCTTTAGTATTTAAATCAAAAAGTCTCATTGTTTTCCCTTTCACAGCCTTTTCCTATGGACAGCTGTGAGACATTGGACAGAGTCGAGTATATGACTGTTAATGACGGCCTGCTGGATGTGTTGCGGCAAAGTGGTTATTAAGCTTTATTTTGGCCCCCTGTGGATGTACTTAAGGGAGTAACTGGCAGCCATTACACTAAATCTGTCGTGAGATGGGCCTACACAATGTACCATTCAATTCCAACCAAATTCAGCAACTTCAGCAGGCACCACACAAGCCCATTACCCATCCAAGCCTTCAATTTAAATAAGCTGCGCTGCCTATTTAAACGCTTTAAAGATGTATAGGATTTAGCTGGCGATTTTAGATGGATGTGGGTAAACAGCCACTCAAAAACAGGGAGTAGGGATTATATCAGAAAGGGCTAGACATTTCTATAAACTGCTGCAGCGGTTCCTCATTACATGCAACATATAATTAGTAGTACTAAATCAGATAAGTTGTATGTTGTGTGTTTAGCCTTTGCATACAATTTTGAAATTATGCAAATGCAGCACCAAGACCGCAGTTCCTCAAGGGTGCATATTGTCTCCTTTATTATTCACACTGTGTACCAATGACTGTGTCAGCAGGAAAGCAGGTGCTTGCTTATTGTAGTAGGCAATGATATTGCTGTTGTTGGCCTTTTTCAACAGCTCTTTTTATAATTGGTGTAGTGGCCATTGTTTTTAAACACTGACAAAAAAAAAATCATTTGGACTTTTGGAAAAACTTACTCACCCTTACTTACCCTTCACTCACCTGTGAAGCTGGACAGTGCAGCCATTGAAACTGTACCAGAGTATAGTACAAGGTACTTGAACTCTGGTAACTCTGAAACTGACAGCCTCGAACTTTTGGCTGACAAATAAACTTTGAATCTTGCTCTGAAGACTGTGGTGGTCACACACCATCTCCTGAGGTCTGGCTGTAGTGTTGCACCACATGGACAAAGGTACTGTATGTGATGCCTCAAATGAAGACGAAGAGAGGTCTTACATCCTTCCCACACAGTATCTGCTCAATGAGCTGTAATTCTAGTGCTTTGATGCATGGGTTGTAGCCTATTTTAATTTGCCTATATGTGTTCTTATGCGGTCTCTGTCTTCCTTTGCCCCTGTGTAGTGGTTTTACGTGCTCTCGTGTGGAGGACAAATTGCCCTTGCCTCAGGGCAATATAGGTTTTCATTCATTCAAAGTTAATTATAAATCAGTACAATTTATATTTCATTATTGATTTTTTATTATTTTATCTCAGTAACTTTGGGCGTTATCTGAAGAACCCTAAAAGTCTTGTCATCTGCAGCCAAAAAAACATTTTAAAGGAAGAAATTTAAACCATAAAATTGGAGTAACTTGAGTAAAATACATTTTTTGTCTTCCTCAGGTCAGAGAGGCCAGATGTGAGCGGCTCTCCAATCACAGAGCAGACGGCCGCTGATTATAGGGTAATCACTGAACTGGTGCAGATGACATCAGCAGCAGAATTTGGGTGACTTTATTTGGGATTGCAGGGTGGCAGTGAGAAAGGCCTAGCCTGGAGCACAATGACAGACTGGGAATGACTCTGGATTGAAGTGGAGCATATTAGTGAAGCCAGAAAATGTTTGAGTGAGTGCCCCCGTCATTCAACAAAGACGGGATAAAACTGCTGATAGCATAGGGTAGAGTTTCTGCTCTGTCACATAAATGGATGAAGAGGACGTGAAACAAAATATTTATATTTTTAGAGAGGCTAACAGAATTATTGATGTGCTACTTTTCTTGAAAAGGTTATCAAATATTGTCATAGGGGATACTTATCTCTCCCCAGACGCTCTTTAATAGTTTTTGCCCCATATACTTTATTGGACAGGATGGTAAGCAGTGTGAAATCGGGGTAAAGAGCTGGGAGGGACATTAGGCAAATATATGCCGCCTGGAATAAAACGCTGAGCCTGTGAGCTGCACCAAATCCCTTTGCCATATAGTACAGCTCATTGTCCATCTGCCCAGGTCTTGGTTAGTAAACTGCTATTGGAATCACAACAGTTAATAATACCAGATGTTCCAATAGTCATATACTGTACATAAATACTTTTTAGCCAGTGGTACTGAAAATTTGTACCCACATAAAAATACAGTTACATGGCTAACAGTTTACTCAGTTACAAGTACATCTGCCAAAATTGTACTTAAGTAAAAAGTACGCATGAAGAATACTACTCTAGTTACTTTTTTAATATTAACAAATGTTAGTTGCATTTTATATCATACTTTTATGCAAAACTTCATCAGTGGAAAAAGTGTAATACCAAATTTAGATGTTTTAAATCGCACATTGCATATTCTCTTAAATCTGGCCAATCAGAGCAGGTGATGCAGTGCTGTTTGTAGATAGGCCTATAGAAAAGAGCAGAGACAGTTAAATACAATTGCATAGATCGAATTTTACTCAATTACAAGTGCAAGTACAGATTTAAAAACCCACTCAAAAAGTACAATTAGCCCCAAAATCTACTCAATTACAGTAATAGAGTTTGTAATTAGTTACATTCCAGCCCTGCTTTTGTTGAGCTGACACAAGTGAAGTAACATTTCTCAACACTTTTCATAGGTAAAGAAAGCTGCTCTTTCTGCAAAACAACAAGCTCTGTGTTTGTGTCTGCCCATTGCGGCTGGAGATGTATTGTCATATATTTCTATACTTTTTCTGATATATAAATTACCCCTATCTCTTCTCTTGGCATGAACTCCTCACCTCAGCCATGTGTTTATGGTTAGAATACACACTCTTTTTGTTCACTTCCACCCCGTGCCCCCACAACATCTCACGCCTCACCCAAACCGCCAGATTGTCACCAAGATTTAAACAAAAAGCTATACTGTCCTACGAAATTGGGTCCCAGTAGTGGCAAGAAAGAATTTAAGAAAAAGGGACGAATGCATTTTATTGCTACCTACCTAAAAGAGTTAATTACATATGGTCAGCAATGTGGAATCTTTTCTGTAGGCTGCCTGTGAACAAACTCTGTGGTTCTTTGCAAGCTGCCTATTTCACCTTCTTTATGCATTTCCGTTAAAATGGCAGGACTGCAAGGACATGCTCTGAGACCTAGATATGGTTACCGCCGCATAGGTCAGGGTTCAGATGGGTACAGAATGATTTGAGGTCGCTCTCAAAAAACAAAATCTTGCGCAAAATGATAATAAACCTTAAATCTTGTATTGGATGCCCTGATGAATGTGTGACTGCCACACTGCGCATATGTTCCTTTCGACCACCACCAATCAGTCACACAAGAATATTCCACTGGACATTGTGTCAAGCTATAAATTGACTATCTGGAAAAAAAAAAAATGTAGCACAAGGTATACTTTATTGTCCCTATAGGGAAATTTGTCCTATGCCTTGACCCACCCTTCAGTGCTACTCAAGGAGAGATCCATCTTGAGCTAGACCATAGCTGGTAGTATATTTTGTGTTGAAAATGGAGTGATAGGAGGTACCAGACCCAGAACTCAACACAGAAAGGCCTGGAACGGATTTTAGTATATTGCTAAATAAATAACACCACAAAAAATCTGTGCTGGAAACATCAAGACATCAATAATTACAAAGCATGGATTTGCGACCCCCCAATTCCGCCTTGGATAACAAACTCCCCAAGGATATAGCAGGAAGTCAATTTAACCTTTATTTCATGTTGACCAGAGTTCAGTTGTGTTTTCCCTACTCAGTACTTAAATGATTTTTGAAGGAAATAGTAACATGTTTTTTCTTAATGCTGTGGTGTGAATGTGCCCATACAGAGTAACATGAGGGCCTTTGATCCCTCCAGTAGGAGTGAATAGCATACGTGGCTGTCTTGTGCTAAAGCAGGGATAACTACCTCACCTCCACACTGCGTGAAACTGTGCCAAATTAAAAATACTTGGTGTGTATGTTTGTACTTCCACTATAGAGTAGTGTCAAAACAGTGCGGCACATATCCAAGTGTTTGCTCTGCCTGCAGGGTACAACTGTGCTGTTTGAGAGAGCTGCAGAAATAGCCCTGTGTCTACAACGTATACGCAACCATAAAGTTTACACCATAAACTTCAGTCTGTGTGACATGTTGGGCTCAACTAACTCGTTACTCATCTGTCATAATTGTCATCATCAGTGCAGTGCAACAAGTTCTTACTGTAATTGGCTGAAAGAATGCTGTTATGTTTTCTGGTGCCACAGTTCACAGACCACATATAAATCATTTTATGAAGCTTTGTAATAAAATTTAATGAATATATTGATGTTAACTAAAACTTCACCTTTGAAGGTCCTTTATTATGCCAAACTGACTCTTGTGAGCTTTAAGCCATGTTAAAATGTCCTCAAAAATATACCTGGAATTATTATATTAAGGTAAAGACCGCATTTTATACTAGTACATTCCCGTTCTAAAAACGTTTTGCAAGTCTCTTGTCACTATTGTATACCTGGAGTTGTTTTGTTTCATTCACACATGTTTGAGTAACTCTTTATTACTAGTCTTTCTACATCTCCAAAGCTAAAAATGCTCTGTTCTACCTTGTGATGTCATGGGGTGGTAGTTTTCAAGTTAACAGCTACCTTTAACCTTTAATCCACTAGATATAGGTAATAACAGGGCTGAAATAATTCCAAAATGATTCTCCAAATGATTCTAGTGAAGCTGTATGGAACACTTCCTGTATTATTGCATGACATCACAAGGTGGAACAAAGTGTTTTCAGTTTGATTGAAGAACTCTAAAACAGCCTAAAACATGTGTGAATGAAACAAAAAAAATAAGTTTGTGATAACGAAACAGCATTATAACATAGAGCAGGAAATAGTGTAATATAGGCTCTTTAAAGATAGTTAATGCCCTTTTCAGCCATTAGTTTATACCTCAGCCAGGTATTGGTTGCGCCTCAATTATAATTATAGCAATGAGCAATAAAAAATGAAAAAGAAAAAAAATAGCACATCTCCAATAAGACAGGTGACATGCACTCCACCAGAAAAGTTACACAGGGTTGTTTGATTCAGTGATGAGCCAGGATACGGTAACATTATCATTGCAAGATAGGGCTTTAGTTTTACTTTACTAGTTGATTTGGGGGTAAAGCAGCTTCGATGTTTTTAATTTATTATTTATGTAATATTTGAATAAGATGGTAAGATAGTATGGAAGTGACAACATTTCTTTAACATTAAAAGTCAGTCATGTCTTTTGCAGTGTAGTTAAATTTATTCTGCCTTTTTTATTATTATTATTATTTTTTTTTAATTATTATTATTATTTTTTTTATCTAGAACCATTACAAGTAATCCATTCTGCACTTAACTTTTGCAGTTTTAATTGTAGTAGCATATAACTACGCATAAGTATTCCATTGGTTCACTATTGATTTTGTTAAGATGGTCTGGGTTACATAACAAGAATCAGACATGACTTCATATGATCAATTATTGCTGTTTACACAGACCAATAAAATGGAACCATAACTTATAGGGCTGAACCAGTACATGCATTTGGTCCAATTGGCTCATCTGTCTATGGGATTTTCCCTTTTGACTTACATAATACAATAAGTCTACTGCAGCAAATTTGATTATCTGGTTCCATCCAGCCTTCAGGGTGTAGTCAGTGTTTGGAGGTAGCCAGGGTGAGTTGAGGGGCTATGTCACTGTGCTAATACCTGCTTGTGCCCGTTTCCCAGGCAGGCAGGCTAATCTTACCTTACCTGGAAGGAAACAGAGCCTGATCCACTTAGTGCTCTATGAGGAAGCTAGTTGGGTCTTGTTCACTTATTCACTTAACTTATTGTGCCTAATTGTTGCTTAATTAGTACAATTTGAGGTCTACAATTTCATCAAATTGGACGACCAAAAATTTGAATATTAACAAACCTTAAAACAGCTATGTACCATAAATAAAGATATAGATATCGATGTGTTGATTATGTTTAGCTTTAATGATAATGATAATAGAACAAGCGCTAACATAAAGAGCTGAAAATTCTTTTTACTAAAGTTTTCAACCAGAGACATTTCAGAATCAGGATGTCACCTATTACCACACGTTCGTTTTATCCCAATGGCAGTTATGACCCCCACTCCCAACAGACACAGGAACAGCCAGGAAAAGCAAAGCCCATTTTAAGACTGTTTCCCGCTATTTTGTATTCTGACACAACACCACTTAGAATATCCCCCTTTTCGTTTCCACGCAAAGGCCCAAATTCAACCTGACACTTCATATTTGGTGAATATTAATACCATCTAACTAGGACCAGGCTTTTTCCATCAGGATCTGTCCCATATTCCTGTGGTGGGGAGCCAGAGCAGTAAATAAGAGGACTCAGTCTGTTAGGGTTTCTGTTGCGGGTATTGGAACGTGTTTGCTGTGTGATCTCACGGCGCTGAGTAAAATAAAAATGGGAGCTTTTGAAATGTTTTTGTAACCATGTACTAGTGGTCTGTTCACTCAGTGCTTTGACACAGGGTTTATGCTTGGAGGAGGGACAGATCGTATCATATGGGATGTTTTGGTTATTTTTTAGCAAGCCATGGCTAATTATAAGAAAAGTCTCTTACACAGACAGGCTTAAACTTATTTAAGTGCAGCTTTAAAATGCTTATGACAGGTTGGACTAGTTATTTGATTAAAACACAGTTAAGATCATTGTATTTAAAATGCAAATGCAAAAACTTTCTCAGTTTTGCAATTTTACTTCCTCACACTCTATAATTCCATAACTGTTATCTAGCCACCATGTAATACACTGAGCCAAAACTCCTCTACTGTCTCTCCTCTCACAGAAATTATGATTAGACAAATAGTTGTGAATGTTTGTAAATGATGTTTAAAGTGTCAGAAAAATATGTTTCTTCAAACTTTTCAATTGAATTCTCCCTAGCATGACGTCTTCATTACGTTTTAGAACTCTCCAGTTCCTCTGTTTTTCAACATATTTCGAACACTTTTCAAAACTATCATTTATATTTAAAAAAGGTATTGTCCCACCAAATTAAGTCAAAATTAGAAAGTCGTGAAAATGTCATAGGGCATAAACCCTTTTCCTTTTTAAGAAGCCAATATGTTTTGCAAAAGTTTAGATTATTATTACATTGCATATTACCTCATGTAAAATTAGCATTTGTTGTGGTCAGAATCCCATTTAATTATATTTTTTTAACTATGCACATTTTTATTTTTTGTCAATTTATTCTACTTTTTGTCAGCAACTTGTTAGGCACTTCTCACATTGTCCATTTCACATTCTATCAAAATCATTACAAAAAAAAAAAAACATTCAAAACATCACAGTTCTAACTTTTGGATGATTAAAAGTCCTCAAAATGGCAAGAAAAAGTCGCACCACATTGATAGGGAAATTGAATTGTTGTACCAAGGACACTGCCAGCCCAGTCCTTGTTATCTGGTTATAATAATCCCTACAAAAGAAGCATGGCCAAGATTAAATGGACAAACACTTTTGAATCCATGAACAGAAAATCTTAGTTATACTCTCTTTCTTAGTATATGTAGTGGTCAGTATCTTGACTTGGCACATGTGGACTTTTAGGTTCAAGTCATCATGGTCACCAATGGGTCACTGAAAGTTAAAGTACCCATTGACTACAGTAAATTCCACTGGTGTGCCGCACATTGAACCCAGATTTTTGATGTGTTTTAGAGGCATTTAAGGCCTATTTAAGGTTTTGATCTTCACCTGTCACTTCTCATTTTTGTTTTATTGTCAGTTTGATTATGTGAGCCTACCCCACCACTCGCAAAACACAGAGAAAAAATACCATAACCACCATATGACCGCAAGGTGTAGAACTTTCTCCCACCCGCAGCCCAAATAAAACACGAGAACATAAATTAAATGGCTTTGATTGACTGCAGATTCAAGGAAAAGGCGCCAACAAGTGCTGCCCATATGTGGATCCCCTCTGAGACTTCTAGAAGCGTTCCAAAAGCTGCTTTGAGAGGGATAATGGGTATTCCAAGACAGGAAGCACATTGCCAAATTCCCAATATCATTAATTCAAAACAAAATATTAGTATTGGGGTATATATGTTTATTTTTTGTAGAAATTTATAATTTTATTAACTGCAATCCAATAAAGCCTACAGGACAAAAAGATTTATATTGTAAAACCCCAAATGAAATCAAACTTCTGTTTCAGACTGGATATCCTCTCACTGATCTATGGCATTTGACATGGTGGATACGATTTTATTCATTCTGTTTTATTCATTTTTTTGCATAGTGATTAAAGACTATGGGGGTAAAATCTTCAAATCTGTCAAGGCATCTTGCAATGCATTGTGGGTAACAGGAAAAGTGTGTGCTTTTGTGATTTAGATGAACAGACCCAATGCATGTCATTCATTTTCCCTCACAATAGGTAGCAGACTGACAGCAGGGATCCATAAAGGAGAGCACAAAGGGAATATTTGGACAGCGCGACTAAGCATGTGGCCAAGAACACATAAATCATCTGAGATCAGCTGTGGAGAGGTCAGACACCTTTAAGAGTCTCTACAGATACAGCCCCATAGTCGTTTTTAATCCTTCTGGACAAGTACTATGACGGCCGTGCTGATAAGGTTTAACAGTGACCATAATATGCTGTGGTGGAGATATGCATCACACATTTCTGAACACTTTTTAATACTTTTAATAATATCAAGGGGGTGTAGGAAGATGTACATGTATTCATAAACATATGAACTGACAATCTTGAATATGATTTGAAAGCTAAACACCCCTGCCGTAGGAATGTTTTAGCTTTTGCCACTGCCACGCCCCCATTTAGACGACTAAGAATGTCTTTAGTTGACTATATACATTACATCGGTCAAGTAAGTCAGGGTATTACAATAAAAGGGACTTTTGGAGCAACGAAGCAAACGTTTATTGACATTTCCATCACATCAAAACAAGTGGGTTTTTTTGTGTGTTTTTTTTTATGTAAGTAAATATAAAAATAACCTGCTTACACATGACAGTACGGCCCTATAGACCCACCTCCCAAACACATAGGGTAATATAAATCTCAAAGGAGCAGTGCACAACTTTTCCTTCTGTTCTCCTTTCATCAAGACCAAACCAGACCAAGCAACCTCGCTGACAGTCAGTCAGTCAGACAGTTTTGTTTTTTTTGTTTTGTTTTTTTGAGCTATAAAATCACCTGTAATTGAATAAATGTGAAGTAGAGCTGTTTAATGTCACTTTGGAACACCCCAGACAGAGCAGTGACCTATCCAAACAAGGTAACAGGCTCCCAACCAAAAAGTTACATAATGCACCTTTAACAAACAATTGTGAGAGAACAACTTTGCCTGTTAAATAAATGTCAACAGAAAAAGCCTTGTATTAACTATCCAAACATTGACACTGCTAATCTGTTGTGTAATGGATTGATACCGATTAGCTAGCTGAAGTGCGTAATAGCAAATTCCATTAGACAGAGTAGTACAAAAGACTGTTGAGTATAGAGCGCTGAAATCACCCCAGGAAATCACTTGAGCAGCTGTCCTTGTCCTCAACCGCAAGAGTCAGCCCCAGTCTTCCTTGCAAACCTGTCCAACTTTGGGCTTGTGTTGAAAAATGCCTGGAATGTTAATGAAAGGGCCACTGAATGAATGTCAAGTGGAAATGTAAAATGTCAGCTCAGGTCCGCTCACAGACACATCCATGAGCGTAAAACGTCGCCTGCCTCCTCAGCCTCTACTTTAGTGTGACTGGCTGCGTCCCATCACAGATTATCATTTGCTGAAGACAGTTGGCTAAACAAGTGCATATATGGCCATATGTCTTACAGTGGTGTGAGTATAAACACTGTCATACATTTTATGTGTTTGTGCGGTGGATAAATATGTCTTCACAGGTGTGGGGGTTACTGTGTTGGCTTGTATCTTGGTTTTCCTTACAGGGCTGCAAAGAGTGACGCTTGGATACAGTTCAGCAGCAACAGGTATTCCCACTTTTCGCTGCCTGTAATAAAAAGCATTCCTTACTTGCTTTCTCTTTGGGTAAAACACATTTTGATGCGTAATACTAGCATATTACAGAATTCAATCTAGAGGAGGTTTCATTCGTTCTTATCTAGACTGTTTTTTTTTTGGGGGGGGGGAGTTGCGATCAAGACATTTCAGCTCCCATCCAGAAGCCATTTTCAGTTGAACAATGGCTGATGAAACCTTCTTTACACTGAATCACTCCTGGACCAATAAAGGCTTCTCATTACATGCATACATTAATACATAAATTCTGTCTCATTTCAGAATTTAGTGTAAAGAACCTTTTTTTATTTATTTATTTTTGTAACTGATCAAACTGTCAGTATTGAACCACTTTTAAGTAATATTAAGATTTCACTTCGTACTTTACATTTGATAGATTCTGCATGGCGCCTACTACACTGTGTGACATCAGTTGGCAAAACATGATTTATCTGACTGATATGAAACAGAGCTTCCTGGGCAGCCCTCTGCTAGTGCTGGCTATTAGTTTGACAAGTTAAGGCTATAAAGCTAAAAACAGGAGTTACTAGCGTCAGAGTACTCAAATATCTAAATTACTCTAGCGTATGGACAAACTTCACCTACGTCATCATCCAAGTGTTTTGAGCCAGGTAAGTTATGAATGAAGAAACATTGTTCCACTGCCTGAAATGACAATGTAAACTCTGATATTTATGTAACTGTAGCCTACTAATCTAAAGTACAAGGCTATATGGCTCTTTTTCCACTGTCAAGCTGCTAGCATAATCCTTTGACAGTTCATCTACAAACACCTAGGGCACTTGCAAATCTTGTTAGGAGGTTTGTTGAATACCCCTGTTCTATGTGTGAGAGACTGACAGAGAAAGAAGGATTAGACTAAGGAAATAAATCACACAAACAACTGACATCCAGATGGGTAAACAATAGCAAATACAATATAGCTTAGTGTTTTATCAGATTCCTCAAAGATCTTAAGAGATAAGAGAGAGGAGCTAAATGCAAACAGTATCTTTGTGGTTATCTTGGAATTATATTCAAGCCATTATGGTGGATATGGTTATTAAAGGCCCTGGACTCAATTTTTTCCCATGTACTTGGGTAAAATATGTCTCGCCCCAGGACAAATATATTTTATAAGCAGTTCCTGAGGCCAAAAGTCAGCTGCGTACCATTATCATCAAATTATAAAGCATTATATTGTCCACTAATCAGAAAGTGAGCAGTTAGCATGCTAGCTGTTGTTAGAATTTACGTCACGGCAAAACTCTGCTCTTTGAGAGTTGCAAAAACGGCTGTAAAGCTCATTGCGGTGAATAATTAGGATGCTCAGAAAGCATAAGGTAAGTGAGGAATAACTTTGGACTACTGTAAATTGTTTAAAATGAATTAGATCTGTTTTTTACATTTTGAACATAACAGTTGGCATGCTCACTACATTTATGCAGTAGTATTCTCCGGGTACATTCTTTATCCATTTTTTTCCAGTTTCTAAGAACTGGTCAGACCACTCTTGCCCCAGTCAACATGCAGGTCAAAAAGAAGTGTTCAGGGGAATTTAGACCTCTCAACTGAAGTGCTTTATTTACATGCATTAAGGACACACGCTAAAATAGAAGGAAACCCAATAGAAGGAGACCGACCACCATAGTGGGTGGTACTGAATTGTCATTAACCTCTTGAATGGCTTCTTTCCTTTCTTATTCATACCTTGTTGATCACCCATGTCTTTTATGCTAACCGTTTTAGCATGTTTTCATTATCTATAATTACTTTCCATTGAGCTAAACCTGCTGTTCAAATATTCTTTTTGGCATCTCCTGTATTGTAGCTACATTAACACTGGCTATACTTGCATAGTCTTAGCTGTAAGAAAAGCCAAAGCAAGGTTACACATTGAATTTTTCTTTATGAGTGATTGTTTCATACTGGTAGAACACTTCTGGCCAACAGAATCATCTTACCCTGTCTGGCATTACCTTTAGTGTTTCCCAGCTACCGCAGAACTGGCTATACATCATGGTTTTTGAGGGGCAAAGCAATAGCTAATAATGACAGCAGCAATACTGTGTTTTCAAGTGTTACAGACGGAGGGGCCCAATACTTGACTGGTTCTGGGAAGAAATTTTAAAAATGGGTTTTTATCTTTTAACCAGGCAGTAAACATTTCCTCATCACAAAATATGAATTGTTTTGTGTTTTAAGTAATCCTATGTACTGATGTCCCTTCCTTCATAGCTGCAAAGTCAACACTCCGTAACAAGTTTTAGGGTTAGGGGTTAAGCAATATTTGGAATCGCTGTGCAAGGTTAATGTGAAGGTGCTTATGTAGGCACATTACACCACAATAATGCGTAAAGAAGATAATTATAATAATAATGGGATTCCAGATACAATATTATAATGTAGACATTTACTGCATATAGGTTTGAGTGTTTCATTTCCACTGAGCCTTTTGGCCAGACGTCCGGCGATGTATTCCATCTTTCCCAAACCATTTTCATTTTTTCCACTGCTCCCGTCTTCCCAGACCCGTGTCACTGTAAATAGTAATCCACGAGGCTTCCGTCAGCCTGAAGACTGTGATTCCTGGATCTTTGCTCTCTGTTTCCAAGCATTCCGTCTTTTGATGGTTGCACTGGTGTTTATGAGCTCGGAAAGTTCCTATCTAATTAGGCCGGTGAGGGGGAGACGTCTCTGAGATCACATGCTCCACAGTGGTCAAAGCACACAAGAAAAGGGAAACTAGACTTTTCATCAAAGTCTCTGAACCATATCAATGTTGTATAAACTACAGCTGGTGCAAATGTTGTACTGGGGTTATGTGCAGTGTGCTAGCTAGAGGTTCAATATGCAGAGGAGTTGGGAGCATGCCCAGGATGAATCATTGCCACTGTGGGTCTCTGCCCTTTTGACAAAGACATTTAATACAGAGTGTGTGCTAACAGTGAGTCTCCAAAGGCATTGATAAGAGTGAATGCTTCAGAAAGAGGCTTTATAAGCTGTGGCCTAAGTCCAGATGGATGGCTGTGATTAAGAGTGGCTCCGGGTGATGCTCTCATTAGTGTGCTGCGTCTTCCTGTCAGAGCCTCACTGCTCACATGGACCAGACCTGCTGCTGTGCTACACTGACCCCTCTAACATTTAAGAATTAGCATTGAATTAAGCCCAAAACAGCTCAGTAGAGTCCAAGGCATGTTTTAATTTGAACATAATTTAACTTATGAGCTAATTATGATGTTCAACTTCTTACTGTGTTAAAACAAAGATGTTTCTATCACAGAATTGGTGTCTATAATTGATATATTTCACTTAAACATTGAGCTTTTGTAACATTTTCAAAGTCTACCAAAATGACACTAGGGGTAGTCAAGCAAATGCTACTTCAGTGCACCAGAAAATTGGCAATAGTAGATTTTTTCAAGAAAAATAACAGCTATTTAAATGTTTAGACACTGTGGTCCCCATAGAAAAGTACTTCCATATGAGGTACAAGGTCTGCTACATCATACTGTCAGATTGTTGGCAGGAAATTCATAGGTATGTAGTCTGAGATGGGAAACCAAGCCTGATAAAGTAACTCATACTTAAATATTGACTTTGAGAGTTTGTAATATTTTGCAATAGCATATGTCTTCTCTTATGTTTCATTAATGGCAAGGACTTTTGCACCAGAAGGGAGATTGCCTGTATATTGATACTGGTCTGTAATGGAGTCAAATTAATCCTGCTGGAAATATAGAGGTCAAGCCATTCATCTGACACGAATTTCATAGATTAAAATGCAATATTCATTCAATCCTCTGTATTCTCTAATGTTAAGATACCGCCTTTAGCCCACCACTACCAATAATGCACTTAATAAACTATAAAGAGTTTGCATTTTGTTCATTATAAAATGCAACACAAAGGACAAAACTGAACACATAGGAAGCACAATATGAAGAGATGTTATAAGACAGACAGAGAAGCACTGGAAATCTTCTGTGGTGGAAACCTGTGTGAACTAGCAGGTCCAAGTCTGATAAGGTTCAGAGACATACTTCTAAAAAAACACAGATTTGTAAATTGTGCTTTTTGTTTCCTAAATGATTGTATAACATTGTACACATATTTACGGCACTTACCTCACTCTCAAACCATCAGAAACAGTGTGATACAGGTCTGTGACTCCCTTACACTACACATGTAAAAGTGTGGGAGCATTCTCTGTGTGTCTGGATGATGGTTATACAAGTTTGTAAATCTGACAACTGTGTTTATATTTTAAAGTGTTCTTTTTACTAGGGTGTTGTAGACTTAGACAAACTTTATTGATCCACAAGGGAAATTATTTGGTATTGTACGTTTTGTTCACTGTTTAGTTAATAAAGTGATTGAAAAAAAAATAATGTAAAAATGTTTATCATAATATAGGTCCAATTCAAATGCAATCTATGCCTTGTATACATTATCAATTCAAGCATCAGTGCATTTTGATATCTCACATTCATGACCTAACAACTGGTATAAACTATGGAAAATGAAATCCATATCAGACTCACTCCATTTCACTCATTCTGGTCTGCCCCTTATGATAACAATAGCAAAGGTCTCACAGATAAGAGATAGAAACAGAGTGTCTCATCTGTGCTGTAGACTTGACATGTGTGAACCATTACTGTCTGAATTTACCAATAGTCTCAGAGCAGGGACTCAGGGATCCTACATGACACTACACGGCAGGGGACTATCTCAGCACGCCATCAACTCAACTTTCTACTAACTTTAATCTGCTGCCAGAGGAATGTGGTCCAACTGTAAGAACGCTGTTGGAAAAATGCAGAGCAAGAAGGAATGAAAAAATATGTTAATGGTAAAATGTTATGTAATGTTATTATTACTTAATCCTATAGATTAAAAGATAGCCAGTAATGAGAAGATTGTGCCAGATGCTACCGCAATTTAGTACTTTAAGTGAAGAAATAGTCATATGTTTGTGTTAGACCCAGAATACACACTTAGCCAATACTTTACAAAGATTGACAGATGGATCAGCCAATCAGAGACATGACATGGTCCGTTTATATCAATAAAAATAGGTCGGCTTTGTTAATTTTTTGCTACTGATGTGCAACTAGGGCTAGACATTACTGGATGTTATATGGTCGGCAAATATGGTATACGGTATACAGTAAATTCTTGGTTGAAGGATATTTCTTGAGCATCAATTGGCTGACTATAAAGAGGACTGGTGTAGTGTAAGCAAAAACTCTCAAAACTATCTGAACTATCTCTACTATCTGACCATGTATCTGGCTATGAGTGTGAGTGCACCGGAATGCAAACCTCTACTATTGTTTCCATGTGAGTCAATTAGTTACAAAACTTGTGTTTTCCAGTGTACACAAACTGCACACTGGAAGCACATGGAGCAAACACATGACAAATGCAAATCTTCTGCTCTGGATGGGAATGTAGGATCACAGGTCATGGGGTGGAATTTACCGGAGGCCAGAAAAGCCCTTTTTCACTTTATGAATAAATGAAGTATGGCTTTCACATCTCCACGCTGGTGCAAGGTATTAATCATTCTGTGTTTGCATGGCAAGCAGTAGTGATAGATGGGTCACTACCAAATACTGAAATTAATACTGACTGAGGTATAAAAAAAATGCAGTTTTGTGATAACTTTTTAGGCATTTATTTTAAAAAATACATTGTAAAAATGTAGAAGCTGGGTGAAGCAAAGATAATGACACCACGTATTGTTAATAAAGGAGATTCAGTGCATTTTAAAAATCAATCAATTAAGTGAGAATTACTTACTTCAAACTTGGTACTTGGTGTTGACATCACTGGTATCGCCCATAAGTAGCACACAATAACCTCAACAAGCACACATCGCAATGAACACAGCCTTGAGCTGAGGTGTAAATGAGCATGTTAATATTATTAATAAATACTTCAAAAACACTGTTGCCTGTAGGACATGGATGCACTTTTTAAATGAACCTTCAGATAAAGACCATTACTTAAAAGGTACAAGGTAATTACCACTTTCACTCCCCCCTCCAGGCCTATGTAGTACTGGCCCCTGCTCTATGAACAGTGGAGGTGGAAAAAGCTCTAGCTGCTAGCGCCACAGACTGGTGCACACAGCAGCATGACTCTCCCTGCCTCGCAACTCTGCTCTGTGACCTCAGTGGGGAGTGGGCCACGAGGCTTTAACAGGCCTAGAGGTGTTTCATATTAAACTGTCCCATATGGCCATTATAAAGCCCCACCTGGGGAGTGCTGGGAACTCGGGGGAGCCATGGGCCTAGCGGGGAGGCACAAAAAGTGTACGTTGACAGATTTCTCTCCTCTACAACAGTGCTCAAACTAAAGCCATAATATTGGAGTTATAAACAGTATACTGGGGAGATCGAGGCCTAACAAAGACGTCTTCTGTGTTAAGAGTTGTAGTGAATACGACCCTGTTTTTCTCAACAGATGCATGAGTGTGAGTGCAGTGTTTCCTATTCACAGAGGCTATGATAGTTCTCTTACATAGTTTGACCTGGACTATACGTTGGCACCACACACTTTGGTGGTTGTATTGTCATACAATACATAAATGTAACTATACCCAAATTGTATGAGAGAAAATTATTTGTTCCACCATAGTCTGAACAAAATGCATGGGAAAAACTGGATTGCTACAGTGACAACCAAATGAACTAACTGATGTAGTATGTGAATTGTAATCACGCTGCAGTGCAATCTAAAGCTCTAGAGTTGATTGCACTTTCCCAAACAAACTAATGAGACTGGTGTTCTGCTTCTTGGAAAAGTGTCTAACAATGCTTATCAAAGTTAAAATGAACAATAGTACTATTCTTTAAAAAAATATATTTTTAAGCATTTTTAAGTTATTATGTTCCACTGTACGGCATTATACTTATCTAGACAGGTGACATGACCAGGCTGAGTTATCAGATCAAAGCCATACTGGGGAGACTTCAGGGGTACCTTAGTGATCTCCTTAATATCAGCTCAGGTAATTACCGGCTCCTCACAGAGTGCCTCAGTGCCTCTCTGAGCTGGGAAAATCTGCCTTTATGGTCTTTAAGTTCAAGAAAATTGTAAAAACTGTGGTGACTGAGACATGTGCATGTTTTTCTTGAGAGATGCAAATGATTTTATAATGTGATATTTTGTGATTTTACTGTTTTGTATTGGTTGTGTTGGCTGCTTCCTTGACCAGGTCTCTCTTGAAAAAAGACTCTGAATCTTAATGGTACCTCCTGGTAAAATAAAGGTAAAATCAATTTTAAAAGGTAAAAATCTGTGGAGAATAATACAGCCCTGCTCACAGTAATAGCACATGTTTTAAGGCTTTTTTTTTTTTAATTGCAATAAAAACATCTGTAACTGGAATCATTTTGAGATTTATTTGAATACCATATTGTGGACATTCCAGGTAAAGATACTAACATCTCATTGAGAGAAGCAGGTTGCTGATCTCCTATTAAATAAATTACTTTTAAAGCACTTTTAAATACCGGTGATGTAGCTAGAGTTGGTCTAATGTAAATAGTTTCTTTATGTATTATGTACCTGACCAAGGATTGCAGACATAAAGTAGCTTGTAGCTAAATCTGGCACAGAGCATCTTTTCTCACAGAGATAAATGTTTTCTGTGCACTGTCCTTGTTTTAAATAAAGAAAAAAAATAGAAGGCTTGTGATTTGTTTCCAAGGAGCTCTTAAGAGGGTGGTTACTTATTATCCAATCATTTTATTGAGAGCTGGGACAGAGTGTCATTGAATAATTAAAATATCAAGAACTATCAAGGAAAAAATATTGTATTTTATTATGTTTAATATTTCTTGTTAAAATAGAGAACAAATTCAAGTGCTTTCTAGTCTGGGTGATTCATCAAACTTTGCTCTGGGATTTCCTGTCTAGTCTCCACTGTACAGTAAAGCTATATTATAATCTTGAATAATCTTGAATAAAAAGTGTGTGGACTGTAAAGCATCTTCTGTCAGCACCTGCCAGCCTCTGTTCTGCACTTTCACCATTGTGTGGGGAAAAAGCAACGGCATAAAAACTAAAATAAACTTGGACTGTTCAACAAAGACTGCATTGTTTGGACTGTAATTGTCATTTCAAGCGTTGCCACGGTGAATCCCTCAGACTAATGGCTCACCTGTTATTTCCATCGTCCAGCCACTCTTGGATCTTTTCCTTTAGAACTCATTTATATAAAGGGTGGAGGACATGGAAATACAATTTGTTAAAGGCTTCTTGCTCTCTGTAATGTTAATGTTATTGCTGTTCCTTCTGACGACTATTGGCATCACCTGAAACAGACAATATTGGAATACTGAAATGTTTTTGATGTATCTACAAATGTAAAGGTCCTACAGATGGATTTCTGGGCGACGTCACAGACAAGCTGCGCGTGCAGCCGAAGAGCAAAAGATACACAGACAGCAGCATTCCCCACGCTACAATGAGAAGTTGTTGTGTTGCTAATTGCACAAACAGAAGTGAGAATGGTTGGCAGATGTTCAACATCCCGAGAAGACGTCATCCATTTGCCCAAAATAGCAACAACTCGTGCCCATTGCTGAAGACCAACTTACTTTGGCAGTGGCACAATCGGAACTATTCAGGGTTTCTGTGTAATTTGTTGTGACGTTAGCCATCCTAAACTAGCAAACTTAGCCACTTGTACTGTGTACAGTATAGTCATAGAATGTTTAGGCTAGTACAGTGCAGTACAGTGCAGTACTGTACAGTACAATAGCCAATTACGACAGGTCGTAAAATGTTGTTGTAAATATTTTAGCTACTTCATGTTCATGTTAATAAGATGACAAAGAAGCTCAATAAAAACATACTACTACATTGCAATTTTCACAAATTTGTTGCACATGATGTCAGCATCCTCTAAAGCATTAACTACTCAGACGGCTCATTCGTTTAAACCTTTTTGTACACACATTTGATAATTCTGTTGATGAACTGACTGGCTGCTAGCTAGCATAGGCTCATTAGGTCAAGCCACTATAATGATGCAAATGAAAAGCAGACAAAAAATTCAGAGATGTAATTTTATTAAACTTTGATATCAGTGGATAATTTTGACATCATAACAGTCAGACCTGACAAAGCATTCCGGGTGAATAAACAACAGTGACAGTAAAACAAGGTGCTGGTGCAACCTGAGACAGAACTGGCTAGCCTATTTGCAGCTACATAATATAATGTTATTATGAGTGCAGATTAAACAATTAAGATCTAAACACGACATGATATGTTATTCTAAAGGGTGTTTTATGTAAAAAAATAAAATAAAAAAAATTAAAAAAAGACAATACTCACCTGGCAACTTCAACATCAAATCTAATAATTAATTTAGTTTACTTATTTTTCCTGAGTACACGTCAAGCCATTTTGTTACTACTCATGCCTCTAACATTTGACAGTAAAATGGAAAAGTCATTACTACAACAGTTAAAATTGTTTTTCATTTTGTGAACCGCCAAGAAATATATTGCTGTCCTCCTACATGAATAATAGTTTACACATCATTGGCCATTTGGTAGCATCAGCAAGCGGATATACTGTATTTATGATTCAACACTCCCCAATGAAGTGCTGCTTTCCCACGTACAAGGAAAAGATAAGAAGCAAAGTTCACATAAAGATTTGTGTCAAGAGACAAGGCCGTTTTCAGTGCGCTTTTACACATAAAATGCTAAACTTTGCTCATAAATCTTATTAAGCTGTGTTTGGCTTCTTGTAACAGTTCAAGAGCTTTTGCTCAATTATGTCAACAGTTGCATCAAAAGAAAAGAAGCGAACATCAAGCAAAATGAAAAAAAAAATAAAAATGCTATAATCTATGGATTGCTGCAGGATAGGAAGCATTGTTCTTTCTTTCTAAGGAAAATTGGGGTATGCTATTTCATGCAGTACTGTATAGTTAAGATAAACAAGCTAAGGTTATCTGATGTCAAATTAAAGCTACATTATCACATACCCACTTGTTATGGCCAATTCAAAGCCCCGGCTATACAATTAAGCATTCCACTGATTGCAATGGGCTGAGCTCATTGGCACAAATTACTAGTCTGAATTAGTGTGCTAGTTTTGCACTGTGTTGCCCTGCAAGCATGTTCACTACAGTAACTATTTCACTGATAGAGTCTGCATACTTCTGCTTCAGTACCATGTCATCGCTTGGACTAATCTGTGTAGGCTAGAGTGAAGTGCTGTGTAATAAAAATATTTCAGATGGAGAATGGTTTAGGATCTAAAAAGATGTTGAAATTGTGATGTTTCCACAATATCCCAAACTAGCCACAAAACTAAGATTTGAGATTTGAGTGGGCAATGAAGATTTTAGAGTTCAGTGCCTGAGCCCGCTGAGCAGTGGCCTGTAGTAGTTCTTGGAAAGAATCAAGCAAAAAGAAAAGTGGGTAAATGGAGTAGGCTAATGACATGCAAAAGCCAGGCCAGCCTGTGCAGAATTAAACTTGAACTCAGCGCTGAGAGCATTAAGGCGTACAGTATGCACACAGCCAGCTAGCAGCTAGGTCATCACATTTTGTTCTACTTTCTAACTATCATATGTATCTATTCCACCCATAAAGTCCCTGACAGGAAAATCGGTTCTCTGAGTTATCCATCAATCCACCACACCGCATCTTCTAGCTGGGAGGCAAGTGTGCTAACCAGTTATGCTTTCCATTTACATGCTCCAAAGTATAACATTGGATACTGAATATATTTTCACATGTAGATACCCTTAAGAGTTTTACAATAAACCCAACTTCATAGTGTTTGCCAAAGTTCACATGTTGTTTGGGTTTATGTAGAGGCTATGCATATGTATTTTGTCTGTCAACTGTAGGTTTGAAGTCAAGCCTGTAAGTGCCCACACATGGGACCAGTCTCTGACCGTTTTGAACCAACAAAATACTACCCAGAACTGCAGAAAGTAAATCATAATTTATTCTTCAAATCTTGGCAGAAGAACAGAGATTATTTTTTGGATATATACTTTTCATGGAGATGCATACTGTCTTGCTTGTCCGTCACTGAGTCCATTAATCATGTCCATGCAACCGCCCCGCGAAAAAAAACGTGTCCTGCTTTACCCTCCGTAAGCACAGGCCGACCATAGAAGCCTCTTAGTGGGAAGGCCTCACTACATTATAGGGCAGTGTAATGACAAAAACAAGACCAGCGACTTGGGAGCAGATCACAGCTCTAGGATTTCCACTAGTAGCTGCCTACTGCGTTTCAGTTCCCAGGCTTCTTCTTTGTCCCTTTTCAACCAAAGCACCACGAAGAAAGTCTTTTAAAGGTACATTGCCTCACCGGACACCCCGAACACAATAGTGGCCCGCAAGTCTAGATAGAGTTGCACAACAAGGTGTAAGGCCAGCGGAGTCTAGGGAGTGCCATGGCGATAAGTCAGCGTGCTGCTACTCTAGCTCTGCTGCCAAAAACTGAGGGCCGCACCAGGTAAGCAGACTGGGTTTGTATGAGAATAGGCCATTTACACTGAGTTCACATATAGAGTGGATCTGGGACAGCTAGAATCTGTGTTGTAACCGACCGTAGGGCAAATTCAAGAGAAGTGACAGGTCTCAGTGGTTTCTGTCTGGAATAAGTTATTGCTTGTGTATGTCTCGCCTCGAGTATTAATACACAGTGTTAAACATAAATTAACTAAAACATTCAAAGCTTAAATTAATTTTTAATTTTTTTAGATAGATAGATACTTTATTGATCCCAAAGGAATTAATTTTTTGGCAGCAACAACGAAACAATAATAATAAGAAGAAGAAGATGAAGACGAAGAAGCTGAAGAAGAAGAATACAGTAGGACAGGGACCTGTCCCCAAAGGTGCTCTCCTGTCCGGTGATGGTGCTGTGCAGGGTGTACTAGGGGTTACCTAGGACAGACAGGAGTTTATTTAGGGCCATCTTCTCAGCCAGAATGAGTCAAGCTCTGCACCCACTACAGATCCTGCCTTTCTCAGCAGCTTATCCAACCACACAGCATCCTTCTTCTTGAGGCTTTCTCCAAAGCAGACCACAGCATTAAAGAGGACACTGGAGATGACTGTCAATATGACTATTAACTAGTGGTATTAAGTTATCATCCCTTTTAAGCTCTTCACTGGAATTGTGTGACAGCTTTTTGGAAATATTCTGATCCAGAGGTCTATCATAGTTTGGTCATTGTTCAGCTCACTCAAGTCCTTTTCAGTAGAATGTTTATACCACACACTTTTTGTCTTCAAAGTGCAGGCTAACATGACTTGGATCATGGTTTATGATCATGATCTATAGATGTTTGCTGACAGTATGTCTTCCTTATGCTGTGATAGCAAATGGTACTTCAATGCAATATAACAATATATGACAAAACACAAATAACTCATTGTGTTGTACATTGTAGGTGTCACACTCCCTAAAAATTACTTTGAGAAGGCCAAGACTTTGCAGTTGACCCTTTTGATATTCTGTTTAAAAACTGATCTACTCTCACTGGGTTCCTCTGGTTGACATCTCAGTTATAAAACACATAGGGTTCAGATACTGTTACTGTCACACCTCCCATGACCTGCTGATATTCTGCACCCAGCATGGATGGGTTGCCTTACGTCCTTTAAGAGTTCAACACTAAAGATATTGTAGGTTAATGTTCTCTTCATTTCTCTTGACATTTCTCTTCATACCTCATAACACATAGTTCATCAAAGATTCAAAGTTTGTTTTAATATGTGTCCACCAATGTGGCACTGACAGAAAGTATTTTTCTTGCGACTAACCTGTACAAAAGGACACCAGTAAAAAGAAGAAAGAAAGAAATGTTTGGCATTATTTGGTTTATTATCTTGATTATTTCAAACTGTCTGGACTAATATGTTTTTAACCTGTTCCAGACACCCCCAAAGCCCTGGTTGCAGTATGACTGCTTATCATCAAAATATCTCCAGCTTGTTGAATACAGATGTCAAGTTTCCTGTTTAATATTTTTCTGGACCACAAGGCCCACCGGGTGCTCTGGTTTTCCTCTCCCAGCTGCAGTCTAAGGGAGCACTATAGAACAGGCTCGTGTCATCTGTAATGTGGCTACAATCGTAAAGGGAAAACTCCCAATAAACACAGCCAAAATGATACTGTCTGTATAAGATCACAATAGCTGCATTTCAGCTGTTTATGATAGTCACAGCTGAAGGCAGCTGGGAGAGAGTGACTAGAGAGGAGTGCTGGAAGAAGACTACTTCTTGAGACATTGTAAACCTCCATTCTCCTAGACTTTTCTAACTGAAACGTTGCATGTAATTTTAAAATACAACAAAATTAAATGTTAACAGAACAATAAAACATATTCATATTATTTTTTGTCAGCTTTGTACCACTATCTGTATCACTCTAATGCAGCCTCATCAACAGTCTCTTGGCCTGTTAGTCTGTTTGTCAGAATAGCCAAGAAAAGTTTTGTTGTCAATGAGGTGTACTGAATTTCTTAAAAGAATTGCGGTAAATAATTTTCTTTACAAACTACCCTAGAGCTTATAACTATTATTCATGCAAAAGTGATGTAAGTGACCCCACAATAATTCATACGTCAGGGACACAAAGACAAACATTCCCCAAATGTTTTGCTTTCTCAGGAAGACAAACACTTTGGAAGCAATATGTTTTACACTGCTTCCTTAATGCATTGTAATGTGAATAAAGGGCTGGGCAACACAAACACAACAGTTTAAATTTTTTTCCCTCATTTTGGCCCATTACCTCAGTCTGTTCCTGTCAGTCCATCTGTCTGCATGTGAGCGACTCCACACTCCCACACAGTCAGACCTGCTGACCCCGCCCGGCCCGGACGCGCTGCTGCTATAAAAAGACTGCCAGTTTACATCCAAACCCATGGACACCAGTGCCAGCCACCACCCTCGCTGGGCCTTCCGTCTACTTCCTGCCGAGCACTTGTCGTTAGTGCCACTGCTTGACCTCCACACTGCACCAACCCACAATGTATTATCATTTTATTAGGCTTTTTTTAGCTTGGGGTTTTTAGTTAGTGCAAGAATTTGAAGTACTATTGAAGCTATCTTGTGTGTGTTCATTTTCAGATACTTATACTATATTCTATATGATTCACTCTGGAATGGAGTCCATAATAAGAAAATGTCAAACCTCAGGGCCTATTTGTGAGGACCTACCCCCATTCAAATGATATATTTTTTAATTCAGTTGTTTAACTGCTATGGCTTAAGACTTAAATTGTCATAGCTTGAAACCCATGAACAGACACTGAGGAGGAGATGGAGAGGATGCTGTGACCAATCGTTCTGCTGCATTGGTGATATTTTTGAACAGTAAGTTTAGCATGTACACTGAAGTGACTCACCAACTTAGCATTCATGATCGGCTGAATGATTGGAACAGCTGTACAGCAAAAGCTGGCTCATATTCACTAGAAGGATTCTCATTCTTTTCCATATCCCACAGATCTTTCCGCATTTCATTTCTGAGATAGTTCCCATACTTCTACAGATAAGCTAACGGTACGCTTCCACTCAAATATATCTTTATCAGTTCCACTTGCCCTAACATTGCAATAGCCAAAACATTGACTGTTGTGTCTTGGAATACAAAGACATAATGGGGGACAAAAAAAAAAGAGGAAAAATGCGAGCCTAGTTCTATTCATCACACCAAACTACCTCTTGAAATTCGGTCAGAAGTTTGCACAGAGCAGACTCCGGTATTCCTTAATGGCGAGGGCGGTGTTATTGTTGGCGGACAGAGAAGGAAACCTGTTCATGACTACTCCAGCCTCATTTGACCTCAAGGTGGGACTGAGGTCTTAGCGCACAAACTAATGAGAGATTTATTTCTTAGGAGAGGTTGAATGTTGCTTACAAGTAGCCGCAGGGGGACTGGTTGTGCACTGTGATGTGGACAGAGGGTCAGGCTTTGAACAGGAGGGAATGGACGCAGCTGTGGTGGTGCTGGTGGAGGGTGGGGAGCAGCACAGGATTCAGTCAAGAGTGCTGTTTATCCACCCTTTGCTTCTATTTGAGCCCTCGACTGGTTCTAAGTGTAGGTAGAGTCCAGTCCGTTTAGAATAATATGCAGTCAGACAGAATCTCGCCACAATTCTACCATGTGTTCCAGCCACAGTGATGGGCTATTAGTGGTGGTGATTCCAGTAAATTGTGAAAAGTTCGGCCATTTCCAAGGCAAGTATCATCAGAAGCAGATCTTAGTTCAGAATCTTGGTCAGGAGCTCTGAAATATTGGTTTTAAATTGTTTTCCAATCCCATTCGACCACTTTTGGCCAGCCTGCCAGTCAGACTACCTTTAGGCATTGGCAAGTATATAGTCTGTGTAGTCTTTCAGTTTTAATTGAGAAGTTTAAGTTGGTTAGCTCTTTAAACTTCACCCTATTGACTTTTGCTATAATTTACAATAAGCTTTTTACTTTGATACTCAATAATGTCACTTTAAACCATATGGTCTAAAATAGACCTGTCGAGCAATGACATGTTTAGAACTGTTGTGTATTATTGTCCAGCATAACATTAGATGAAATGTTTATTAGGCCTATGTGGTTGTTAGCATGTGTGCTAATTTTGGCAATAAAGTCATCTCCAACAGCCCTGGTTTTTTCATAGTTTGCAAGGTTTGGTTGCTAACACTAACCCTCTTGTTGAAAAAGCGTTGAACGGTACCAGCGGAAAGAAGGGTATTTCTGATACAGAGTAATACTATTCAAAAATGACTGTATATTTCTTAAGCAAAGAAAGATCTGGATTTTTTTAAAGAATTTAAATATTACAAATGTTGAAAATAAAATAGCTACAACCATACACCCACATATGCAATATTTTTTGTGCAGAAAACAGAAAATTTCACATGTTGCTTGTAATAAAACTCTAAAATGTAATCTATGTTTTTTTTTTTACAGTTTTAACGTTCCTTTTTTAGCTCCAAACTCATGGAAGAATGCTCTGCTCTTCCCCATGCTGGCCCGTGAATGCTTCATCCCACTGCACTAAGTATCACTTTTGAGCATAATAACAGCGTTTCTGAGCAAACTGTGAGTATTTTATATCTGTACTCATGAGTCCCACACTGTGAGATGTGCTGTTTAGAGCCAGGAACAGAGGACCTAGTCTCTCTTCTGTGACCATACGCCTCAAATATAGGCTCTCGCTTCCTGCTTTTAGTCACTGCGGGGTTGGTTGTGGACAGGTTTATTCAGACAGGAGGGCATTTATAGCGGCGCTTAAGCACGGGAGTCCAGTAAAATGTCACCGGGAATTTATTCAATGTGTGAAAGATGTGTTAAGGCTGGTCACATGATTTCACTCACAGGGGAGTGTATAGAAAGTACACAGTGTATACATTTACAGTGCAGGCTGATACAACTGAAGGCTTAATAATTAGAGAAAGTATACAGAAAATATATTGATTGAAGACTAGCTTGTCTTGCACACGCGTCCATAAAGAGGCACTATGTAACTTTTCTAGAGAAGGGTTTACCACCTGCTTGTCTCCATGGAGATGTCTTTGCCTGGAGTATTCCACAGTGGGGCATTAAACATCTGTTTCCATGGAGATAAGCAGAGTTTACAGGTTGTCTCATTAATAAAACCTTAAGTGGAATTCATACTAAAAGTGTACAAACAGACAAACTTCCACAATGTCCTTGAACTCTCTCACCTCTTGTTTTGCCTCTTCTCTGACATCTCTAACAAGTTTAGATGGGACTACTAATTTCCATGTTAAGTTTTTAAAGTCTTTTTAAAGATCACAAAGTTAATGTGGAAAATCACGTACATAACATTTTTGTGCGTACACAATGAGACGATGAGACCCCAGAACATTTTATAATTGTAAGTAAGTGTCCTATATGTTCTGTGTTGTACTGTGGAACATTCTTGGCAAAGCCACAACATCTTCATAGTGACAAGCAGGTGGCGAATCCTCGGCCAGAAAAGTTACATAGTGCACCAATAAAAGCAGAAATTGTAGTTTTTGCTTTGTAAAAATCATAGACACAATGAAAATATTGGATTTTTCATAATATCAGTAGTTAGATCTGTTGTGGTTTGTGATAAATCTTCATTTGTATATACTGTGTTATCTCTCACGTCATCTGCAGCAGTATCTCACCTGGCACCATGAGGAGCTCCTACTTGTCCAGGTAATGGCACATGACGCTCATTTATTCACATTCAGCTTGAATGTAAACAAACCTCTGCCAATCTAATCACAAGTCACTCAAAGCAACACATGCAGAAATAAGAACAAAGCCTCCCATCATGAGTCATGCCAGTACAGAAAAGTCTTATATATAAAAAATCAACAGTGGCTTTTTCTTTATTTGTTTTGCAGGCCAATATTGAACTTTAACAATTTAACATTACCATTGCATTGAATATTAGTTCATGCTTTGTTGATTTAAGCTGAATCCAAAATACCTATCTATAGCTATCTATAGCAATTTTTTATCAGATGTGCCAGTTGTCAGTTGAATCAAGAAATTATTTTGATTTTGATTTTAGAATCAGTGTGTGCCACTGTTACTACATGCAACTGTTGACAAAAATACAGTTTAAACTGAATATGAACACAATAGGCTTTAGAAGGTGCTTTTTTTTTTTTTTTTTTGACTGAAAACGCAAAACCACCTAATACTGATTTGATACTGATAACTGGCTACAAGAATGTACATTTTTGTTTACATTAGCAGCTAGAAGCAAAATGGAGTCAGGTGGCAAAAACTGATTGGGTTGAACAAGTTGATATTTCATCACATTTTTGTATCCAAAGTAAACAGCATCACAAAAAAATTGCATTTCAAATTCTTGTTTCTACAAAAATCTGTCCAAACTCTTAAGTATTTCTCGGCTACTGTTGGACTGACTGACGATACACAGTGTACCGAATGTTGTAGCTGCTGAGGTGATGCGATTTCACCCCAGGGAGCTTCTTTGGCATGTGGAGACACACTGAAAACAGAATTTCACAAGCTCTCGACAACCAGACTGGAGAGGCGCACATCACTTCTCTACTGTCAGGAGCCATTTCCTTGAAAGTTTTACAAAGTTGTACTGCACATTATCACCTTTTCTCTGGCGATAGAGCAAATGGGCTTGGACACTCTCCACTTGGCCCCTTGATGCCTGCGTTTGCTGAAGTGTGAAGGCGAGGAAATGTTGTAGTAATCAGGTTTATGATGCCGCATAGCTCTGTAAAGTCCTCCACTTGGGCCCATTCTCTTGTTTATGAACGTACAGGGTACCAGTGCACCCAAGTCGGCAACTTGAGAAGCTGCTTAAATAAATAGAATGGATTTTCCAGCTTATCGAATTGGAAACCGAAACTACCTCTGCAGATTTTTAAAAAAGCCACTTCTGCTGACAGAGCCTGTAGATTTATGCTTGCCCTATAGAAGACTTTTCATACTTTTCAGCTCAAATGCTTCCTCTGTTTTAGTAGTTTCACGTATGTATTGAATTAGCAGATACCTGTAAGTTGAACATACCAAAGACCGGGTCCATATGGGGAACAGTTTAAAGAGTTTGTTGGTTACTGAATTTGATAATATGAGAAAATGATGGATGGCAATATGTCTGGAGGTGGACAATGCAGACATGTGGGTGTTTTAACATGACTGTCAAGATGCTTTGTTGCAGAAACCATGGACCACCTGTGAAAAACCTAAATGAGAGGCACCAAAATGAAACCTGTAGCAACTGGCAGGAGTTCTTGAAAGAACAAACAATGCTTACCAACATTCAAATAAATGGGGGGGTACATAATTGTTTCATGCAATAAAGTAAAATTTGTTTTGTGCCAGTAGAGATATACTGTCAAAGCAGCTCTTACAGTCAAATGAGACCTCTGTGTGTTGTGCGTGTATTATATACAAGTATTTTAATGGCTGCAAACTTGATGTGCTATTAGCATGCTAGTTGTTGTTAGCAGTGGTGTGTTTTATACCATCAGTGAACAGCGAGAAAAGTTACCAATATATCACCTTTTACCTCTCTTGTGTAGAATCCCTCAGTCGTCCAGGTAGAATCCGTGGCAAAAGGAGAAATTTAGTTTGTCAACTGGACAGAGTTTATTTGGTCGAATACGTTTCGCAGCTCATCCAAGCTGCTTCTTCAGTTCTGAAAGAAGCACTGAACACTCAGAACACTCAGAACTGAAGAAGCAGCTTGGATGAGCTGCGAAACGTATTCAACCAAACAAATTCTGTCCAATTGACTAACTAAATTTCTCCTTTTGCCTTTTACCTCTCTTCTTATATTTTCTGATGGATTTAAGTTCAGGGCTACTGAAGGAATACCTCTCCTCAGGGAGAATTATTTTTCATGTTTAGCACTTAGCGGTCATATTAGCTAATATACCAGAAGCTTAATTTACTTGCGGACTGGATTAGAAATCTTTATGGTCAGTCCGACTGAATATCCTATTGATCCATGCAACTTGAAATAGCCCATCATAAGGAATGCAGGGTTAAAGCTGGCTGTTATATCACACATCTCCATTTAGCATCAGGTTTTATTAGTATAACAGTGAATGGGCCACTGGGGATGTGGGACTGGGTCAGGAAATACCAGAATGGAAGGCAGTAGCTCTCGTCAGGATTCCTCTGGCTGGGAGGCCCGATCTTGCAGCCATGCAATCCAGAATCTGCTGTAAAAACGGAAGCAGGTCGCCCGGTGCACCTAGTGATCCCTCTCCATCTGACTACACCACTTTCAAAGGAGAAGGGCCAGGAAGAAGAGCATGCACGACCAAATACTATTTTTTTTCCCAGGGAACTCAAGCATTCCTGGCATTGCCACCGGGCCTCCGCACAATCCGGACTCTATACTGCAAGCTGTTGCTACGTGAATGGGAGCAGTGTGCTGTGTTGTCCGGGATCAGTTTGGTTGCAAGGGAGCGTAGCCAAAACGTTACCGGTGCAGCTCAGAGCCCCCTCCCCCATGTCCCAGGCCTCTGTGCCCCAGCCGCGAAGCCAAACACCCAGAGTCTGAGACGGCACTGTTGAACCACTGCACTGCACCGACCACTGCTCCAATCACACTCCAAAAAATAAACAGGCCCGGGCCCACACAGAGCAAATATTTGATCAATGGCAGAAATGCTGGATGAATGTGCAATGGGGAAGGAAGGAGCAGAAGGCCATAATGAATTGAAACGTGTACAGTAGTCAGTGATTTGTGACAGAAGGAAATATCTGGATTGAGAAGCACAGAATCTGTTTATGCAGTCAAGTTAAACAGCAATGAACTTTCAAAGGTGCAACGCCTATATAAGACGTAATTACTTATTGAGGACCCAATTAATTTTATCTTTTAAAAGAAGCAGTCATCAAGTTCACCAAGTGATTAGATGACTCATCTAGTGATTCACCATATAATGTGTGCTAATGTATGCCAAGTTACATGTTCATATTTTCATACCATACCTCCTTTACGTAGCTTCAGAATCATTTTGAATAGGATCTCTTTCTCTCTCTATTCCTGTGCACATGCAGACATTATAAGTGGTTTAACCCAGGCTATTACATCCTTATTGCTACACTTAAAAGTAGTAACTTAAACAATAATAATTTCTGTATTCAGGTCTCCTAAAGAGAACACTTCATTTTAAATATGCTTCAATCATGGCTGCAGTGTTACAGTCATTTTAAAAGAGCATCTGCTATTGAGTGGGTTGGTTGTTTCAATACCTCTCAGACATGACATGACTGATCCTCTCACAAACACTTTGGTACATAGTTATAGGAACTGTTTGTAAGAGTCTGAGATAGATATGTTCAGATCAAATACAGCATCGCATGAGTTTCTCATTTGGGTTGACAGTTTCACTGCTGGACTCTATCTGATTTTAATCCTCACTACCCAAACCTCAGCCAGTCATAAATCAGTGCTAGTGCAGCCTCTGAGTGAATTCTGGAGGTTCTGAGTTTTTACACAAGCCATGTTTTGTTTTGTTTTTTCATAGGCCTAAACAGAAAAAAAATGTTTGTGTGCACTGCAGGTTTACACACTGACAACCCAGGTTTACTTTTGTGATTGTACCTTTATTAAATGACCTACATGCAGTTCTTTTAATATCCACATCCATTACATTGCATGCATTAAAGCATTTGTACTATATGTGTAGATGCTGGCCAAAAGAGGTAAAAGAGGGGTTGTTGTAGGCTAGATCAGCAGGTAGGCATCGGCTCTCGAAGGTGCGTGACAGTAGCAATACGAGAGACAGAGATTTGGGTTTGTGGCTGGTGCCATATATTAACAGTGAAAAAGACAAACAAAAACCCAAATATTTACAATCTGCAGATTATTATCAAGCTTGATAGTTAAAGTACTTTGATTTGAAATGTGTTTCCCACATATAGATTTGGTTCACAATCAACAGTATGTTAACAGTATGTTAACAGTAAGTAATAGTATTCAACAGTCCACAGCAATGCCCAATGAAATTACTGCAATGGCAGTAACAGTCACTACAGTTTGCGATCCACGAGTAGTAGTAGAGTGAGAATCCAGAGTAATGACAGAGTTCATAGATCCTGTATAGATCCTGTCCTGTCATAGATCCACATGTCCTTAATGTGCTTAAACAGTCTGTGGATGCAAGTAATACCCTTGTTTAAGGGTGCAATACAAGTACAACATAGAAGCAAATTGCACTTGGAAACAATAACCAAATTGGCTTAATTGGCTCTTAAGTGCATTAGCCAAGCAATAAAGAAAATGTACAATGGCCTGTAATGGGCGACATTAGCACATGAACAATCGACAAGTAAAAAGTAAACAAGTGCAAAATGCTAGCAGCGTTTTGTTGCTAATACTAACGACTCATTGCATAACAAACAAACAGACTCACCAATCCCACTCCGTAATCTTTGCGCAGCCAGAAATCTGCTTCCGCGGCGGCAAAAGACCTTTTAGTTTTAGAGCGAATAACATTTTAGAAACGAGTATATTGTAAGTGATTATTTGCAAGACTAACCTGTACAACAGTCCTATGGCTCCTCTCCCAAACTCCCGAACGCTGGAGAGAAAGGACAGGAAGCTTATATCATGCGCTGCGAGGAACGCAATTAGCTGAGATCACGCTGTGTGTGCATAGCATATGCGTGTGTGTGCATCACGTGACTTGACGTACAGGTAAAAAAAAAAAAGGTAAAATATATATTTTACGCAGTTTAGGCACATTTTATAACCTGGGTTACACATGGCTTTAGAACTGATTTGTTTCAGGCCACAAAGTGAAACTGTGGCGGACCACCCATGAGTGCAGCCAATTAGAGCGCTGCATTCCGGCCTACTTCCTGGTTGATGAGAAACAAAAATGCTTTATTATTAGCTGCAGACAGCGCACAGTGGTCTCATTTAGTCACTTTTACAATTTACTTATTTATAAAGATAAAGTCGAGTGCAGCTTTAAGTTGCCAGATAGCATAAAAGTAGCATAATCCTTTTAAGACAGGTAAAATCATCAGGTAGTTATTCTTACCAGGTAGTTATTCTAACTTTCCTGCTTCTGTCCTTCAAAATAATTATATTTTAATGCCTGCCTATTTCCTGTCATGTAATTGGCATATCTACGGTACTTATATTGTCTACTCTAACAGCCTATATATTTTTACAGTCCATTGTTGCTAGCTGCCTAGATGCTAACCAGGCATCATGTGTAGCTTGTGAAAATGACATGTGACACTTTGCTTTCCATAGATCTGTTGTAATTGTGTTTTTGTGGCATTTTTCCCCCGCTCTGTGAGCCATGAAAGTCTCAGTCTATAGGGAGCAAATGGAAAAGCTTTCATGGGCTGTCCTCATCGATTTGTAGCTGCTGTAACTCTGCTGACTGGGGTGAGTAGCATAGCAGATTTTGTGAATATGAAAATGTCACAGTTATTACTTCAGTGTGAGGTCCATAACAGCTTGCTTAATGACTGTTTTACCTCATCAATATCAGCACTTCTAGTCTATAAGCTAAGATTTTCCTCGCTGTTTGTATATTGTATTTGTTTCATCAGATTTTGAATTTTAAATGCTGTTGAATATCTCACTTTGAATTTTTAAACTTTTAAAAAAGATGTTTGAATTATTTTTATTCTGAATGTCAGTTGATGAAATTTTAAGTGTACATTTTCAAAGCGTTTAAACATTCAGTATAAAAAAAATCTGCCATTTAAATATTCAGCACAAATATTTTCAAGCCCTCAAATTCAACAGTGTAAAATTCGCAATGAAAAAAATTGCAGCAAAGATTCAAGATGCCAAGACATAAGCAATCAGTCCAAAGTGATCCAATCTAATTTAGTAACAAGCAGGAAATGGTGTAGATTCAGAATTAGCCTCATCAGAACCTCATCTGTTTTATTTCTTAAGTGTAAACTCAGCCCACAGATGAGAACAGCCAATAGGAAGCAGCTGCCTCCGTCCTCCTCACTCACACATGATCGATTGCTTCTGCCTTCTTGGATCTTTGCTGTGAATTTTTTCACTGTGAATTTTACACTGTTGAATTTGAGGGCTTGAAAATATATGTGCTGAATGTTTAAAAGGTGAAACGTTTATAAATATATTGAAAAATATACTTAAAATTTCAGCAACTAATATTAAAAATAAAAATAATTCAGACATGTTTTTTTTTTAAAGTAAAAAAAAAAATCATCAGAAATTTAGCAGGATTTACAATTCAAAGTGTAGTGAGTGCATGCTGATTTTTGGTAAATAGCATTTGCATAGCAAGGTAATATGATAATCTAGATATATTATGTGTTAGAAGTAAATTCCCCATGGAAGTATAATAACCCATCATTAAAAGTATACACATTTTAGTCATTAGAAAAGTAATTCAAAAAGCAAGTCTAAAAAGCCTTTGCCTTTTGAAACATGTATATAACATATAGAAATAAAAGTAAGTTGACTATAAGTAGACGTTTCATTTAATTATATTCAAGAAGTTACCACAGCATATGTATCTGTGTAAGTGTAACCCACCTGAAGATGTGTGTGTTCTCTCATGCTTATAGACTAGCCCAAGGGGTTTTGATGGTAACAGAAGCAGTCTTGTCCATTCCCGTCTTAAGAGATCAAATGTCACGTTTTTTCATACGTTCACAAGGTCGAAATGAAGCCCCTGCCTTGTAGCAATCCATCAAGCCTCCCAGTCGTCTTCACAGTGGGGGCCCTGATGCCATTGCCTGCTAAACCATATTTCATAAAGAAACATCAGCACTGCCAAAGATACAGAGATCCCATTGGAATGACATACGCCGTATAGCTTGGAAAAACAAGACCTGCAGCTTCAAATCTGAAGGTAGCCTATAATGTACTAAATAATCCACATTTGATTAAAGCTGTTCCAAAATGATAAAATATTTCTTCATCATACTGGACATTATGAAGTAATGGCTGGCACTAAAGTGAATGATAAATGGGAAAATTGTCATGCATCCAAATGTGTACTTAGTTAAATGCATTTACCATCAGAACATATGGTACTTAAATCCATTTTGGCATGCTCAGTAATTGCTGTTTTGAGCTTGGAATTTGTGGGAAATATGCTGTTATCAGACCATAAAAAAGAAAAAGATTCTGAATTTTCTAATGTTAGTGAGTATTTTAAGCAGATAAAGGGACTGTTCCTATTATATACTGTCTTTAAAATATGAAAAACAAAATTAGTCCATTTTAAACAGTTTGCAATGGCCCAAAGTTATTCTTCCCTTACTTGATGCATTCCAGACTTCCTAATTATTTATTAGAAAGATCTTATAATCCCTTTTCACAGCTCTCAGACACCAGTACAGAGTTTGCTGTGGCGGTAAAGCTAACGAGTAGTATGCTAACACACAGTTCCTGATGATCAGACAATAAAATTCACACAGATTTATTTTGACTTAAAGAGCTGCTTATATGATATATCTGTACTGAGCCAAGACAAATTTTGCTCAAATACATGACTGTACATACAATACATTAAATGCATGGCATTTTCATCATCACTATGACCGTATCTCAGTTCTAACAATGAGATTTTAATCATTTTGTCTCTCAGAAATGTTTTGCAAGTCCTCTTGCAAGCTATGGAACCTTCTTCTTTTGTTGTTTGAAAATATGGTAATGCAGCTTTAATTAGATCGGATTGAGTTGTACAAAACATTTCTTCTACAATGGGATATCTTTCAGTGGTGACTTCATGTTCAACCTTAAAATGTCTTTTCACCAATGTGAACTGTCAGTTTCTTCATGAACTAAGAAACTCTCAAGAGTCTTTAACCAAAGCAGTGGCTCATGTCTGGATATGATTTGACTGCGGTTAAAATCAGCAGACGACCAGATGTTGCCGGCACTTCTTGTGTGAGAGTGTGGCTTGTGAGCACTGTGATGTGGACCTTATGGGGGGAATGGGCAGAGGTGATATGGTAAAGTCTGTAAACCTTTGGGCCATTATATAACCCTGTTACATAAGTCGTCTGAGCCTGCAGATAAACAAGCCCCTCTATAGGCTGCATTATTAGCCCAGCTGGGTGCATTGAATGTTTGGAGCGCCTGCAGGGCAATCAGTCATTGGGAGAGATTTACTATGGCTAATTATTCAACTAGAGAGACAATGTGGTAAACTGCCTATTGCCTATTGGAGTTTGGAAGCAATCAAAACTATCAGAGTCACTTGAGGATAAGAAGATCCACATGCCTGCAGCAAGAGGCCAGGTTTTTCAAGGTTGGTCCAACTTTTCCCATGGCCTCACAGTGGAAGAGTGTTAAACCATACCAGCCTTCCACACACACCCCTAGTTAAGAGTCTGGGGCCCCATTTGGTACAGTATTAATATTTATTAGAGGAGGCCCTGGGAGGGACAAACAGGGTGACCTTTCAGAGGGCCAGTGTTTACTGCCACTGTCAGGAAGCCTTTGGGATAAGGAAAGACAGGCGTTTTTTCAAGTGTCCATCTTTTCCCAAATCAAAGCAGCCTGCTGTCTGGTTAAAGCCGATGCTGGCATTCTCATTGGCATTTCTTTAAGGCGCTGACATAAAAGTATTATATGAAAAAGACAGCTTTTTACTAGTATTTAAGTATCTATTTTAAAATGTACTTTAAGAGTAAAAAGTATTTCACTTAAGTGTTGTTAATTTGTTCAAATGTAGTGATATTGATTAAAAAATTATACATATATAGGAACTAATCAATTTCTTAACTTTTTCTTGTGAATTTTGTGTATTTATTTTTGTTTGCTCAAAGCCGAACCTTGAATTAAAAAATTTAGTCAGGATGTTACCACAAACATGGTAAAATAGCCCCTCAAATCATATAAAAAGTACTTTTTACTTTTCAGTCCAGTTAAAAAATGTAGTGTAGTAGAAAGTACAGAGACCTGCTTTCAAAAAGTAAAGTAAAAGTAAAAAACTATACACTGTAACAGTGTACTGTAACAGATACCTAAAAATTCTACTCAGTACTAAGTACAGTGCTTTACTACTTTGTTATCATGTCAGTGGTAATAGGGGCCATAGCTGTCAGAAGCAACTGTGGGCTGGTAATGACAGAGTTCTTTCAGAGTGGACTTCTTTGAGAATCTTGGGTAGAAATTAAGCAATAGTATTACAAGCTTAATTACAATCTTTTCTTACCTTATTGAAGAAATGTCATATTATCAACGGTATATTAATTCATGGTGAATAAATCCAATGACACTGTTTTCTAGAATGTGTCGTGAAAAAAGGGAGACTTACAATTCAATGGCCTATGAAGCTGGCTGGCTTATGTTGGCATTATATCGGTAGCTTTAGCCTTGAGTTAAAGTGCTGACAAAAGAGTCCAGCAAGTGCCATGGAAGCGTGTGAGCCTAATTCATCCGTGTCTTATAAAAAGAAACTCAAAAGTGTACCAGCAGTGCCATTTTAAAACATTTCCATTCAGCAAACCTTTCCTGGTGTCTCTCATTGTTTATAGTCTACTCCCTCTGTCTCTTAAAAATACAGTTCATTATTTTCAGCCTGGGAATGACTAAACAGAATTCATGCTCCCCCTCACATGTTCCAGCCCCTATTGGCAATGAAAAGGCGGTGGGTTCTTCGTACTGTCTCTGAAGTTGTTGGTAAATTATAGGTTACTCACTAATTTGTTCAAAGTGGTGAGGGCAAAGGAAGGCTGTAAGAAAAGTCTTGTGTTGGAAAAATAACTGCAGCTACTGGTTGGGGAGAATTATAGAATGTGTCACGCCTGGAAAATTATTACTTAGAAGACAAATTTGGTGATGGATTTAGAGCTGAATTGGCTTTTATGGGGAGTATATTTCTGGGAGTGACTTTTACTTGAGAAAATAAGTTGCTTTTTTTACACTTTGATCATGATAAGTCAAATCTGTTTCTTTATGAGTAGTGAAGAATTCTTTCCTATATTTTGCACATTTGGGAGAACTTATTTCCAAAAGTAAATTGCGGAATTACATTTGAATAATTCATTAATGTTGTTGTTGGCCATTTTAAATCACAATTTTATACACATGTTTTGGGAGACATATTTTGATATATTGTAAAGCTCTGGTGAGCTTTACAAAATAAAAATCCCAACGAGCTACTAATTTAAATTGAGATTAAGAGGAGTGGCTTAGATGGGGTAAAGTTAGATGCCTATAAACCATAAACCATTATCCATGTTAGTGCGCAAAGTTAGGCATCAAAATTATACATTTACAATGGTAATTATTCAAATTTTTGTTATTCAGCACTTGGAAGGGGGTAGAGAGCTACTGGTAGCTCTTGAGCTACAGGCTCAAGACCCCTGCTCTAGGATATAATGTATTTTTAAAACTGTGTACTTAAAGCCCCCAGGCGTAACCATTTTAGACAAAAAATATAAACTACAATATAAGCATGTTTTTGTATTTTGGCTGTTTACTGCGGTGTTGCTTTTAAAGTAAAGTTATCAGTTACCAACAGTCAAATGGTCAGCCCAAAGTCAACAATTAAACTAACAATAAAACAGATTATACATTTCAAATTAAATCTGGAATTCTAGAGTTCTTGGAGAGAAATTCCCCTAGTAAACAGATTTTGGATTCTTTGTGGCAAAAAAAAAATATGTCCAAAGCCAAGGTGGATGTGTAGTTTTTAATGGCACGGGCAGCCCCCATTTTGGCATTTCAGGGCAACAAATAAACATCACCATGGCAGCATTACTCAGAATATCCTCTCAGCCTCCAAATAGGATTCTTGAAAGTGCCTGGGAATTTCTTACTAACGACATGATGATGGATGGAACCGTGCCACCCGGCCCAGTAAAACAGCTTTATGAGCAAAACTTTAGCACCACTTCCTGGTTCTCCAGCTGTAAAGCCTGAAATTAGTATCAGTTTGATTCATTCAATTTGGAATTAAAGTTTTTTTATTTGTTTTAATCTGTTGCAATTATGGATTATTTGAACACAGGGAGAGGAGAATTTGTACCTTCACATTCTTTTAATATATGTTGAAACTGACTTTTGGAGCGCACACGGCTTCATTCTTCCCTAACCATGAATATTCTTCTGAAAGTAATTTCTTAGCAGTTGCTTAGCTTGTTGTTTTGCTAACCAGGATGTGATGCCGTTGTAAGAGAAAATAGGGCACCATGGTTGATATCCATTCTTTTAAGTACACAGCAATTTTATTTATTTATTCATTCATTCATTCTTTCCATTCATTCTAACTGGCCAAGTTGATAAAGCTCTTCTGGTTACTGTAGTCTTCCAGATAAGAAATAACAGAATATTTTGCTACAGGCCAAGAACCATCCCAGGAAATATTTGGCTTACTAACTATGACCTGCTATGTTATTGACCATACTGAACTAGATCTACATTAACTAATTAACCAACCCAAGCCTAAAGAAAAAAAAGTTATGACAACTGTGACCAAACCAGGACTAAGCACCACAGCTTGAGAACTACTGTGTTACTATTAAAGTTCAGTGGGTTCATGTTTATTTGGGAAACCTCGCTAATATACTGTATCTCTCCTTACAGATTGCAAGCTAAAATGAATACTGAAGACACTGTGTTACAGTCGGATTCTTCCACAATCTCACAGGTGGTGTGAGATAAATCGACATTACCACAATCTAATCAGTGGACATGACAACATACAGCATCCCTACAGCTCACACAAAGAGACTCTCTTTGAGGGTTGAATAAAAAGAGGAGGAGGGATGATAACTGCAACTTTTGGACCCAACGTGATGGGAGACAGTCTAAAAAGGGCCCACCCACGTAGTATGGAGCAGAGAGGAGGAGGACAGGCCGTTGATGGTAGGCCAAAGGATGAACCGCATGTCCCACCAAATGTATCTGTGCAATTTGTCAAGACAAATTAGGAATGCAGCTACCACTTTGCAATTCAAGTGTTGGAATAGGAGGGGGAATGGAAAGCTAGAATTTTACAGTGGGCTATGTGGAAAATGTAATAGAGATTGGAAATTGTGAATACAGACATAACAAACTGATTGAAGAGCATTCTTGTTTTTCAACATTTTTGTTTAAAATGCATAAATATATGTTAAAGCCTCTGTGCCAGATTTTTCTCATGTATTTGAGCTATATTGTATAAGCAGCTCTTGAGGTCAAAATATGCCAGCTGTGCTCCGTATGCATCTCAACTCAATTGTGAATAATTAGGATACATGGAATAAAAAAGGTAACAGGAATAAGTTTGAATCACTGCAAACTGTTTAAAATTAGCTAATTCTGTTTTTCACATTTAAAAAAATGTAAAAGTGAAGTAGAGCACCTTTAATTCTTAAGATAATGCAATATTTTAATGGTTTATACTTTGAGCTCCAATCCCTGGAGCTGCTTGGTGAGATGACGTTGAAACTTTATTACATACTTGTTATTTAAAAGTACTCACACTTTTTGCTTTACCCCTGAGCCCGATCCCCCAGGCGCCTAAATCACTGCTTTGTTTGAGATTAGACAAGCAGCAGCTCTTGTGTTTATTCCTGTGAAACCCTGGAGGGCGGTTGTGTGTTTCCACAAACATTAGTGTAGCAGTCAGGAGATGGGTCTGACAGCTCACCCAGGGAGAGAGGCACCGTTCCCCTGTCACACTCATGTCTCGCCGCCCTAATCACTCTGACACATGCTACACTAGTAAACCCACTTTTATAAAGAAATCACCAGCTACTGTTGAACTTTGTGTGTCCCTAAGCGCTGGTTGTGAACAGGTGCATCCACTACTTTATGCTCCACTAGACTGTCAAGATCAAATCCCCATGCAAAAGTATTTACAGTGAAATGTGTGGGTAGGCCAGCTGTTGGAGTTGAACATTCAAGAAGAGATGTGCTGGAATCAATTCACTACTTAAAAAAACAGGGTTGGGCGATATGACAGTGTTCTTCTTATCTAAAACAAAATTAAAATGGTGTTCAGTATTGATTTCATTAACATAAACAATACACAGCCTACTTTTAATCATTGCCATTTAAAGGCTCTGTAGGCTACACTGCACTGCACCACCCATTCGTCCTGATGAGGTCCCCCAGCAGCAGGATGTCAAATGCAGAGGACAAATTTACCTACAGGGACAATAAAGTGTAACTTAACCTATTACTGCCTTTAAAACGTGGAAAAACTAATGTATTAGACTTTGTTGTGATTCAACGTCAACGTCCTCCTCACTTATTTTATGCATTCCTATCATCATAATTATTTCCTAGGATAAGTTTATAAACGCTTTTCACAACTTTCAGATGCCAGATCAGAGTTTTGCCATTATGATAATGCTAAAAACAGCTAGCATGCTAACAGCAGCATACATTCTGATTTTCAACTCTTTATAATTAGATGCAGACAGCTCAGAGCAGTCTTTTTTCTACCTTAAAAGCTGCTTATACATTATATCTGTTCTGGGATAAAACTAATTTTGTTGAACTACACAGAAAAATATTAATTTAACTAAAAAAAAATCTTGAATGCTTTTACTGACACAAGATTGGCTGTGGGCCTCACAATTAAAATATAAAGACCCAGCTCACATACATTGCTGAACCTCAGTCTTGATTAAAAGTTTATTAATTCCCCAGCCCAACTAAAAAGCCATCAAATGCATTTTACCACCTGGTCCCCAGCTGCCCTCACACAGCTCCACTCATCCAGGACAAGCCCCCGCAGTCTTCTCTCTGTCAATGAGGCAAAGGAGAGCCCTTGTTGGATGCACCAGTGAAAGGAAATGGCTAATGTATGGGCCCAAGCTCGGGGGAATCTGTTACTCTGAGAAAAAATGCGCACAGCTTAAACAAGTGAGTGTTTGTGTGCGGGACGGGCCACTGCTGTCTGAAGGAGTGAGAGGAGCAGATAGTACAGACACCTCGCTATCAGCAGTGAGATAGTGTAGGGGAAAATTCACACAAAGTACATTATTGTTAGTACACTGAAATTGAAAATAATGACCAATGTAACACATCTTTTCAGTTTTGACACGTTTTAATATTTTTTTTAGATAACAGAATACCCTGACCTTTGCACAGTAACCTGGCTGAAAAGAAAATATTCCAAAACAAGTCACAAAGCCACTACTATAAAGTTGTAGATGTTGGTCAGTTTTAGGCACTTGGAACCACATACAGTCTTTGCTTTTATGCTGCACAAGAAAGTATTTCTTTGGTCCTTTTCTCTCCCGGTCACGTCAGCTGAAACCACAGTCGGAACAAAAAACAGCTTTCTGGGTTCTTACCAACTATTTACATTTCATCTAGACCTGCCCCCAGCTTCAACTGCACAGAAACAGAACCAGCAAAGCTCCTTAGTCATACAACATCTTTTTATATGTTACCATAGGTGTTCTTGTTATAAAATATAAAATGTACCCAATGGCTCGAGTATTTCTTTTTCTTTTTACAGCAGTAATAAACAGTATAACTTAGTGGAATGGTTTTGATAAAACATTTGGCAAAGATAATTTTTTTTTCTTTTTTGTTCACAGGCTTCAGATCAAATCCCACTTTGCTACAAAAATACCAAGGGCACTTCAATGCTCAGCCTGAATCAAATAATACAAAAATCCTTTAAAGTCCTTAAAAGTTCTAGCTCAGCTGCAAGGCAGCCATGTCTGATAAGAGTTACTGCATGCACCCATGGGCGAATGGACCTGTGCCACATAATAGTTGCTGAAATTGACGTCTCTAACATAAGGAGCGGGCTGGTAGTAGCAGGTGATGTTAGCCACAGCTGGGATAGCATGTTGCTCCGCCATGACGCGCAGGGCCAGAGCAGAGATAAGTGCCAGAGTCTGTCTGCGCTCATGGCCCATCAGACACACAGTGCTCTCATCCACCACCTGTCTAAGTGTCAGTAAGTACTGGTAACGCTTGTGCTCCATGCCTGCAAAGTGGTTCTGCAGATAGCCCTCCAGTTTCCTCTGCTGCTCACTGATGTCAGGGAAGTCAATGAAGAATCGAGAGCACATGTAGCGCTGCATTTGTTTCATTTGAGCCTCAGACGAGGGCTGGAAACCCCGCACCAGCAGATGGCAGTACTTGAGTAGCCCGCCGCCCCTGATCTCCTCTGGGCTGTGTGTGGCTATCGTCCTGGTGCGCAGGTGGCTCAGGGCCTCCTCAAAGTCTCCGTACATGCTCTCCCCATGCACTGTGGGGTGGAAAGTCTCAGACATGACACTGTCCGAGCAGCGGTCGAACAGCAGCAGAGAGTCCAGAGTGATCTGGAAGGAATCCACGCTGAACTCAAACTGCCTTCGAAGAGAGTCCACAAACTTGAGCTCCACGTTCTTGCCCGTGTTATTAGACAGAGAGATGAGACTCCAGCGGTCAGTGTCATTGCACACTTTGACCAGTTTCTGGACGTACGCCTCCTTCAGGGCGAGGGGGGAAATGCGCTCCTTGCATACTCCATCAGGCAGGAAGTCCACCAGGCAGTCCAACACCACATCCTTAACCAGGCGAAAGGTCTTGTCATCGCTGAGGTTCAGGCCAAAGATCAGGTCCAGGTCCTTGTATCCGAGCCCATTGTCCTCGTGGAGAACGTGACTAGCTGCAGAACCATTCAGCTTCACATCACGCACCACCACGCCCTGCTCCTCCAGTCGAGCCCTGACCACCTGAAAGAGAGAGGGGAGACATGAGTGTTGAATCCAGCAAAAGATTTAATCTGAGGAGCCAAACATGCCTCAATACAAGTCTGTGCAAGCCACTGCCGAGCTACTACCCCTTAAAGTGCTTACAAATGAAAAACAGTCTGTCACACTGCCTCTGCAATTTTAAGTGTGTGGAACAAATTAGGTTACAAAAGCAAAGTATTATAGCGTGCCCTAACACACACACAACCTCAATCAGATCTATCTCATCTTTCATTCACCGAGAAATGGAAAACATGTGAATCTCTTTATCTACTTCTGCAAGAAAATATGTCTCATTGCAAACAAATCCAATATAATAGATCTATTACTTGGACAAAGCCACTGGATGGAAGATACAATCAGGATTTCCACTAATGCTTGGCTAGTGAATACACAGATAAAATCATCATAAAATATTCTAAAACCTATGCAATATAAAGTATGGATAGGCCTGTCATGATAATTACTATATCGACATCTTGTTCAATACATGACAGATGGAACAACATTATTTTTGGGTGGATATTTATTGTGGGGACTTTTCCTTTGTACTAGGGGGGAACTGTTCTATAATCAGATTTAAGCCATAAAATTAATTACATCTATGACTCATTATAGATACAATCTAACTACTAAAGTGTTGCATTCTGCTATTTATTTATTTATTGCGGTGCTTTTTTTTTTTTTTTTTTTAACAATATTGTACAATTAGTTTCAATATTATCATTTGTTGTCCGTATTTTCTTATAGGCTATATCATATTTCAAAATTTGTTATCGTGACAAGGCTAAGTATGGATATCTGTCAATTTTATAGACTCATAATAGCCCTTTGATATATTATGTGTGAGCTGTGGTACTGGCATGTTTAAACCTGCGTGGTATAATCATCTCAAAAGAAATGCCGCTGTGAACTTTGTAACCCGAGGCATAATGCCAAATTTGATCCCTGTGCCGTCGTATAAACTCCACTTGCGACTCAAAGATTTATCTCCTTGTTGGAACACACACCATGCTGCTGAGATGCTCCTGCTTCCTGTCTGCTGCACTACTCAAAACACAACACAAACCCAAAAGGAACAGCCAAACGAGGCGTTCAGGAGAAATCAGAAACACAGCTGTCCGTAAGACAACCTTTGCTAGACCATCAGGGACTGGCAGTTCTCGTACCAGTCATCAATCTGTTCAGACGTACACACATCCAGGCATGCTAATCCTATTTCAGACACTCCGATAGTATATCACAATACTGAGAGTAATCCTAAACCCATAAATCCCTTTTTAATGGAGCAGCGCTACTTAAAGCTGCAAAGGCCATGCTAATATGTGATGGAGAGTGAAAACAGTACCAAATACAATATATGTATTGCCAGTCGAGGCTATGTTGCAGTTATGCTACTCAAAGCACACCATTCCAATAATAAAACATACATTTATAAATGTTTCTATAAGCAGTGTATGGAAGGCAATTGTATAAAGCTATACTTAGTATAGTATTGTGAGTATAGTAAAGATACCACAAGGATTGAGATAATAATAAAAACATGATGGCATTTGATGAAAAAAAAAATGCAAGAGTGGCTTGTAAAAAGACTTGTGAATGTCTGTAGCATGCTAGAATAGTTTACTTACAAGTTTGGCTTTTTGACCATTTAATGGTTCATTATGCAAAAGATATAGTTCAATAAACCCTTTCGCTGACAAAATGGTAAAATAGAATGCCAAGAAATTATTAGATTTTTAAAAAGAGCGCATAACAGTGCACAGATGGACAGTGCACATAAAGCGCATTCTACACAACTGAGCCAAGGGACTATTTGCTGACTATTATACAACTTATAACAACCTATTCTGGAGTCCTGATTGGTTCATAGTACACTCCCTCTTTACTCCTCGTAAAAGCCGTCCAGTGCTCTTCCCTCATGACACAGCAGCACCTGGAGAGGGGAGACACTTCCGCTGACGCTCAGGCACAAAGCTCATAAAACAAAAAAAGCCACAAACACTATGAGACTGTCTGGTGTTGACAACGCCTTGGCGACACATAACAGCCCTAGTCTTCATCTCATGCAGACTCAATAGTTTCCTTGGGTTATTTCATTTAGGCTGCGGGTTGAATGCGTGTTTATTATGGCAGTTTAAAATGACCCAGCCATTTACAGCCCATGGTTCCCTGGACGCCCATGACGAGTCCGGGCAGTGAGTCAGAAATTCTCTCTTGCCAAGGAAATGGTGACAGTGAATGAGGAGTTATGAGTCCCTGACCTGAGAAACCGCTCCAAAACTAACCCAGCCAGGAATACAGTAGCCTGGCAGATGGCTGTGAATGATTATGTAGTTTTGTTTTTTTTGTTTGTTTGTTTGTTTTTTTATCTTGATTTGAAATGCTTCCCTAAACCTCCGATGCACGGGTGGTCATTTCACCTGTTTTTTTTGTTTTGTTTTTGTTTTTGTTTTTTTGGCCCGCACGTAGTAATTTGATGATGGAGTGGGACCCAGATTGATGCCTTGAGGGAATGGAGTCAGCTTCTGTAAGAATTCACAGATGTGTTATTGCTATAAAAGTTGAAAGGTTTAATCCAAGGGAGCCTTTTGAATAGACAGTTTTGTAATTTTGTTTTTGAATAAAAATGCTAATTCATATTGGGTTATCAGAACATATTGAAGCTAAAAAAAAAATTATGAAGGTATTTATTAATCTATCATCAATGTTTATGGTTTGAAAGGGGTTGAAGGCTATCCAGATGTTTTGAGGCATGAATTGGATCACAGGACAAATTTTATAAGAAATCTTTGGATGCTGTGTGGGAATTTCAGGACACAAAACAAAAAATGACTCTCATCTCTGTATTTCAAGTACACCATATCTTTTTTGACTGGTGTCAAAAATCTGCTTCAAATGTATTCAGTTTGGAATTTAAAAGCAAAACTGTAGGACTGTTCTTGTAAGTCAAAAATTGTCTTTTCCTTTAGCATCCCAGAATGTAAACGCTTCACCCTACTTTTCAAATTTAATCAAGAGTTAGAAACCTCTCATGTGGACATCTCCAACATCTCTCTTGAATGTTTTTCCAGCTAGTCTGTGCAACAATAACATAGCCTGTACCACTGACAAGCCACAAGACTTTGAGACAAGATCTTCCACTGTGACATCTCAAACCAAGTATTAAAAATTAGTCAAAACCAAATGTTCCTGTTATACCTCCTCCAAACCAGGACTGGGAGCATGTGGCGCCCTCTTGTAGCTCCATCTCAACAATAGCCCTGTGAGGAGTCGGTTTACAGTCAAGACCAGTGTTATTACAGGCACTAATCCATCCTTCACTAACTGTTCCAATGCCACTCGCTCTCTGTTGCCATCTACCACAAAAAAGCCCGCATATTTTGAAGCACGCTACTGGTTAGATCACAAATATGAATCGCAGACACAACAATTTACTTGTAAAGTGGCGCTGCGAAGATGGAACACGAGATGGCCAACAAAAACAAACTGGCTTCCAATCTTCCACCTCCACTGACAACGTCCTTCCAACATACTGCGTAAAAAATTGCCTATCTGTAGGTCATTCTCAAGTCGTTTGGTACTATCCGATAGCTAACTGCGGAGCTAGTCAAAATGCCTTATATTGAACAATTTTGATTTTTGTCTTGATTTTTTGTTAAATAAAAATTGCCTTCAATATATATATATATATATATATATATTTTTTTTTACATAAACAATACTTCATAATTGCAATTTAGCACAAAAGTTCTCTAATTTCTTTGGCCACAATCTAAACTTTGCTCCAAACCACATGCTTTTACGGACAGATGATTGGCTGACCTAAGTTGATTACTGACGGCTAGAAATGACTGAAACTCAAATGTTAATAAAAACAAAAAATAAATACACAGCTATAGCAGATGAATGGTGAAATGTTCGTAGTTTGACAACATATATCCTGGCTGTGGGTTGAGAAATGTTGATGTAAAATCAATGGGAGTTATAGGAGTTTTCCTCAGTGCTCCCCTGCCTCACACACGCACAGACTACAAACAGATGTTTTTCAAATGTTGCCGTCAAACAAACCCACCACTGACAGGGCCTCTATGGCAGTGAGATCTTTTGGGCAGGCTAACCTAGCACGTGATGACAGCCCTTCGTCAGGTCACCTCTGACTTCTCCTAAAGCGCTCAATGCAAATGATGTTACATGTTAAAGCATGGTTTGAAGCCGTTTAGAAATCACCAAATGCCTCTCATTAATGTCACTCATTTTCCATGACTTACTGTATTGGTGCAGATTACTGTTTTCCTCCTTTCCAGGCAGACATGACATTCCATTCATGTTCATATGGTGAAAATGTCAGCCTGTCATGACTTTATTGGCAAATGCTATTGGAGGAAATACGGCGTTGGCTTTTATTGTTGTCACATAATGTTATCTCTCTATGGGCTGGCAATTAACACTTAAATGTTACTGGCATCAGTCAGACTGGAGATTCCTTTCAGTTTTTTGTCTCTGATGCAGATTGTTTTAGATTACTACGTTGTGAGTAATTTAGCTCAACCACTTGCTAACACGTATGCTAACAATTACAATTCTATCAAATATTTAACTTAAAATTTGAATCATTTTAGGGCCCATGGGAATGATTACAACTGTCTGTTTTATTCCTTCATATAAACCATCCAAAAGTCAACAGCAGTTATCTAGCAAACATCCGGCACTGAAGCATGAACAAATGCGGAGCCGTGACGGTACCCTGTGGTGCCTCTCTATCTGATACAAGGCAAAGTAGAGGAAAATTTCCAGAAGCCTCTCTTTGAAATATCTTTTAAAGGGAGCTATATGCTTCATGGAAAGTTTTTTAAAAGTCGGGGTCTTGGGACAATCTTATGAGGGAAAGACATTAGTGGGGATGTTCAGAGCAGATGGTAGGAAGGGGCCTCCTTGATTATAGGGGCTCTTTGACTGTTATGTGAGTGTGTGAGGGTCTTTCTTCCCCAAAGGAGTACCAAAGAAAATATCATTCACGGGGGAAACAAAGAGCTGCGTAACACGTGAGGACATTTTAGGAAAACCCAGGCAACTCTTTCTTTCCACGATGGGTTCCATCACTAGTAAATATTCTCAAGATTTGTCATTATCTCCGTCTTTAATGTTTTCATGAGAGCTGTGAAAAAAATGACTGGAGAAGCAGAGAATTGTGAGCTAGTGGAAAAGAAAAGTCATGGCATTAGATCATTCAACTCATATGTCTGTGTTAAGACTATGACTGATGATCAAATCTATTTAAAGGTGCACTATGTAACTTCTTGGTTGCGGGGGTCTGCCACTTGCATGTCTCCATGGAGATGCTTTTCCTGGAATGTTTCACAGTATGGCATTAAACTTGTCTATCTTGCATTTATCCAAAAACAGGTGTTTTATTACCAAAAATAAAATTATCTTGAAAATGGGGCATCTTTCCACAAATCTGTAACTTGGCCTGGTTGTGTCACCTGCTTGTCTCCAAGGAGATAGAGAAGTTCCATACTGTAGAACAATCCAGGCAAAGCAATAAATAACATATCTATGGTGAGAAGCAAATGACAGACTATCCATAAGAAGAGTTACATAGTGCACCTTTAAGCATAATCAATTTTGCCACAGTCTTTAAAGACAAAGTTTATGTTGATGTCAAAAAAGTAATGGTATTTTCTCATTTTACAGTTTTTGATACTCATAGTACTCAAAGTACTTTCCAAACCCAATAAATAAGACAAATAGAAATAACATTTAAAGGATGAACTACAGTCTGTGTTTGTGTGAACTAAGTTTAGCAGCATGTTGTAATCTCAAAGGTATCTTGGAGCACATGGTTACTTCACAGCTTGTCAGGTCAGTAGTATAACACTGTGGGACTGTTAGCATGTGTTTATGTTCAAGGGGAGGGAGGGGGTCTTCTGCACTGAGAAACCTATTCCGCTTAGGTTTCTGACTTTAGACTACAGGTTTTGACAAGACAGCACGTTGAGTATGTTAAAATATATTACACTACTGGAGTCATGCTGGGCCAGGGTGCAAAAGTCAAAGGGCACATAGCACAATAGTAACTAGTTTGTGACGCATGAAGGTTTGGAATATTTCAAAACTGCTCATACAATAAAGTAAAACCAAGTAATATGTTAGTTAGGGTTTCTTGCCTACTTCATAGGTTACTTTCCACAATGTAGCCTATGCTTTTTTTTTTTTTTTTTTTTTTTTAATCTATGTGAAGATTAGATTAGATTAGATTAGTCAAGACACATTAGATGATTAGATGTGAAGACAGACTGTAGATTTTAGTACTCAGAGACAGTAGCAATAAAAAGTATAAAGAAAAGTTATTACATTAGGCTAGACCTAAAAGTTGGCTCACATTGAAAAGCAATAGCCTAATAAGTCTATATCATCCTATGCCCCATGCACGTACAGGAAAAACTACTGACAGAATCTTGCCCCAAATGTGTCGTCTAAGTTTAAGAAGTACAAAAAAAAGATTTTATATTTGTTATATCTAGTGTCCTAAAATCCTGTTATTTCTAAAATAGGTTAAATGCAAATAAAAGAGATGCACACCTGCACAATTTGTCTGGGCTGTACGGACAGCGTGGGGAAGTTCCCTCGGCCGTGAATGGGCACGCTCTCCCCGAGGATGGAGTCCAAACGCCGCACCTGCTCCCAGGACAGTTCGCTGAACCGCCGACTCTGCACCGAGGCGTCACCGCGGGACATAGCGACCGGACCGGGCATGGATGTCCAGACTGGGCGGTCACAAGCGCTGCTACTGCAACTCCACGGAAAAGCCGGTGAGGAGAGTGACTTGAGATTGAGTTAACGGCGCCTTTATTTCTTTCTGTATCCTCTTGCCAAGACGTGTTTAACAGAGCTCCGAAATAAGGTTAGATAAAGTACATTTCCCAAGTGAAATATCTCCCGGTGCAGAAGTGCTTGGAGCGTCTGAGCGCGCTGTCTGTGTCTCTTTAGATTATAGCCGGCTCGGACTTCGCTCCTCTCTTTTTACTGTGCGTGTGTTAGTGCGTGCTTTCCCATTGGCTGGAAGGAGGGAGATTTATGAAAACACATGCTTGAGACTCCGATCAAGCCCCACGCGTACGGTCATGAGCGCTGCACTGCACGGCTACTTCACAGTGCGTAGGAAAAATGATAATTACAAGTTTTACGGTAATTTGAGGATGTAGCACGTCAGGGCAGTCAACTCTCAGGCTACTGCTTAAACGTATGGTGGAGTAGACCTATGCTGTACAATGTGTGGAGCTTGTAACCAGGCCTAGGCTATCTGTTGTATTTTCATATTTAATTTTTGTATTGCCTCCTAAGCGCAAAATGCTCTTTTCCACCTTGTGATGTCATGTAGTGGTAGATTTCAATTTAAAAACAACCTTTTACTTTTAGTTCCATAGAGACTGGCAATTCCAGGAGTGAAATCATCCAAATGGTTCTAGTGAAGGTGTATGGAGTTTAAAAACACAATGGACTGCTACCTGCATTACCAAATGACATCACAAGGAGGAACAGAGTGTTTTCTGTTTGAGAGAAAAACTCAGCTTAAATATGCAGGGTTTGTGTATGTGAATGCCTCCTGAACGCCTCCCTCGGGCGGTGTTCTGGACATGTCCCACCAGGAGGAGGCCCCGGGGAAGACCCAGGACACGCTGGAGGGACTATGTCTCTCGGCTGGTCTGGGAACGCCTTGGGGTCCCCCCCAGAGGAGCTACAGGAAGAGTCTGGGGTGAAGGAAGTCTGGAAGTCCCTGCTTAGACGGTGGCCTCCGTGACCCGGCCCTGGATAAGCAGAAGAAAATGGATGGATGGCACTAAACTTATCTTGCATTTATTAATTTTCAGGTGTTTTTAGCACTAAAATACCTTGGAAATGATCCATTCTTGTTGTAAATGGATTTGCTTCTCCACAGACATTCTGTCCTAACAAAAACACTATACTTAATTGCATAGTTGGATGTTTTGATCTGATCTTAATGGATGCAACGTCACTCCTGTTTTATGTAAGAAATGTCTGTCTAGTAGAATGTTTATAAATACTTTTAAGGTATTCTCACAGTAATTTGTCTCCTGGTGGTTTTTATCCAAAATATCTTGCTCTTTGTCTATGGTCTAAAAAGCCATATTTTTGTAATTACTATTGCAGCATTAATCATTTTATCACAGTATATCTGACATCCAGAAAACTGTGTATGACTTGACAAATGACTTGACAAAACAAGAACCGTATGACATGTTGCTGACAATTTGAACCTGAACTAAAGCTCATTATCTCATCATCTTTAGGTGAATTATATTCTGTCTTTGACCTATAAACAAAAACTTCTGTAGGCTGTAGTATGAGTATAGCTAAGCAGCTAACTGCGTCACTCTTATGTAATTCCATACGTTGGTCACTTCTTTCCATTTCACTCTCAAACCAAGAATGGAATGTGCATGACTCCAGTGCACGCGGCCTGCCCCAAAGTCGAATAGCGCTGACAGGTGACATGTCCATCAAGTCTTTTGTTTAACGTGACTTATGTATTTTCAGCAGTTGTTCTTCATTCAGGTCTATCCAGGCAGAAATTCTTTTGTTCAAGATGGACTTGACATTTGTTCTCAAACAGCACTGTGAGTACAAGTGGTGGTATCATCTACTTTTAAGACCGTGCACCATGAGATACTGAAGGACCTATTAGTCTCTTCTCAAAACGCGTATGAAACCACTATGAAGCACTTATCCTCCCTCAGACACTAGGGCACAAATCACATTTGTAGTACACAAATCGAACATTGTTAGGGCACATAGGTGTCACGCTCAAACACTCACTAAAAGTAGTTCTAGAAATAAGGTATTTGGAGAAACTACTTCTCATGTAAGAGTAAATGAGTAACTGTTTGACGTAACATCTGCTTTATAAATTGAAGTTAATGGAATTTGAAGAAAATTAAAATATTGTATAATGCGCATAATCAGCTAAGCTATTTTCAAAGCATAGACCACAAAAATTAGAAAAACAAAAACAGAAGAAACAGATACATATACATATACATATACATATACATATACATATACATATACATATACAGATAACACAATACATGTGAAAACGATAATAAAACACCAAGATAACCTGACTAGCTACTATTAAATGCCAGGGAGAAGAGTGAGGTGAAAAACTAAATCAGATCTGAAGGAGCGGTACAAAAAATACAATTGTTCAATTGTTTTGTTTTGGGTTTTTTTTGTTTGTTTTTTGTTTTTCTTTTTGTTTTTTTATGAAAGCTTTTGTTTTATTATGAAGTTGTAGCTCAGAATGCTGTCTGGCCTTAACCACAACCAAAGCAGGACTAAAAGTGGACCACTCCAGAGCAGAATCTAACCAAAAAAACTAAAATTTGGCTAGACCAAAACTAAATATAAAGCATACCACAGCTAAATTCAGGGTTAGACAATGACTCAGCTCAGAATGAAATCACTACTATAACTACTTTGAAACTTGAAATATACTGACCCAGACAGTGACTAAAAACAAGTAAACCTAAACTAACCAACACTGTACAATGTTCTAAAAGCGAGACCAAACATGGCTACAAAAGTCCACACCCAAACTTTGAAAAAAATAATTTAGAAATCATATCTATGGCAAAGATTAAAACTAGCCAACACAACTTCCCACTGTTACCTTCATTTTAGACAAGTTTACTTAGCACAAGGTCTATTGAAATGTATAAAAAACAAGCAAACATGGAAATCACAGTTCATTGTCCAATCTATAGTTGCATGGGACTAAATATGCAATTGTGTCTTGACTCAACAAAAAATATATGTTTTTTATGTATTTAAATATTAGGCTACAATGATTTGATTAACTGCAGTAGAATCTGACTGGCCAGCTTCAATAACTTCTTTCTGGTTTTGACATATGCAAATTGCTATTGTGACTTTCAAAGAATTTTCCCACGTTTCAGTGACACTAAGGCATTGCGCATAAAACCAAAAAAAGAATGCATTTTTCTTAGAACTGCTAACACTTTGGCTTGAACAATGGCCTCTTGACACTTTAAATGTTGCCTGTGTGATTGAGTGGATAATGGAGTGATGATTTGGACTTGCCTTCATCAGTCAGTTTAGTTACGTAAGTGCTCCTGCTGTACCAGTGACCCCTGTACGTGTGTGTCAGTCAGCCGACCCTCTGCTATTTACACTCCCCACCCTTTTTACGTAACCTGCCTGTTTACCATAGTATGTCGCTATAGCAACAGCTACAGATATCGTCGTCCGGGTAAATATAACATTGGCTCAAGCTGCACTTCCAGGAAAACTACAGTGTGTGTGTACAATAAATCTGTGACCTGTTGCCTCAGTATTGGTGGTTATACTTTGCTATGTCACAACAGAGGGATAACAATATATAGAGTGCACTGCGTAGGCTGTAGATTGGAATCAGTTGAAGGAAGGGACTAGTAAATGTACAGGAATATTATACTCAATATTACAGTAGGCCATTTAGTAATTTTTGTAATTGTTTTGCTTATTGCCATTGCAAAGAGTTAAAGAGGCTCAAACCAGTCTGTAACTATTACTTTGCCTCAGTGTTATTGTTAAACTTGTACTACCAGTTAAAGGTTTAGACACACCTTTTTCAGTGTATTTTAAGTTAGAGTTTACCACTTTCTACACTTTATTGACATAGAGAAGGTATCAAACATATGGTACAAGATATATGGAATTGTGTAAGAAAAAAAGTGAAATAGCTGAACTAAATATTATTATAGTGTATATTATAATACAGTGGGCTTCTTGAATTCAGATGAAATGGTTTTGACTTCACAGCTGTGCCATGTCAGAGTCAAGAAATGCCAATGAAATGCAAACCAGGGTTCAAAGCAAAGGTTTATTTTTTGTTAGTTAGATTCCATATGTGTCTATTCATAGTTTTGATGCTTCAGGGAGAATCTACATTGTAAATAAACATGGAAATAAAAAAGAAAAATAAATGAAAAGGTGTGTCCATGTTGTGTATATGTTTCATGTATTCAGTTATAGGTGTCTATCTTTAATAATATTTTTGTGGAAAAAATTATATCGATCTTATAATAAAAGAATGAATCCATTTGCTAAGCCCGATGAGTTTTTGGAATACAGACAAAGGTTTATTCTTCTTGTTACAGCAGATATGGACAGGGCCTAGGCCTGCCCAGGCCAGAGACCAACAGCCTCTCCTGAGTCTCCTCTCTCCAGTCACCCCTTCTTTCCATCTCCTGAGTATCTCCCCCGATCATCCCCTCGAGCATCTCCTCCAGAGCATCTGAGCTTTGAGTATTTATACAGAAATACAAGTTACATACATATCAAAGCAGAATGACTTTTGATTCACAGACTTGTGCTAACCAACTTAACTTACATTTGAGGACAGCTAAGACAACACACAGTTTCCTGAGGGTGGGGGCAGTTGTGTCTGCTGACTTCAAACGTGCTAATGACTGGTCTGGTCTAAGGTAGAAATTACATTCATTTACGAAAAGACAGATTGAGAGAAATCTTTCCACAATATAAATTTCCATCACACATTCTCCGTTTTGATTATTCATTAATCATACTTCATAAACAGTCATTGTCACAAACAGAACATGCAGAGAAACGTGGTGGATCTAAACACAGTTCATGGAGTTGAATTGAGTTCCATTAGTTTGTTGAGTTTTAAGGAGGATTGTTGTGTTCAGTTTGTCCATATGCAATATGGTTTATAGTCACAAGTTTTTGTGGTGCTATTCAGTTAAAGCTTTCCCATTGCCTGTCCTCTGTCCTCCCTCTGACCACACATGGCTGTAGTCTCCCCATGCAGTGTGGTCTCTCTCTGAGCCTCAGCTCATCTCTGGAGTCGCCCTTTGGCCCATGTGTCCATCTTCAGGGCTGTGGTAGGGCACGTGAGAAACAGGTCGACTTTGAAAAGAAGTGAATGGCTGAACCTCTCCAGTGCCAGTTGTAAAACAGAAGGATGGTTTAATGATGCAGGTCTGGTTCTGCTCAGGAGAAGACCATGGTGGAATGTTATCTCCTGGCTTCAGACCATTCACTGTGGTTGTCTATTTGTTGAAGGGTGTTGTCAGGTTACAGGTCTTGTAGTTAATGGAAAACAGCCTCTAAATGAAATCACCTAAAACTAATTTTCTAATATTCCTACTTTGACAGATTTATGTGTCAATTTTGTCCTAAGCAGGCGTCTGTGTTGGCTTTGTTGTCATCTACGGTAAGAAAACACTTTGGTTAAATTGCACGTTGAAATAGACTGGGATTTCATGTTGTCTGAAAATCCTCTGTAGTTTTTCAAAAACACCACCCAGGTAAGGAATAGTTACATCCTTTCTCCTGGGTTCTGATTCAAAGCAACAGAGAATCAGACATGAAATCCCAGTCTATTTCAAACCCACAAACACTTTAAGACAAAAACTGGTCCATCTTAAGGACAAAACTCCGAGCCACAAACAAAGCAATGTGGTCTACTCCATTCAGAGTAGTGAAGACTGCAGTGAGCGCTACATTGGAGAAACAAAACAGCCACTGCACAAGAGGATGTACCAACACAGATTGGAGAGCCAGAGTGGACCTCAGTCTGCTGTACATCTCCACCTAAAAGCCACAGGCCACTCCTTTGAGGACAGTGAGGTCCAGATCTTGGCCAAAGAAAAGAACTGGTTTGAGTTAAAGAGGCTATTTTTGTCAAGAAATTCTTCCTTGAACAGAAATGGAGGTCTCAGACATCATTTGTCTCCCATTTATAACTCTATCCTCAAACCTAAATCAAAACAAACTAAGAAAACAATAGAACTGGCCAGGTCAGGTCCAGAGGTGTGAAAACACCCATCATGGCCCTGAATGGTTCTGCTAACAAGACCCCACACTCAGTGCACATTCAATAGGCCTAGCTAACTAACAGAAACTGTAAGCAAATAGGTGTGGTAGTTTCAGAGTAATTTCACTGTAGTTAGCTCCTCCCTTCAGATAGATATAAGGCAGTGTCCACCAGTGTCTGACCAGAACTGAACAAGCAGCTTGGATGACCTGCGAAACGTATTCGACCAAATACACTTTTGTCCAGTTGACAGATTGAATTTTTCCTTTTGCCACAGATTCTACCTGGATGACTGACAGATTCTACACATAGATGTTCATATGCATGTGGGGTGTGTCTTTTCAGTTTAGTTAGGCGAGCAGCATTCCAGCCAATGCAAGTTTTCTTCACAGCTGAAGAAATGTCTGTTTTTAGTCCATTGATAAAGCAGTTACACAAGTATGTTTCCCAAATGTCATGAGTCACACCTAAATGATCAGGTCTTATAAATCCACTGTGGGTGTTATACACTTCTGTTAAACATGTGAGAAACTCTTCAGGGTCCTCAGTGTCTCTTTGTTTGCAGGATTGGATTTTGTCAGTATAGATGTAGGCAGGAAAAACTTTGTGATATCTGTGCAGATGTTGTTCACAGCCTGTCTATACAAAGCACTCAAGTCATGTTTTCAGTCCACATGATTGCATCGCAGTTCAGTGGTCTGAAGTTGATCAGCTATTTTGTGTCATTCAGTAGGTTTCATTTTCATGATCAACACTCTCCTCAGTTCACTCAGAGTCAGCTTTAAACTATTGACAAAGTCTGACCTGATGTTGTGGGATTGGGCAGATGTTGAGATGCTGCAGATACAGCAGTGGGGGTAATGAAACAAATTAATATTTCCCCCTTTGGGTTGTGTTGAAATTAGGACACCATTTACATGTCGCCTGGGTTCATCCTGTATGTTTGAACATAGGAATGTGCCGTACAATTAAGTCCCATTATAAGTTAAGCACATGACTTGATATAGGACTTTTTCTGCCAAGAGGGATTCCCTATTTTAATATTCCAAGAAGTTATAGTTTGCTTCCAGTTTCAGTCCATCAGTGGCAAACTGCACGTGTTTCTGTATCATAACATCTTTGTGAATCATAACAGCTTTGACAGCCACTTTCCATTCGTTTGCATTGGGATAAAAATCCAACCTGCAGTAATGTAGAATAAATTACTGTTAAAGTGAGTTTCCTTATTTTAAATGTCAGACTAATTTGGCTTCTAACAGTAACCTTTATAGACATTTACCTTTTATTTCAAGGTGCCACCTACTTGTCTCCATGGAGATGTTTTTGCTTTTCCTGGAATGTTCCACTGTATGCCATTAAACCAATTTATCTTGCATTTATTCAATTACAGGTCTTTTAATTGTTCAACAATAAATATTTTTCTTTCATATTTAGTACATGTTTACTGTCTCATTGTTCAAACAGTTGTAAAAGTCAGTGTATGCTATTGATTGTTGTCATCAACATTCTCTGGGGGTGTCATACGAACTGAAGGCAGAAGTTCTGTTACTCAAGTTAGACTTTAATCTGAGTTGTTGTTTTTTGGTTTTTTGGTTTGTTTGTTTTTTTAACACAATCTGACCAGAAGAAGCTGGTTTAGTTGGAACTATAACAGGTGAGATGATTTGTTCTGTCACCAGCTAGTATTAGCCAAGAGTTTTTTTGTTTGTCACTCTCACCTTTTTTATTTTATTTTATTTTATTTTTATTTTTTTAATCAAATCTAAACAGGATTATGAACTCTTGTATTAATCACAGGCTCCTTGAGTTTTCAGAGTATCTTAAAACTTTTTTGGCAGTGTTTGCTAATGTGTCACCTGCGTCACCATGGTAACTCCTGAACATTCCACCATAGATACATGTACAACACCCCCAGCGCGATGTCAGTGCAAAGTATCAATATGCATTACCACTCAACCGACTGTGTGAATTGATGTACTTGACAACTTGATTACAAATCACTATGGAGAGAAAGCCAAAGACGTCATGCATCACTCAGTATAGACAGGTTATTGGCAGGGATAAGCACAGATCGCTTTTGCATTATGGTTCGCAGTACATAAACCCGTCATTCTAAAGACAAATGCATATTTGAAACGAGGCGATGCAAAACAAAAAAACATTGGCACCGTGATTCAGAGCTGTGGGGAAATTTGATATACTCACATTCATGGCATTAGCATATTGTCTGTGTGATTAAAGGTCGTATATTTTTTAATCTATGTTATAATGTTGTTTCCTAATCAAAAACAGTTGTGCTGTATGTTAAACACACAAATCCTGCATATTTATTCTCTCAAACAGAAAACACTCCACTTTGTGATGTTGTGGTAATGCAGCAAGTGCTTCACTGTGTTTTTAAACTTCATACACTTTTACCAGAATCATTTGGATAGTTTTAGTCCTGGAAATGCCAATCTCTACTAAACAAACGGTAAAGGTAGCTGTTACTTGAAAACTGTACCACTTCATAACATCACAAGGTGGAACAAAACATTTTTAGCTCTGAAGATGTAGACAGACTAATAATAAAGGATTACTCAAACATGTGTGAATGAAACAAAACACAACTCCAGGCATGTTTTTGAGGAGGTAACAACATTCTAAGCTCATAACAATCAATTTTGCGTAACACAGGACCTTTAAAAGTAATTATTTAGTCAATTGCAAGCTCATTTATTTGCATGCATGAAGCTGCTGTTGTCTCAGTTCAAATGCTAGAAGTGCCAGAAACCCTGAGTAATTCAGTTGCTATTAAAGGAAAAAAGGATGTATGCAACACTGAAATAGGGCAAATGTAATGGTTTGACCAAATGGCGAGTACGCTCCGTTAGCGGGGTAAATAGAAAGTTTTTATAGGCTATTTAACATGTCAGAAATCCAACCACAAGCTGGCACGCTCCCTCTGCTTCTCCTAATATTCCAATGGTGAATAATACATTTTCACCCATGACAAAGAGGAAAAAATGTCTGTAGCATTCGGGAAGTGATAGAATATTTACAGACAAATAAAATGGGCCAAGACTAAATGGAACATTTTTTTGATATCATGTCATACTTTATTGTCTTTCTATTTTGAGACACACAGTGACTGTGTACTAGACTGTGTACTCAGAGTACTACATTAAAGGTACTCTTTATAAGTTTTCTGGTGGCGCTGACTGCTTGTCTCCATGGAGATGTTATTGCTTACCTTGGAATGTTCCATAATAGCATTAAACATATCTTGAATTTATTGAACTACACTTGTTTTATTGCCAAAAAAAAGAAAAACTCTTCACCAAGCTGCCCTTTAACTTGCCTTTTATGCTTGTCTCCATGAAGACAAATGTTCAGTAGTTTTGACATATTGTTTTTGTAAAGCTATGTCATCAGTCATCTCAGCTTTTCAGATTTGTACCTTATATAATGTTTTTTTAGTTGCATAACTTTATGTCTTTTGTCACACAATACTCCTTAAGCTGCCTGAAATTCCACATAATGGAGCTATTATTAGTTAACTCATTGTCATAAATACTTGCGAGAAGGGGAGCTTGGTGTACAGCCCATGGCAATATTAACTTATGCTATCTTGCACAAGACAATTCTGACCGACTATGAGCCACGTGTGCACTGACTGCAAGTGTAAGTTGGGGTCCAGGTGAGATGCAGGTCTGCTGAAAAAAATCCTCAAGAAGTTTATTTTATGGATATCATGATTATTTCTTCTAGATCATTGTTGTTTTCACTTGTAAGTACAATACTATAACAGTACTAAAACTAATTCATAATATTTAAATTGTAATTATTCATATCCAGGATATTTTTAAACTGTCAGCAACTTCAGCAATCGTTATATGAGTGTTAATCGCAATTATTTTGACCATGATAATTCTGATACCAAATTTTGGTTGACTAATCGGAAGAGGTAATATTTTTTTTTTTATTGATAATTGCTATGGGAACAGTCCTAACTTTTCATCACTTGGGACCCATGAACAGCAAGTTGATTCAGTTATATAATAAAGGATATTTTCATTTACAGTGGACAATTCTGAAAGCTTGTATATTAAGAGAGAAAACAATCCAAACAAATAGTTTTGCTTGTAGTGCCACGTCTTAAATAACTTAAGTTGTAAATATGGTGACAGTGATCAAAAAACATGTACGTAATGTCAGTGCGTGTGTACAGATCATTAGCAATAAGGGTAGGCATATGGCTTTCAGTTCTGCCAACTTTTGTTTTGTTTTATACTGAAAGCATTTTTTTGTGATAAATGCAAAGTTTAAGGTAACGAAGTAACAGCTCTTACAGCTAACAAACCCCACATATGATCAGCGGAGATCAAACATGCTTTATGGGGTGCAATAGTCGTAAAAACTAACGAATGCATCATTAGGGGTAAAGCCACTTGGTCATGGCATCTGAAGGCACCAGGGCTGGTAGTGTTCCAGTGGACCTCTTGCTGGTGCGTCTCCTCCTCCAGATGAAGTAGCGTGTGCTGGAAGGCGGATCCGCACACACCTGCCCCCCTCTTTGAAGCTTCTGTTTCTGACCCATCTCCTCAGGATAAGATGTGGCTTATGTCAGGATTTCCAGCCCATTACGCCAGTACCTCCCATAGGGTTTGGTCCGCCTGGAGTAGTGTGCAGTATGGGAGGATCTTAGCTGCTTTTCACTAGCAATGGAAGTCTTTCTCTTTTCTGGGATGGATGGAATTAGTTTTGTATTGATGAGCTGTGATGTGAATTAACCAATTTAACCAGTGACCACTTTCCTGAAAATAATCCAACTGCAAATCAGTAATTGGCTGTCACTCCCAAGAACCATGGGGCTTTACTCTGTGGAGTTTGCTTGATCTGCATGTGCCCATATAGTACATTTTTTTCACCGGTCTATCAGAATCATTCAAAAGGCTAATCCTCCTGATAGGTCCTCCTAACTAAGATCGAGGCTCTAGATCTCAAGATTGGTGAGAAGTAATGAGAAGTAATTCACAACAAATTAATTAAAGTAAAATATAACTGTAGTTGCTGAAATACAAGTTATATACAGTCCATCGACTCTTTAAATTTATACTGAAAAAACGTTGCCCCTCTCTCTATAACTGTTGCTGGCAGGCTCATCATTTTGGTCTTAAAATGGTTGTATTAACCCACTCTACATGATTCTGGTGTTTTTTTATTTTGCAATTTTTGAAAATCAAGATATGAACATTAATAACAGACAAATCAGGCACCTTCATTAAAATATTGTTGTTAGCAACGAGTTTGATTGACAGTGTTGCTAAGCGTCCGTTCCCAGCTAAACCAGTAGTGCAGTCCTTCAGCAGCCTCGCTCCAGGACTGGTTGCTATGATACTCGTGGTCAGAATTCCAAATATGGAACTTGACTCCAAATTCTCTCCTATAACTGCCAGCTCTGATGAGCTTCATTTGACTGGAACTGAATGCTATGGGTGATGTCACACTCCCCTAAATCACTACTATATACAGTCTCTGTAAATGAGTGATACAATGCCCTGTTGTACATGCCTCTCACATGCCCCTGAATGTAGTCTTTGATATCATAAACATTTCAGTCTTAAGGGTATCTTGTGTTCAATATTTTTAGCTTTACTAAAAAAATACTTAATACTCAATGCCCTGACAAATGACACATTGACCCCATGCGGGTCAAAGTCTAGCCACCACCAATTGATGCATATGGCCCATAATTCTGGAGTAAGACCCGCAATCCAACCGCTAAACCTGGATTCTCCACAGGCTCGTGCTGATGTTTTCCATGAGCTGAAGGGAATGTCTATGCGGGTTTACCTGAGCTTACAGACCCCTACCTGGCTCTCCCTTCTCTCCCCGAGCAGAGAACAAAGGAGCAGTAATTCTCATTACATGGCACGCTGAAGATTGAGCACAGATGTGAGGCCGTTCAGCCACAGCCCAAACCCCTTTTACTGCCTTATAAATTCATCCATGGCCACTTGTTTGATGTTAGCGCCGTGCACGTCATAGCACTGAAGTATGTTTGTTTGAAGTTGCTTTGTGATAATCCAAATATTAATGTCTCTGGTCAGTATTAGTTTGCAGTCTTTAGTATGCAGTATTTTAAAAGCCTAAACAATATTCAATTGCACTTTTTCTTTTTTGCAATAAATAAATAAATATATACATTATGTAGCACTTCATCCTTAATAACATTGTGAGGTGCCTTAAGGATCAGCCCCAGGACTTACTTATACATTAAGGCAGTGGTTCTCAACCTTTTTTTCTTGAAGTCCTCCTTACCTGTGTCCAAGACAAACCAGGCCCCCCCAACCCCAAATCCTACCCGCATATACACACTAAAAGAAAAAAGTGATTAACTGCAAACGTTTATTTGCAAAAACTCTTCCTTAAATGTTATCAGGTGTATCTAACACACACACACATGCGCACACACACACACACACACACACACACACACACACACACACACACACACACCCACACACACACAGTTTAATTTTTGACAGCCAAACAGAATAGGTATACCCCATTACAACAGAAAAAAATAACGACTCATTGTTAAGATATATCAGTATCTATATGGCTTTCTTTTCTTCTGTGTGTCACCAGGTGTATAAAATGTTCACCCCAGGTTGAGAACCACTGCATTAAGGCAACCCTGACCATATGTGTTAAAATATTCTATATTTTGCTTTTCTCCCCTAGCTGGTAACCTATATATCATCTTTAAGTAATCCATGAAGCCCCACTGCGTTTTTAAAGTCCATACAATTTCAGCAGATTGATTTCAGTGCTTCAGACTGATTTCAAACACATTTCAATGCATAAGTTGGAACAAAGGTAATCAACTTCACTAGGAGTGCTAGACCATTTATTTTTAGCTTTAGTTTTAGTTTTTTTTTTTTTTGTTTTTTTTGCCTTCCCCTATATTGTGAAAGCAGCTCAGAATGAATCACTGCTGTGTGCTCCATCTGTGCTTTTATCCTCCTCAACCAAGAAGCATGCTGCACAAATGTCAGTAGTTTTTAGTATTTCTGTGCTGGCAAAACTCAGCTCTGGCCTTGTTGTGAAAAGTTGTGAAAAGTGTTTATAAACTCATCACAGCAAATATAACGCTATGAGAATATTGCCTGGGATTGAGAAAACACACTTCTTCAATGGTTCACGAAGATGTGAGTCTGGTCACCGGTGAATCTCCCAATTTTCAGATTTGAGGTAGGCTACAACACCTTTCACAGCAACATATCAAGACCACATCATCACTATTTCAAAATGTATTTCAAATTAAGTGAAATAAATGTATTGACAATTATCCGTAAAAACAGTTAATGTATTAGATGTGAGAGGAAGTCTCATTAGATGTGAGAGGAAGAGGAAGAAGGAGAGAAGCGGATGTGTTGTTGTTGATTATAGGGTTCCCTGTGCAACACTCCTGCACAATACACTTTTGTGCACTTTTACATATGGAAAAAAGACTTAATGGCAGCTCTTTCCCCGGTGGTCGTCCCTCATTAGAGCCCCACAAAGATTCAGCTTGCTCCCACAAACCTCACGGACAGAAGATATGGACCATGGCATTACACCAGGACAGCAGTAGCACTGGGAGCTAGTGTAAATGACTGGTAAATGTTTCAAATATGCAATGAGCTTTGGTTGTTTTCTTAGCTGTGGATATTGACAGCATAATGGGTGCATTGTGGAATTAGTCAATAGAGCTAAAGGTGCTATCAAGAAAATTACACAGATCATATATGATTATAGGCCTATATTTTAGTAGGCTATATCAGTGGTGGGAAAAGTGCTAAATTTTGTTATTTAAGTAAAAGTACAGATACTGGTGCAAAAAAGAAAAGTAAAAGTATCAGATGAAAAAATCTACTTAAATAAAAGTATTAAAGTACTTGTTTAAAAATGTACTTAAAGAGTAAAAAGTAAGCGTTTTTGGTGCAGATTTTGAGATCTTATTAGGCTCGTTTGTTAAAAAAAAATAACTCAATCAGAAATGAAAAAAGCAGGTAGTGCAAGTGTAATTTAGCCTACAGAGAAGGCTGTAACCTGACTTCCATGGAATGAAGTTTGGTCTTGGATGGGTGTCAGAGAGACAAATTTTTGTGCAAATTCAGAACATTTAGCCTATGTTACCTAATTTCAGCTCATTGCTACTTTCAAGCAAGCGTTTTGCATGCTTGCAATTATTAGAAGGATAATGAACATAATACGGTAAGCGTTTCCTTTCACTTAGTGACGCTAGCCTGGCTTATGACGTTCTAAATGCTATTTTTAGAAGCCAGAGTCACAGTGTTAGCCCATAGCATTTTCACACCATTAACAATTGAAAGCATGCACTGGATACGTGTACTGAGAATACGTATTCAGAAAACTAATTCTGAGTAACTGTATTCCAGTACAATTTCCTAAAATCAAAGGAATACATGGCAGTACTTGGTCACACAATTTAAGCTTCAAACTGTGCATAAATAGTGAGAAAAACATAAAACATAAACACACTGCTCTTGTTGTGAATGCCTGTGTGATTTTTTCCTTCTTCAGTTAGTGATAGAAAATGCAGAAAAAACGATGAAACAATTTAAATTTTTAAATTCTATGTTGTGTTTTTACATTTACTTTCACAACATTTAAATGTGACTTGATGTATTTACAAAAATACTTTTAAAGGTATTCTATAAGTACATTCTACAAACATTTTTCACATTTTAATATTGTGTGGACACAGACGCCATTCATAGTTATCTGCTTGAAATGCCTGCATAAAAATGATAATTTAGTCATCACACCTAGCCAGAGACAAGAAAGATAGGTTTGTAAGTATGGCTAAGGTTTAGGCTAACTCTGGGTATATAAAACAACTATATTCTTCTGGTTAGGTGAGGCCTATGGTTAGGTTAGGCAATGAAAACAGTTTTTACCATGGCTTTGGGAGAGGCTAGAGTTGACGGCAACAGAAGGAGTCCTAGCTTGAAATTAAAATCGAACTTTAGCAGGGTATTTTGGTAAGGGAGCTGAATTAAAGGGCTAGTATGTACACCAATCTAGCCACAGTTCTTACAGTTGGCATTGTAATGACAGAAATGTCACAGACTTCCTGTGTTTGCCCTGGTTTTCAGCAAAGAAAGACGTATTTTTCTTATTTGTAAAGCTATATTTTGTTTGTCACAAGTTTCATATTGTAAATGAGCTGTTTCCTCAGATCATTGCTTGACGTTTTCTGGGATATGTCAGCAGTGTGTGTGTCCCTGAGTTGGCACAGTTTCGGAATATGCATGGTTTTCCTTGAGTGCTGCTGTATTTTGAACTTGAATGAAAACTGGATTAGAGAGCCCTTTGATTATAATTTCCCACTGGAATATTTTTGCTCAAACAACACGGCTCATTGACAGAATTGCAGTCCTTTTCCTGTATTTGCAGCCTCTTATTTTCTGGGTCCTGTGAGGCAGTTGGCATAGTCAGCATAGCCAGGGCCAGTAGTCGTTCCTCTTGACATGAATTGCTTTTAAATGTGATTTATTGTATATTTTGTACATATTTAAGCTTTAATGTGTGAGTCCTATTCAATTATTTAAGGAACTGTATATGGCCTGCGCTAGGGCTTCACAATATGAGATAAAGGTATTCGATAACTATGTTTTGTATTGCAATAACAATATTATTGCGATATTTTAATATATTTTTTGCACAAAAAGTTTGTTTAAATATGCCTTCATTCATATTTAAATAGAGTCAAAATGGGTTAAAATAAAACTAGACAAAATAAACAAATAACAATAATGATTATTGCATCAGCCATTATTGCGATATATTTTCGCGATACACTGTGCAGCCCTAGCTTGCGCTCAGTCACAAATGAACCTGGGTTGCCAATGCCTTAACCTGTATATGAAGGACACATACACGTTTTTTCTCAGTAAATGGAAAGGCCATGTCTCATGTGAGGGCTCAGAATTTCCAGGATTCACTCAGAATCAGAGGCTACACTAGCACAAATTAATGATCGGCTATGAGAGACTCATGTGAGGCTCGTTCTGCTTTCTGATTGGATAATTGTCTTGACAACCAAAACAACATTTGAACATGTTTACCTCATATCTGGAGATACAGATGGATCAAGTTTATGCATTTAAAATCAAAATTTTACATACAGTTCCTTTAAAGACATCTATCTTATTATATTCAAAATGAACTTAAATTCTTAACTTCATCAGATTTGTTCATTCCAGTGCTCACATCTTAGTATCTTAGTAATTAACTCATGTTTTTCTGCTTGGGATTACTGTTAGTCTGCCAGTTATTAATTTACATTTTATTTTGTCATATTTCAAAAAATACTAAATATATATTTCATACTTCAGTCAGCTTTGTTTGTGCTGCATGCATTTCATTACCCTAGCTGTAACATAAAACCCATAAAAGTGCAAGTTAACCAACCACAATGCACATTTACACTCCATAGTCTACAGGCTCCTTACATTACACTGGGTTCACACTGGTAGACCCCACACAGTCTAAGAGTCCCAGCAAAATGTGGCGACTATGTGCCAGCCCACATTGTAAAACTGGCCCCAGTTTAAACTAATTGTACGACGCAAAATCCTGACACTGCAATTTGGTCACAGCATATGCAAAACAAGGCACCAGTTGACAATCTTAAGGAACTGGGCCTGCATTGCTTGGGGTTTCTATTTGTTAAAGATGCTGTATCTGCTTTTTACTGTCTTAAAAATGTGGAAACAGGTTTAAAATTGTTTGCAGTGGTCCAAAGTTATTCCACACTCATCTTATGTATTCTGAGCATATTCACAATGTTGAGTTTCTAAGCACTTTTCACAGAGTGGAGTTTTGCTGTCACTTACTGATTCTCAGACAATAAAATGCTTAGATGCAGACAATACACAGTGGACTTATTTTGACCTCAAGAGCTACTTATATAATATATATGTACTGGGGCAAGACAAATTTTGCTCAAATATATGGGACCAGTGTTTTTTCTTAATACTCAGGTTTGTTGTTTACTATGTTCATTTGCACTATATTTTCAGTCTAAAACACATAAATATTGTGGTAGACTATAAATATATATTATATATTTATTATATATATAAGTCCAGATGGCCCATGGCCCGGTTCTGGACCTGCCTTACCCTATCAGTGACAATACACAAGAAACTCAGTTGTCAAAGCCATCTTGTTTAAAGTAATTCAGTAATTTTGTAACCAAAAATGTGGCCAATATTGTATAGTTTTGTTTTGTTGTAAAATCTATAAATGAGCAGAGACTGAACAAGCCACAACAAATATAGTCTGGATGCACCCTCGTTTTTATCTTGTCCAGACTTACAATCAGCTGTGGTTATATCCCTTTTCATTAGAAATTCCACTTATCTTAATCTAGACAACATGTGCATTGGAACATACTGTACAGTGTGAAGATGTAGTTGAGGAGGGTCATGGTTCTGCTGCTGCGGCGCAGAAGGGCAATGACAGGAAGAAAGAGAGGAAAGAAGTAGCAGGCTATGACTGGGAGGCTTTTCCAAAATATAGTATTCTTTGTAACTTTTAGAATTTACTATTTAGTGCCAAAATTATTAATTAAGACACTGTTCTCTAACCTGGCTCATGCCAGACTGATATGAGTGTCACTCTGAATTGAGTTCTATTCATTATCAATCTGAGAGGGCTGAAAACGATCAGAAAAGGCAGAACATCATAGCGACTATTTGAATCTGATTGGACAACAGAACAAGCTGCAAAATCAAACTTTTGTTACATCCAGTTGAGGGAAAAGACATACAGAAGAGACATAGTCCCTGTCCACAAATGTATAAAGCTCTTACCTTCCACATGTTTTCACAAACAAAATTGTCTGTATTGATACTAAAATAGGGTGAAGTATGTTTGTAGGCACTGCCATGTTTGTTTTGGTTCGTTTGAGCACTTTGCCTTTGGATTTTGCACAAACCTCAATGCTGCTCTGTCATTGGTACGCCAACCACCTGGCGGGCCCTGTCGCACTAGTGGTGGCATGCCAAGATGGATTCTCGTGAGTCTGTGTACTCACAAATATCGTGAGAATCCATCTTGCTGAACATGGTTCCCTGTTCCCTACAGTCTACACAACAGCACATATTTTTCAGATCTAACCACTAGATGCAAAATATTTACATATTTGGAGGTGTAGTAAAATAGTTGGTCATATTTCAATTAACCAACTCTTGGTATGACTTTACAATAATGCCTTATTTAGCCTTAATAACTCACAAACAAAGACATAATTCATGATAAACTAATAGTTTATTAACATGAGGTTACATGAATTGTATTCTCACACACCACCACTAGATGCTATCTACATTACTGCTGTCTGACAGTGTGTAGAAGTAGACCAGAGAGCACAGGTGAGCCTGAATAAAGGCCAGGCGATGGGAGGGAGGAACAGTTTTCACATCTGACGTCTACTGGTAAAAATAAAATAAACATACAGCTTTAAACATGTAGATATTATGTGTTTGTGCTGTAAAATTTCCTCAAAACTGAATGTGTACCATAACAGAGCTTCAGATTTATAACTTTGTGCCATTTTCCCTTAATAATTTTCATTGATAGTTCTAATTTCATATAAAACAGTTGTTTATTGCACCCCCCATGTTAGTACCATGCCCTTGGTCATGACTTTGCTACAAGACACATAACCTCATTTGTCTCGTGAGGTGCTCAGATCTCCAGAGTTATACCACCAGTATAGTAAATGGTGTTGAAAACCTAAAGCCCCCTCACAGCAGGGGAGGGGGGAATCTCCTTGGCAACCATACTACATAACATAGCCTCCTTTTTTTTATGATGCAGGCAGCTGACCAGGAAGAGGAGATCTGCTAACTGCCACTGCTCCCCCAAACATGTATTTACTCTTGTGAGGAACTCATTAAACATGGCAGACTCATTTTGGCCCGGAGCTATACGTAATTTGTCTTGACATTCCAAAGAGCCTACGCAGGAGCAGGGGAGCCCCACTTCCCTCCTGAAAGCCCCATATGCACAACAGGCGGGCAGACAGGTCAAGTCCCAGCTGCCCAAACTGAAAATATCCAGCTGACCAACGGCAATCCTTAAAATTCCATGGCTCCGTCCAGAAAACCAAAGCTAATCTCCAACACTTTCGTCATGTCAACAAATGGCGTAAGTGCTGACGTAACGCGGCTCCGTTTTCCCACTAAAATCTATAGGATGTGTGTTTATGACAATGGCATCATCCTAAACAGGGATTAGTGTGAAGTTTATACGCAGCCTCTAAGTGTCTTTAAGGAGAAAAAGCAATTACTCAGATGCAGAGCTCAGCAGCTGTAGGCTGTAATTAAGAGTTCTAAAGTGAAACCGCTGGCTGACACATTTATTCCTGATGACAGACGCACCGTGTGATTGAGGGTGACATATTAATGCAGAACTGAAAATTGCCTCATTATCTTGAAAAGTGGGTCATTTGATCAACAATGATATAGTGCTTGTAAAACGATAAGGGTCTACAAACAGATTTGGATATTTTGTTTTTGGACAGCAAATAATTATGGCAGTGGAAAGCTCAGTTGTTAAGGTGGGTGCTACAGGATCTACTCTATACCATTTTTTAAAATGAGGCTGATGCACTGTTAGCATGCTAGTTGTTGTTAACATTACCATGACCGCAAAACTCCACTTTCAATTTTAAAGCGTGAAAGTGAGGAGCATGTTTGGACCTTTACATACAGTTTTTAATGAATTAGTTTTACTTTTCAGTTAAGAATCAGGTTGGCTAAAGCCTTACCAATACAAGGGCCCGTAGTTCAAACCATGTAGGCTACTGTTGTGTCCTTAGGCAAGACTTGCTGGTGTGCGCTTGAGTGATTGGTTGTGATAAGGGAAGAAAATATTCATATTGTATGTTGCCATAGGTAGACGTATAACAATTTAATTCTTGATGATCAATCTTAAACCTAGCGTATAACAAAGATTATCTTATGAATTCTGTTCTTGACAAGCATTAATCCATAATCTCTCAAAATGATTGTTGTTGTCATGTTTGACACTGTCACTCTGTACAAACACATTCTGCTATTAATACCATTGTATACCTATAGTTATTCCTTAAAAAATGAAAAATAAATAAAAAAAGAAGTTTGGAATCACGTTTTTGCCAACAATCTTAAATTGTAACCATGATGAGTAATAATCTATATTCATATTTAATCATTCTAGCTCAAAGAACAGAGTATTTATTTGAACTTGAAGATGCACTGTGAAACACTAGCTCAAAACTGCAGCACCATAAAATATTATATTATGAAAGGTTAAGGAGGCCTAAAATTGCATTATCATTCATTAAAATCAGCTTGGGCTACTGCAGATTAGATTATGTTAAAGGAGCAATGTGTAACTTTTCTGCTTGTCTCCATGGAGATGTTATTACTTTGCTTGGAATGCTCCGCAGTGTGGCATTATACTTACCTACATCCATAAAGATAGGTAGGTGATGCCTCTAGGTCAAGCCACCTTCCTCAAAGTAAAAATTAATTTAAGGTATTTGTGCTATACAAAAACAGCCATACTGAAACTATAGATAACTGTAAAGCTATACTGTGGAACATTTTATGCACAGCAGTATCATCTCCATAGAGACAAGCAGGAGACGTGCTCCCTTACCAGAAAAGTTGACATAGTGCGCTTTTAAATGATTTTGAGTTTCTGTGTTTCTGCTACTGTGATTTGAATGAGCAGCGATAGTGGCTCATCACTGTCACCTAGTGGCCATTTTACACACTTGCTCACAGGTGAAGAAGATATATTTTGCATTACAACCACTTACTACTTACTCCTTCATTCAAATACTTTCTTTTCACAAATGCACTACTTGATTTTGCTCTTAATACGTGGATAAATAATGGCAGAGTTCAGCCAGTAAAATCTGGTCAAAACAGTTTCAAGGTATTTCTTTAGCAATCCAAACACTGGTTATTGAATAAGATAAGTTTAAAAGGTGCACTATCTATCATGCATTTATTTAATTACAGTTGTTTTTAACGCTCAAAAATATCTTGAAAAAACGTCATTCCGTACTGTGAGCAGGGTGGCCTCTCCACAGATCTGACCTGTAACTTGGCCTGGGGAAATCAGCTGCTTAGATGTCTCCATGATAGATAGATACGCTTTAGGTAAACAAAAACATTTCCAGTGCACCTTTAATACAATCCTTATCTTAGTTTTCTTCCAAATATCTTCTTTATCTCCTGAAAAAAAGAAAAATGGCCATGTGCCCTCTCCTACTGCTATGATAAAAGTGATACAGTAGACAAAATACATGAGGTAATGTTTATTGCAACACTGGCATGAGGGTATTAAAGTGCATATAGAGAGGAAATCTTCCATAACAACACTAAAGTAATTTTGTTTAGTCATCTTGTAATTTTCATTATCCTCTTGCAGCTTCCATCCAGATTTCAATGTGTCAAAGAGTGAAAGAATGTTGTAAGTGTCAATAGGCATAACTTGGTTGGAAGAAAAATGAAATATTCATAATAAGAAAGGAACATAGATTAGTAAAGTTAAAGACTGGCTCTAGGTTTACAAATGCACAGTAGCTGACATCATAGGCCTGAGGATGTGTAACTAAATGAAGTTGTCAGAGAGTCATCTAATCATCAAATCAAATGCACTTTTAAAAAATTAAATCCACGCAATAGCTACCCTCTTAGATTTCAATCTTAGCCTATTCTTAAGCAGACTCGCCAATGCTGATTAGTTTAATAGAGTGAAACAAGCTAGAGGAGACAAACATAACATCAGTAAAGAATATATAAGTGCCTCAGTAGGTTGTATTACAATGTTTTGATTTAATTATAGCAATATGTCAAGATGTTGCTAGCCACCTGTTAGCTTTGGCATATACCTTTGACACGCTAAGTGTAGCTAATTTAAAAACCAAAGTCAAATCAAAGGGAAACAAGTATTCTTTCAAAAGTTGACAAGTGTAGGTATGAATTTTCCACTCTCACTAAATATTGGTTTCTCTCTTCTGTGGTGTTTGAATAAAACTGTGTAGCAGAACTGACTCATTTTTCAAACATAACATCAACGTCTGGTCAGAGTGACAGTTGTGCACCAGACTGATACTGGTTAAGCTGTAAAATGTCCCTATAGTGTATTAAATCTGCTTTCCAAATCCCCAAATCCTGCTGCACATGTCTAGATGACCTCATCCCCACAAACTGTCCTTCTGTGCTTCAGCTTTGGCTAACCTTCATCGCTTTATAATGGAGATGCCACTGATGCGAATTCCATATTGAGACTGACTTTTCTTTTACTCGCAATGCATGGACAACTGCAATGACAACAACAATCTCCAAGCGTTTTACCAAGACCACAATCAAGATAATAACCCGTGCTGACATGCTGAGAAGTTCACATCAACAGTTAGAAGCATATGTGACCCTAAAGAGAAAATTTCCATTCTACAGGTATTGCTAACCTAAACAAAAATATTGTTTTTCCTTTGGTCTTTTTTAAAACCACATTTAAGTGCCATTCCCAGAGAAAGGACAAGGAAGAAAAGGACAGTCTCTGCAATTGCATGGTTATGTTTCCAGCTCAGGACATAATAATAGAAAAGAGGTTGTCGGTTCAACTCCTGGACAATTCTACACCATCTTAAGGTGGTTTTGAGAAGGTTACTGTGGGCCTGTTGATAAAAGGAAGACTTGATTGGTTGGTTAAGACCCATAGTTTCTGGATAAGGATGTAAGATTATTTTTAGCATTCAGGATCTTGAATCACATATTATATTTGACTGTTGAATTTTTTTTTATATATCAAAAGTTTTAATTATTACAACTATTCTTACCTTAAATTACAATTTCAGTTCATTCAAACCTATTATTATGTTGTTACTAATTAGGCCAATTTACCATTTAAAGGTGCATTTTTCTGTCAGAGGGTCTCCAACCTTTATATATGTTATTGCCTTGTCTAGGATGTTCCTCAGTATGGCACTAAACTTATCCATCTCCATGGAAACCAACAGATGACACCACCAGGCCAAGTTACAGGTGAAGAAGTCACCCCTCTCCCTCTCAAGTTTGGGTAATAAAAATAGCAAGTGAAAAAAATGCAAGATATAATAATTGAATGTCATATTGTGGAACATTCCAGGGCAAAGCAATAAAATCACTATAGAGGCAAGGTATTAATATCTCGATATGCTATGCAGCAATTTTAGGAAGATATTTTAATTCTTAATATCCGTCTTTTCTGGAAACGTAACTTTTACATTTCATTTGCCTTGTGAAACAGTGTTGGGAGAACATAAGTATACAGCATGCATTTCAGAGATTGCAAGCACAGAGCTGTGATTCAATCAATGCCGTGGACCTCGTACTTTGGAGTGATGGTGATGCCGGTGGTGATGGTGGTGGTGGTGGCGGTCTACTTCCACAGAGGTAGGGGGCGCTGGATCTTCAAAGCCAGAGTTCGGCATGTGCAAAGCTGTGTGTTTTTTCCTCTTGGATGAGTGAGTTTTGGTTCGTTGTGGTGGAGAGGTGTGAGGTTTGATTTGGCGCGGAGGAGAGGCCTGAGCAGGAGCGGGAGAAATGTTGGACAGCTCTGGAGCAGGGTCAGAGTGCACGCTGAGGTGGTTGTCCGAGCAGGTGTGGACCGACTGAGGTTTTCCCTGAGGACACGAGCTGGACAGGAGCGGAGAGCGAGCGGCAGACTCCAGAAGATCTTTAGTGCCCTGTGTGCACTGGAAGAAAGAAGACACGTAGTAAGATAGGATACAAAAGGTGGAGGTAAGGCCAGCAGATGGTTAACATACTGATCAAATTAAAAGGGTTTGATGTTAGAGATATCTATGCATTAATTTACACATAGATGAGGAAGCTTTATCATCTTATAATGGTGGATGAAAACAAAATTGATTTAAAAAGAAATCACTTCCACACTTGGCCATGGAGGATCACCACTGAGGAACCACTATACTCTTTGCATATTCCAGGCAAATAATACAAAAAAAACTGTAAACTAAAACTGTAGATTATAAATGTTTACATGTTTTTGGCAACATGTTTTCCACACTTTACGCTGAAGTGTAACTGTAATAGATGGATTACAATGAAATAACCTGAAGTCCTTTAGTCAGTTATTGTTGATGAACAATAGGTTTCAAAAAGGCTGGTCAATTCGGAGAATAAACTGGGAAGAGAGAATTATTATTACTGCCAAAATTCTCAACCAAAAGGACAAATCATAAATATTTGGTGTGTACTGACTTAAGTGTTGAGGTTTTGTGCAGATCAGTGACATGAAAACTGCTTCTGGTAGAGTAAGTGGCAGATAACATAACTCAAATGAGCTACTTTGACAAATTTGCAGTGTGGACACTTTGTGCATCCATGCTGTGCTACATGATGCACCGTGCCACACTAGGCTAAGAATAAAGCCATGCAGAGGAGCAGCCAAGAGGAGCAGAGGAGACAGTGAGTCTGCACACTGCATCCCTCACTGGAACCCAGGCTTACCACACTCAGGGCTTTTGTTTTTTCCTGCTCTAAATGCAGCTAATCAGGCCGTGCAGACCGCAGCAAAGTCGAGACACTTCTCCTCCTGGTGTCAGCGAAGGACACAGGCAGAGAGACAGACCACAGACAGAACAGCAGGTTAGGACTGGCTGCACCCGCACACAATACAAGACGCCTGGGACAGAACTCTTCCAAATCTTACATGGCATGGATACAAAATAAACTTAAGCGGATAAAGAACAAAAATTAGAGTGCGATGAATGTTGATATATTGAACACTAGGGGTTTGCAAAAATATCAAAATATCGATATATCGTATTGTTTAATGTGATGATACAGTATTGATATTGTGGGCTGCTGTATCAATATATTGCCAAGAGTATTTTTTGGTATATTTTCCAAAATTATTTTGTTGCAGCGCTACAGTTTTGTTACTTGTTTAGAGGAAGGAAACTCGTGCAGCACATTTGACATTTTCACTGTTTTGATGATTAAAATGGGTGTGTTTCATATGAACTTTGCACAGGAAGTGGTTTAACAAAGACTCTTAGATTTAGCCATTATTTTTTACTGAACTGTATCGAATTGATTTGAAATATATCGTATCGAATCAAAAGTGCACTGTATCGAAATATGTATCGTATCGTGGCTTGTATGTATCGTATCGGTAACTTCTTAATAATACTCAGCTCTGTTGAACACATTACAGTATGAGAACGGAAAACATGGAAATGGTATGTAAATCAAACAGGAATAAAATTATTTTCAGATGATTGTACATTTAGTGAAACATAAAGCTCTAGATAGTTTGACCTTGAAAATGTTTTTCCCCCTAATGGATCATCACTACAACCCAGTCGCACTGTGATTTGTGTTCTAGAAAAAAAATCTTCTTATGGGCACCATATTGAGGAATTTCAAGATTCAAAAGACAGAATATTGTCTTTATTGTGTAAATTGCTATGGACTTTTTATCACTTGTACCCTATGAATAAGACAACTATACACACACTCTCCTATAAGTTGGCCACACTCCACATTGTCCATGCACTTATGTGGATATGTATTGCTATATGGTTGTAAGACCCAAATATGTGGATCAATCAATATACAAATTACTCTAGCACTAACACAGTACTATTGAACTATTCAGGCATTCAGCAGAGAGAAAAAAACATGCAGGAAGACAAATGTTGATGTAGGAACAGTTTGTACAGGCCAAGCAGGGGTCGGACACAGAGGTCAGACAGCAGGACGGACGGACACACAGGCGCACATGCTTTCTTACCACATTTATCTCATTCTTAGTGGTCAGCGCAGGCAGCTCCATGTCCCCACCAGCTCCTGTCTGCACACATTCGTCTTCAGGCAGGAAACCTCGTCTGTCAATCAAACTAGTACAACACACAGCCTCATTAGTGACAGACAGTAGTCCTTCAGAATCAAAAGGTATAGATGAATTCACTCAAAAACAGTACAAAAAATGATTCCAAAATCACTAGGCCTATAAAATATATTGCATTTTAACTGAAATCACAATTTGAATTGGCACAATCATCAAAACACAACTGCTGAAATCATTTGGATAATAGAAATAATATTATGTCTTTTTATAGAAAACTCGTGTTATATCTGTAGTTTAGACTCACAAACATGCTCTGAAATTCTTTTATTAGTTTATCATTTCATATATCAATCTTCTCCGAAATGTTAATGCTCCTGGAGTTGCTCCTCTGAACAGAATCCTACTTTGTAAATATAAATCACAAATTAAACTGCAGTCCCAATACTTAAATAAGACCTTGTGCTTGTGTCTGCTATATAGTTATATCTATGATACCTGTTATAATTTTGACATTTAAATCGCAATATTGATCTTCTAAAACAATATAATAAAAAAACAAGTCATCTGTGTTAGAAAACTGCAGTGCCCAATGGGAACAGATATTACCATAAACATCATCACAACAAAGAGCTACGCAGTTGTTGGCACCTCCTATGGATAGTGAGTAGCTGATTGTTTTTTGTTTTTTTTTTGTTTTTTTTTCACTTGTATCAAAATGACTAACAAACCACTACCAATACATTATTTGTATACGGTCTGTTAGGAAAGTGGGGTCTACCTGGGGGGCATAGGCCCACAGAGGATGGAGCAACAGTTTTTACAGATGTTTCTGTGGCTGTATGGGTTTGTTACCGATTCCCCTCCACTCTTCCCCGACCATGAGCCTTTAATCTGGGTTAAATAAAAAGATATAAATATTTTAAAAACGGTATCAGCAAATCAAATCAATGAATCACAGTATATCTTGCAGTACTTACATCTTCATTGGTGGTCCGGTTGGAGGCTACAAGGTAAGTATGGAAGCCCGAGAGGCCCACAATGGACCAAACAGAGAAGAAACACACAACAAGCTCCACTGCAGTGAAAGGCACAGTCAAGGACATCGACAGTATGATCAATGTGATAAGACTTAAAGCCATTACTACTGAAGCTGATGGAGAGCTTGTTATGTAAAGGATATCTGCCCGGGCTCTCCTGAAGTGCAAACACAAGTCCCTTTCCACCCTGAGCCCCTGGAAGAAAATTAAAAAAAGAATGAAATCAAATTATTACCATACACAAACATCACAAATCATATCCCTAATTTTGTGGGAACTATGTACAAAGTAAATTACTTCTGATACAGTGCATTTCTTTCTCTTTCTCCTATATCATAATGTAAATGCACCACCAGATAACGTTATACATAATTTCAGAAAATACTGAACATCAAATTAACTATATACTAATTAAAAAGAAAAAGCTTATGTGAATATGTAAGAGCTATTTTAATCTCTGGATTCAACCATGCTAGCCAATGTAACAGAATCCAAAATACATGAAACAATAACGTACTGAGAGCAAGATGTGTGGTCACACAGCCAAAAATAAAGGCTGTGTGGAAGGACAGAGACACGATGAAGGAATAGAAGAATCTGTAGTTTCGTTTTCCCACACAGTTCCCCACCCACGGGCAGTGATGGTCAAAACGCTCTGCGGACAAAAAGAGCAATTTATAAGATAACTTCCAAAAATAATCTACTTTTGGAAATTTTGTTCTCATTTATTGTGAGAAGATGACACAAGACTGTGGACAATAATTGACAACATGACCAAATGGTGGTGTTCATCCACTTCCTTTCCAAAGTTATGTTAATTGGACATACAAATATAGATATAGAATATATTAAAATTATTATTATTTTTTTTTCTAAAAATTATTTTCTGATCTGTTATTATGTTGTTTCCTCATCAAAAACATACTTGGAGTTTTGTTTTGTTTCATTCACACGTTTAACACACAAACCCTGCATTTTCTCTTATTTCTTCTCTCAAACACTCTGTTCCACCTTGTGATGTCATGTGGCAATACAGGAAGAGCTCCATTGTGTTTTTAAAATCCATACACTTTCACTAGAGACATTTGGATAATTTCAGCTCGGGAATTGCTAATCTCTACTGAACTAAAAGTAGAAGGCAGCTGTTAACTTGAAAACTACCACTTTATGACATCACAAGGTGGAACAGAGAATTTTGAGCTCTGGAGATGTAGACTAATAAACCAGGTTTATGCAAACATGTGTGAATGAAACTAAACACAATACCAGGCATGTTTTTGAGGAGGTAACAGCATTATAACAAGGTTTAAAGCTCATAAAAATAAATTTTGTGTAATATAGGACCTTTAAAAACTAAAATACTGCCTTGTTAGCATAGCACGTCTTCCCTAACAACACACCACACTGTCTAGTGTTTAGACAGCAGTAATGGCCATGCTAAATGTCACCCTATGGAGTCGTGATTCATTATTTAAGCTGTATAAATGTCATGGGTGTGGGAGCAGAGGCCGGAGCTGGCTCACCCACACAGTTGTCACACACTCTGCAGTGAGAGGTGCGAGGCGGGCGGAACATTTTACACGTGGGGCAGTACTTGAGTTTAACCACTTGCCCGTTGATCTCAACCTCACGAGTGCGTGGTGGGGACTGGTAGCTGCTGTTTCTGGACTCATCTGAGGGGAGAGGAATGATATTATTATGATTTATGCACAGAGAAGCATTGTTACTCATAGGTTTACAGGTTTTTGGTCACAAAAAAATCTAACTTGCCACTTGACAGCCCCAGTCTTAATTAACAAGACAAATAATTTCATATGAATCTGGTCTTTACAAAATTGCCAAAACTTTTGCACTTTTGCCTTTTGAAGAAACAAATCACTCCTGCTAGGTTGACTAAAATAAACCATCATATTAGTTTTGTTTTTTTTAATTCACAATTCATCAGTTCTGTAGCAATACATTTTTAGCAATTTTTCCTCATCTAAGAACAGTTCCAATGCAACAGCAGCTCCCCAGATTTTTGTTCTTTTCATCTTTGACGTTGTGTAATTATTATGAAAATGCACTTTAAACTTGAAAACTGGCAAGACAAAGGACAGCTCATTAGTGGTGGCTGTGGTAAACATGTACTGGTTCTGTCATTACCTTCAAAACATACAGGATAACAGAGATTGTACTTTGTATTACTGCAGTCTAAACTTAGGATGGGAGTGGGTGTCTCATAAAATAAAATGTTCAAGAATCCAACTTTTGACAGTGCTATTGTTTAATGGGTTGAATGTGGGCTGAGACTATTCTCTCAAAATAGTGCCTCAAAATAAAATGTCCATCACAACTCTTTATTCCTCCCCTGGAACAATCTTTAAAAAGTTTGATGGCCATAGCAATTAGTGACTGTTGCCAGAAGAAAAGCCTTGGACAGTCAGCTTTGGGGGATCGCATTCTTTACAGGAAATTAAAAAGGTAACATAATGCTCTTTAAAGTTCTATGGTGGTGAATTTCTTAGTATGCCATAAAAGTTTTACAATGTCAGATATTAGCTTTAAGCTGGTAAGTTATACCAATTTGCTTCTCGATGTCTGCAGCCTCTTCTGGTGTGGCTCTGGGTAGGATTCCTGGATCACTCAAAGTTGTCTGCAGTAGTGTGATGAGAACAAAGACAAAAAGGACCCCTCCTGTAACTGGTACACACATGGTCAGATGTTGGACCAAGAAGGGGCAGCTGTAATACAGACATAAAATAGGAACATAAGCATTGGATAATGTGCAGTTATAGCATTAACAGTTGAAACTAAAGAAGCCCAGAGAGACATTTTAATTAACATGTACTGCTGTAATTGTGACTAGTCCCTGGAGACAGAGCACACTTTCATAGGCAGTATGTTGCAATTGAGAAGAATCTGGTTAAGAAAGCAGACTAAAAATGGTCCAACTAACAGTACAAGAGTCTCATTTTGATATAGGCCTGTCACAATAATTGTGTACATTTTCTTTGTAAAAAGTGGGGAGATTTGGGGTATTTTTGTGGTAATACAATATGATTTTAGTTGTAAAGTGTTGAATAAGTCACTTATAAGGCTAATATATTCTTTCTATTTGTTGCAGCTCAGGTCTATTGAATGGTACTGACTATTTAAAAATAGTTCACTAGGATTATCTTGCATTATAGTTATTACGTCAGTGGCATGTTATCGTTTATTGCAGTATTTCTCTGTATGTATATATAAATGTAATTACTTTCTGATTATGTTCCCTTTGATTACTCACATCAGATTTTACAGTTTAGATGTCATTTAAAGGTCCTATATTACTTAAATTTGACTCTTGTGAGCTTTGAGCCAGTTAGAATGTTGTTAACTCCTCAGAAGTTTACCTGGGGTAGGGTTTTGTTTCATTCACACGTTTGAATAAGCCTTTATTATTAGTCTGTCTACACCTTCAGAGTTCAAAATGCTCTGTTCCACCTTGTGATGTCACTACAATCATTTGGCAATCCCAAATCTGAAATTACCCAAATGATTGTAGTGAAGTTGCATGATCTTTAAAAACACAGTGGAGCACTTCCTGTATTACCACATGACATCACAAGGCGGAACAAAGCGCTTTCAATTTGAGGGAAGAACTCAACCTAACTATGCAGGGTTGTGTGAATGCGTGAGTGAAACAAAACACAACACCAGATATGTTTGTGACGAGGAAACAACACTGTAAGGTAGAAAAAAGCATAATATGGGACCTTTAAGTCATGTCCAAGGTCCAGAAATCAGATTATAATCCGATTTTGGCGTGCATATGAACAAGGCCACTGATGCAACAATAGAAATCATTAAACCTTACTCAAACACAAAGAAAAGTCCACTGGTGACGAGGATCAGCCCGAGAGTAAGAGGCAGGACTCCACATTTCCGGGCCACAATGATGCGTCCATCGCAGAAGAAGCGGTTCCTCCCGGGGAACACCTGCCACTTCCTTCGGGGTTTCCTCCTCTGCTTCTCGGGCTGCCTCTCGTCCTCCTCCCGGGCTTCGCGCTCGGCTGGAGGATGGCTCGGAGCGGGCATCGGAAGTGTCTTTGGGTCTATTTGCTGATAATCGTTTTTCATGTCGTTTTTTCCTCCTGTCACGTACTTCGGTTTCTTTGTCCCAGCAGCAGCATCACCCACAGTCGTGTTTATGAGGGATTAGGGGAGCAAATGTCGCGACTCCGCGCAGAATACAGGCTAATGCTGCACAAGTCATTTAGCATTAAACACCAACAATATCCCACGATCGGTAGCATCTTCTTACTTCCCACGTACACTAAAATTCCGATTTATTTTGGTCTCCATTTTCACCCACTCTCAGACAAGTCACGCGTAAAGAAAACAACGTCGGTTTCAGGTTGGGCATCAGATTGGATTGTCCAGATGCGCACGGTTAAAGCATCCTTACCGTGGTTAGCTAGTTAGCTGTCTAATCCGGGTACATTTAGTTTAACTAGCTATGTAAAGTCATGGTATGCTGTTATAAGCAATCAAACTGTCAATTTACTAACGCTATCTGGAAGTTTCTATTCTCACAAACTAGAGCTGCGTCTCCACATCTGTTGTATATCCGTCAGCATCATCTGTGGTCAGCATCCGACACAGCTCACGGGGTACGGTGGGATCAGCTGTTCCGCTGCCCTTTCACAATAGATTTTTTTTATAAGGATATTTGATCTTGAGTTGTTCACGCTAAATCATATGCTCTGAAGATGTTGGTTATAACAAAAAAAAGCCTTATTCGTTTAGAATAAATAAGCCACAAACTACCAATGTGTACTTTAATTGGAATCTGAATTAACGACTGAATTAAGGAGTTAAGGAATAAATAAATAAATAAATAAATAAATAAATAAATAAATAAATAAATAAATACTTAGGCTCAGTAAGTACAGACTTACTATATCTGGCTACTAAAACAGAATACTGATCTAGGATGCTGCGGAGGAAGGATAAGGTGGGGGTTTTAAGGTGCAAGGTAGAAAAATTAGGAAAAACTGAAGGCTAATTTAAAACGCTTGTGCTTAATCTTTAAAAAAAAAAAACAGTACCTACACGCCCCCTAGTGGTAAATAAAACATGGTAAACATCCTCGTTATTTTTTATGTTGGCGTTAAAAAAAAAAAAAAGAAATCTAGGGGTAAGTTTAATAGCCCATCTATTTTTATTTATTTATTTATTTGTAAATATGCAGCTCAGTGTAGCCTATAGTCTACCTTTTATTTGTTTTTATCCATCGACATATGCCTATACCTATAGGCCTAAAGCATCGAAAAGAAAATTACATTCACTTTGTTCTTGTAAACCCAGGCACCCCGTAAAAACGATAGCCTATAAGAAAGCATTGCATGTCTATTTATGAAATATAATTGTCCATATTTGTTTGGTCTGTTTCATATGAGACCAGGGTGGATCAACTTAAGTTGCCCCATAGTACCCCATCCAACACATAGTGGCTTTCTGGACTCAAAAGACTTCAAATACCACAAGCATGGGCTTCAAGTATAAAAAATCAATAGAAGTAGCCGAGCCAAAGGCTTTGAAAGGGTCAAAAGACTGTAGGCATATTGAAACTGATAATGACTCTACTACCTGGAGTTGCCTATTGCATGCGGATCAGGCAGCCTGTGTGTGTGTGTGTGTGTGTGTGTGTGTGTGTGTGTGTGTGTGTGTGTGTGTGTGTGTGTGTGTGTGTGTGTGTGTGTGTGTGTGTGTGTGTTATCTCCGGAAGCAGACCTATAGATCTAACTTCTAGCCCAAATAAAATACGCCTAGCGTACATTTTATCCTCTGGTGTATCATCAAGAAACAACTGTTATGAGTTGCTCAAAAATATATTTATTTAAAAAAAATGAATGAATGAATAAATAAATAAATAAATAAATAAATAAATAAATAAATAAATAAATAAATCAATAAATAAATAAGCATGGCATTTTATTTTGAAACATGTTTTTGATGCATTACAACGGAAGTTGACAGTCTTCACTACCTGGTGCGCGTCTCCACCTTGACGTGCAGGTAGCACGGATTTAGGTCAAAAACTTTGGTCAAAGTGTCGTTTCGCAGAGAGACTTCTCACAAAGGCAGAGATGGATTAAAATAAGCCTGTGTCACCCTGAAGAGCAGTGCGTCTGCGGTGTGGGCCAGCTGTTTGACGGTGAGTCACGTTTGGTCAGAAATATGTAGGTCCTCTAATGGAGGAAGAGTAACAATGACATGTCGCCATGAAAGTGAAAATAATTCAGCTCTTAAGGGCTGGTTATTCTAAAGGCGTCAGATATCACTCATACATACATTTAAGTGACGAACCTCAGTAGATTAGCCTTCTCCTTGACATTTCTTCTCTTTGATCAACAACACAGTGGACGAACAAGTGGCGCTTTGTAAACAGTCCCGACCTGCCACGATGACGTCACTGTGGAACAGCAGCGCATTTTCATAAATGTGTTTAAAAGTTTACCAGCTGAGCCACACATTTATTTTGGCCACTGAATTATGTCTTCTGTTGTTGAACACCCGTTTTATTTAAGAAATCCCCGAATTTTCAACTGGCTTATAAATGGGAGAACCAGCTGGGCTGCTTTTCATGCCACCTGCAGATAGCTGTTTCATGGTCTATGTTTGTTTACAAGACAGGCACCCTCAGGTTGTAGCAAGTCAGTTCTGATTTTGTTTTAAAAGACAGACAAGTTTCATAAAAGTAAAATAAAGTAAATAAGTAAATAAAATGTGACATAAGTATATGATTTAGACTGTACAACACATATCAAATGCATAATAGTGTTTCATTCAGAGTTGTGAAGTGCCTGTTTGTTGTGTTTTGTCAGAGCCATGTCAGTGGGCAGTGCTGGTGATCGTGCCCGGTATTCTGGGTCAGGCATTTCCAGGCATGCCCTCAGCCACAGCATCAGCCAGAGGTCATCCTACGAGGAGCGCTGCGTGGACCCAGTTGAAACTTTACCTTACACCCAAGAGCCCAAGTCCACACATAAGGCTGACCCAAGGGACGCCAACGGCAACAAGTGTGAAACCATCGGCTTTATCCCTGGTTCAGCTGAACCCACCTCTGTGTCACCGAGCTGCAACCCCTGCACCTCACCCAAACGCTGCCGCAGTGTCTTCTGCACAGTCCTGACTTGTGGCCTTTACCGTTTCTGCCAGAGCTCCACCCTTACTCCCTGCCTCGCACCCAATGACAACTCTCCAGAGAAGTCCGAGACGATAAGTCTCAGAAACACCAAGACAAAAGATGGAGTGGAGGAGGATGGTAAGGACTGGCTGAACGATGTGCACATTGGTGGGATCAGAGTAGAAGAGTCCATTGAGTACCCGGATGAGCCTCGACCCCTGTCCTCTTGTGTATCCTCCACTGGAGCGGTCACTCACTTCAGCCACTCATCTCTGCATCAGTCCATGGTATTTGACGACTGGGAGGAGGAGGACGTAGAGAATGTGGACTCTCTTATCACAAAGAAACTGCTGGAGCTGTACTCGGAGTATCAAATTGAAGAGCTGGCTCGCTGCACCACGGACTCTGTGTTTCTGAGGAAGACCAAAGACATCAACCAGCTCATCAACTCCCTGGCCGAGGAGCACCAGATGGATGAGCAGGAGGCAGAGTGCCGCCTGGTGAGGGGCATCATCCGCATCAGCACCCGCAAGAGCAAAAAGAAGCCCCACATTTCCAAGAGGGAGAGGACCCTGTCTGACAGCGGCCACGAGACCATGAAGGAGAGCTCCACCTCATTCAGCAACAACAGTGTGTGGCATTTTATTCATTCATATTAGACTTATTATTTCTGACTTATTATATTGGTTGGCCAAAATATTAGGCTGATATTTGCACTTTTTAATTCATAGGTTATTTGCCTTGCATCTCAAGCAGAGGTCAATATTTAGTTTACTTGCTGTTGCCTAAATAATAGACATAATGCACAACTAACTGCAGAAAACATGACTACACTGCTCTCTTATAGATTTATGGTCAAAAAGGGCTGTGAGTGAGTTTGTAGTAAATTTTAATTATAGAATTTGGGAAAATAATAAAGACCGGCCCTACATATCAGACTGAGCTATCGGCCATCAGTTTCTATGGAGTCTAAACAACTGGTCTCAGTATCGACCTACGATAAACTCATATAGGTCAGTCTCTATTCAAAAGTATTCTGACACTTAAGTGTGATAAATGGTTTACCAGTAGCGAACCTGCAGCTTATCAGGTTGTTCCACGGCTCTTTTGTTTACTTTTTTATATTGTTTTGGCTAATGCATTTCTATGGACATTTTGCACCACTACTACAAACATGGCAGATTTGATCTCGAGTTTTATAGGAGAAGGCTTTATCTGTCACACAGCTTGGTGGTCCTAGTTTTGTCTTTTTTACTAGAAATCTTGATGACTATAATATCATTTCTGCTTTAAAAAAATATAAAATTTTATTTGTTGTTTATGTATTGTGTTGAGGAGTAACTTTGTATATCACTGTTTCTTTTAGATGACTACAAATCCAGCCTAAACATTCAAATATCTGAACTGACTTCGTCTGATAAGTACGCCAGGGAGATGTGGAGGAACAATGAAGGTGAGAGATGTTTGCTTACACTCCTGCACCCACCTGAAATTTGTGAAGTTTGTGATTTTATTTTCTAAAATCAATATTTCTAAGCAGGCAATTAACGTTAAGCCAATTAACAGTGTTTAGCAAAAAGCATTCAGGATAATTTATCTTCAAACTACTTCCTCTCTGCCTAATAATACACTATAATGCTAATCTACAATACACAAACTTACAGTTTTTGAATCGTTATGAGACAATGGTTGAATCATTCAACTAAAACAAAAAAAAATTTAAAAAAAATCAGTCAATGTAAAAATGGATTCATTGCATAATTAATGTACAGTTTTGATTAGCTGCTAGCCCGTTTAACTACATAAATCCATTGCCGTCAATATGGAGCTTTGTAAATCCGGTAAAAGTCTCAGGCTTTTTTCTACCACATCCTGGTGCGCTACAGTAATCCACAATCTCTGAAACTTCAATAAAGTTAGTTAATTACGACCAACGCAGTTAGTTTATATGTGAATTCTCCGCTGCAGCCACTGCCAGTATGAGATTTGGAGGTGTGTGTCAGGATTGGGCGACGACAACTGCAGGAACTCTATACCATATACTGCATATTTAGTAGTAGTGTGGACACTTCTGTAATCTGAATTTTCATGTGTCGTCAACTTCATATGTCTAAGCAGTCGAGATTGCTGCAAGCATGCATGTAATTCTTGTGTTTAAGTGAAAATCACTCATTACATTACAGGACAATTAAACTTGTGACCACATAGAGGTTCCACATGAGACAGCTCTTGAATAATAATTTATTAAATACAAATAACCTGAGACTGTAGTTTGCATGTTGTATCTTTTCCTTCACAACCTTTTTCTTTCTTGTTCTGTTCTGTTTGAGCAAAAAAGACATTGAGGAATATAGAAACTGATAAATGAGCACACCCAGACATCATGGACAGAGGGGACTACTTAATACAAATAATTTAGACATGCCTAAATGTGTGCAATAGAGTTATGAAATCAACCTTCACACGCCACCAAGTGTGATGATATTTTTTGGGGGTCTATACTTATTAGTACTTTCTCTTTGTACTAGTGGGGAACATTTTGTTATTTTTCTGCACTCTGATAGATTTGAGCTGTAGAGGGTTTCATAAATAACTTACAACTCTTTATAAAGTCAAATGAACTACTAAAGTGTTTCTTTCCATTTCTGTTTATTTATTTATATTTATAGGTTTTTAAACAATACTTTGCAACTACACAGTAGTTTTTTTGGGGTAGATTCAGTATTAATAATGTATATTTTCTTCAACAATATATCACACTTCAAAATGTGTTATCATTGCAGGCCTAGTATATAGTGCTCTGTTCTTTGTGTTCTCCTTGTGCTGCTGCTGCTTGACTTGATTGTAGTTATAAATCTGAATTGGTTTTCAAGCAAATGGGGATGAGACAATAAACAGTAATATTGTTTATCATGATAAAAAGCATTGACCATAATCACTCATGGTACGTTTTGTATAATCATGATAATCGCCATTGTTTCACCAGAATGCTCAGAGAAAAGTTGCTTATACTATCTATTACTATATAGTATAAGCAACTGTTATACTTATCTTCTAGATATCGTTATTTTCAAAGTACAATACTATACAAGTTGTTTAAACATTAAACTAATTAACAATATTGAATTTATTTACAATTTATTCATATATCTAACATTTTTAAACTGTTAATAATTTAAATAATTATGATGATATTGTGAATCACAGTTATTTTGGCCATGATAATCATGACACAAAACTTCTACATCATCCCATGCAGTCAAACTTCCTGGATAAATGAAGGTTCAATCTGTTTGTGTTCATGTCATCACAGGTCAGTCGTCTGTCTCTCCAACCTCTTACTCACCGTCCACTACAGAGACCTCCTCAGGTGTCCCCCTCATCCGCTCTGCTGTGAGGACATGAGGACACTTCTGTAGGACACCACGTTTGGTCTCCATGGTAACATAACGGAGAGAGGACATTGAACGTTGCTGTAGGAGGAATGTGAAGTCTTGTATTTAGAAGAAGTATGTGGACAAACTCAGGGCCTAGTGTGTAGAATTTTATGTGTGATGCAACTGTGTGGATTTGAAGGATTGAATTTGATGCTTCTTTTTGTGACCGTCCTCCTCTTTTACCGAAGGAACCAAAAACTACATTTTAAGTTTTACTTTTAAGTCAAACAATTAAGTGCCTTTAGTGCTTCGTTTTATACAGCTACACCTATAAAATGTTGTATATTTCTAATTTATAATATGTATTTCCTTTTTAAATTAAATGCTTACGTAATTTAAATGTAATGACTGGTAAGGTGGTCGAATGCCAAAAGTGCAATAAAGGTATCACCAGACTCTTAATGTTCAATTGTTGGGCTATCAAATTATTATAGACATAAAACACAAATAAACATTAATTAATTTTATACATCAAACTTTTATAGATCATGTCTTGCCATAATCATGAACAATTGAGGTCAGACATAAGAGGTGAGCACTAGTTTGCTATAGCAGGCTGAAGTCCATGCCAAAAATGCATATGTCCTGTTTTTGGCATTTGCTGTGTAATAAATAAAATCAGTAAATAGTTTGTCTCAGAAAATGTGATTCTTCAGAAACTGCTGCATTGTTGTGTGAAAAACATATACTTTGTTAATCAAATGTAAGGATACTTGATTGTATGGATGCCTTTTGGTGTCTTCTTTGATTAGTGAGAAACAGAGATATGGCTAGACTATAATATTATGCCTTCAGTTTGTTACCGTTTCCCAGTGCTGTTTATTGTGTACCTCACATGGGAATTTGTTCAGCTGAGACGTGCTTATTTTTCATTAGCCGGTGTTCTTATTATTTACGTATAAACTTAACTTTTAAACTAAATTTTTAATCTTTTAGTACTTCCTTAGGTTGGTGTGTGTGTTAAAAATGCTGCTAATGCTTGTAATAAACCATTATGAAACTGGTTATTCTGGTTGGAACATTTATTTTGCCCTTATTTATTTTGTCTGGATTGTTGAGTCACCAAGTTTTTTACTTATGTATGAGTTAGGGATCTAAAAGAATAGTGCTTTGGCTATTGAGTCAAAGAATTGCATGTTTATTTGAAATAACATAAAATTTACTGCCTCTACTTATGAAGTAACCTAATAATCCAAAATAGTTTTTACTGATGACAATTGTAAGGTTGACTGTCCGAGCTGGGTAATTGTCAATGATATAGTTGGGGTTTCTGGATTGAGAGGTCCACAGCCAATCTTCTGTTAGTAAAAAAATAAGGATACCTGGGACACGTCTTGTAACTGGGACAACTCAGTGGTTTTGGACAAATCTGCTGGGACAGGAGATACAGGGCCCATTAATGGGACTATCCCCGGAGAGTAGGGATGTGTTAATGAAATCAATACTATCGACCATTTTAATTTGGTTTTAGAAGAGAATAAATACAACTGAATCAAAAATCAAGATCATGATTATTTCATTCCCATATCACTCAGCCCTGTCTTTCTATAAAAACATGATTGTGGGCGTACTGCTGGCTTGTTGAAGTTGTTGATTTGAGTTGCCAGATCCAAACCTAAACCCCAGCACCTGCAGCCAGTCCTCATCAATGCTAGTGCAGCGTCTGCAGCTCACTGTAAATGGTACCCAATGGCTATTGTTTTATCGTTCAATACCACTACTAGGAGGCAGAAAAGTTGATTTTGTTTAAACTGTGGTCCAGCAGTCTACTAGGTTTGGATTGTTTTATATTAAGGGAGGTTATTATCTGATTATATATAGGCAATGACTAGTTCTAAACTGAGAAAAAATAGAACAGTCATCTTCTCTCGTTTGACCTATAATTAAAACTATTTTAAAAGACTGCAATAATAGCTGCACTTTTGTTACAAATATTACAGTCAGTGTGTTGATAATATTGTGTGAATATGGTGATTGGAAGAAAAAAATATGGCCCACCCCTAAATGTGAGATCTATCATATCACAGGGTCATTGCAGGACAGACATATCAAGGACGGAGATCTCATCTGTCATATTTACTCCTAAAGAGAATCTGTTGACGTCGGCAACAACAACAAACCCTGTGCCACTGTCAGGAAATGATACTGCCCGCTGCCATGTCATGCTAAAGGTAAAGGTAAAGTTTTCCATAATCAGAGATAAATTGGTATGACTTTTTCATTTTAGGACCAAAGCATAGTTTGGGAAACACAAGTTTAAAAAAGTCAAGACAGAATTTACAGACTGTACTGTGCATTCTGTGCCTCACAGACGGGAATGGTGATGGGTAATGAACTTAATTTATAACAAAGAAGTAACAAGTAATAAACATGATATCATTTGTTTTTGATGATCAGTATAGATTAGAATGTGTTTTGATATTGTTAAATTTTGAAGACTAGAAAATACTTGCTTTATGATACATTTTGTCAACAGTTCCACCATTGAACCTATGCCGTAAAGAGAACTATGGCCATAAACTCCTCTCTCACATCAACGACTCTGCAGACATGGTTGTCTTTCAGCAGGTTTAATGATGTTTGAAAAGGTCAAACTGTAGAATAGACAAATGTAAAATTACAATAAGCCTATTGCAATTACAAAAATATACAGTAAACACGATTATAAGTACAAGGTTGTAAATCCACACACTGAAGGCTATCTGACGCCATTTTGAGAGCTGCGTGGTTCACGTGTAATTAACATCACAATACGGGACTCCCAAAGAATTATGACTAAAGTTGTTGAACACGGATACAAAATACATACCGGCAATGCAACTTCAAAATAAAGATATTTGCGGACTCAATATTTGCAACCAAACTGCGTGCTGCCATGTCTGCTGCTTACAACTGTTACTTCCGTTCAATAAAGTTCTGTTCAAAACATGTGCTCTGCCTGAAAACTCGAAAGTGTCCACTTGATGACACTAAACACAAGCGAAACAAGACAAAATTAAAGACAGAAGGCGAATTATACATTTTAAACGTTTTTAAACAACTTTTTATGCACAACAGAACAGAACCAGATGCTGTTGTTATCAATCTGATCAGATATGACATCTTTGTGGACTCAGTTCTTCTTGGAACAGTAGTGAACAATATGCTCCACGGAATTAGCATTGCCTCTGGTGAGATACAGTGCGATGTTTTAATGTAGAAGTAAAGGCTTTGTGAATGAGACATGTATTAATGTTTAAGGTGGCTGCCGTTTCAAACCTGAGACAAGCAAAGACGGTCTCAAACTGTTTGAGGCAGAAAGTTTTGTCTTTAGGAAAATGAAAATCTCAAAACGAAAACCTCTTCTGTTACTAAGGTGATTAAAAAAATAAATGAGTAAAACAATCTGTCATATAATATACCGTAAACTGATGAAGGAATTTTTTGTAGGATTTTTAAATTGGACTATTTGTGGTTCATGGATATGATGACCTCCCAGAAGCTGTTTTGCCCACTGAGATGTCCAATAAAGTGACTGTAAGAGAAGAGTAAGACAATTCAAAACGTTACAAATAAATTTAATGCCATTTGGACTCACCAAAGAGGCCGATCTTGGAGGCGCTGATGAACCTGCACTGTCATCCATATCTTTTCTGTCAAATCTTCCCACTGGACTTTAGTTAAATCTGGCACTCCTTTCTCCGTTATCTTCAGCCAGTGATCTCCCAAAATGACTGAGCACTGGGAAGCGGTCACTACCCAATGGGTCTGGTTCTACCCTCCACTCACCTACCCGTGCCAAACATGAGGATGCAAATGTTAAGTCGAGGCAAGACTCCTTCTTTGATACTGGATCTACCTGAGTTGGTGCACTGGTATTTAAAACTACTAGGTTTAACTTTGGTTAATTTGGTTTGGCAAGTTAAACTTACCCTCATGACACCAAACCTGAGTAATCACACACTCAAGAGAACCGTCCCACTTAATGGGCTTGTACTGAATACCTGTTCTTATAAATGTTGCACATCCTCCACCACTTCTATCTGGTCTGTCTTTTCGGAGACACTCAAAACCTGGAACAATAAAATCAAGGTTACGCTTAAGCCAGGTTTCTTGAACACAAATGAGGTCTGGTTTTGGATCAGACCTCCCCAATTACTTTTTTTCAACTCCTGCCCATTTGCAATTAAACTTCTTGCATTCCATTGCAAGATGTAAACCATGAGGAAAAGGTTAAGTACATTCAACACTACCCATCTGGGATGCATTTTCATCAAAATCATCAGCATCTATTTAACTGCCTGTAGAATCAGACTGACTCACTTGAACTGTCCTCATAAACTGGAACAGGCTCTGCGGAGAGGTCTTTTTGGGCCCCAAGAATCTATTGGCGGCTTCAGCTACAAACTGAATATCTGATCTGGACTTCTTTTCGCGGGCCTCATAAATAACATCAACAATAAAAGCCAATAATGATTCCCTCTGAACCACCAGTGTTTTGATCTCCAACTACAGCAGGAGACAGCCGAGGCTGCACAGGGGAGCTCCCTGCTGTGACCCCTGCAGCAGCTGGGAAAGTGACTCCCGCCACTCTCTTCAGGGCTTCACCATATGTATTTTGTACTGCTCTTTTACTGACTGTACCTTCTTGGCTTTCACAAAAAGTCTGCACTCCCTAGAAGATGCCATATGAGCTTCACCACAGTTACAGCACTTTGAGGCTGAAATGCCACACTCTGAGATATCATGGTCTCCCACATTTGACACATCTTCTAGAGCCTCTGCCCGCTACAGCCATGTGGCCAAATCTGACACTTGAAGCACCTTAATGGGGGCCTAACATAGACCCTAACCTGGTATGATAAACACCCAGTAAACACTCGTGAGGGGAGATCATTTCCTTTAAATGTGAGCAAGACTGGGGCATTAACATTTCCACCTTCACGGGCTTTAAAACGCTTCACCTCCACCACTTCACCACCGACCACATGTTCCTTTACCGCCCTCTCTGGCATGTCAGCACTTGCCCCATAAATCACCCCCTTCATCACCTACCCTTGCTCTGCAAATGTGACTTCCACTTTTTTTTATTTATTTTTTAAGCTTTAGCTAGCTGCTCACCGCCGTGCAAAAAAGGCATATCCTGAAGGCGGCCACTGGAGTTGGACCTGCAAACGCAGAAATACGGCCGCACCGGACTGCAACAGACCGTCGGCCGGTGCCCCACAGATGCCCCCCAAACTCGCCGCCAAACAACAAACTGCAAACACTCACTGGAAATGACTGAAGACCTAATTTTAACAAAGTTGTCATGCAGCAAAACAGCAAGACTAACAGCGTTTTGAAGAGCGCGCGGGTCTGGGTTCCCTGGCACCTCTCGTTTTCCTCAGGTCCCTTTAATTTCAACCTTATCCAGCGCACCTGCATTACCTGCTCTGTAACCGGTGGCACACTGACCGACAGCCAGAAACGGCTCCCCTTTATACCCCACTTGCTCCTCCCATTGAGCGACATATAAAAATCAATGTAGGAATAATAATAATTTCATAATAAATCTACACTGTATAATCTTCATTTGCCAAGCAGTAATAATGCACATTAAATTACAAAAAATAAGAGCTTTAAATAATGGGTAAAAATCAGGTTACGTAACATGCATCAGGAAACACTGGCTCGGTTTGGCAGAGTCGCGCAGCGTCGGAGGAGAGTGACGCATCAGTGAAAAGGTAAGAGCTGCGCACATGCATGTGTGAAGTAAAGTCTCCTAACGCGCTTAAGAGTGCGCCCTTGGCGAATTATTAGCGGAGGAGAGGAGGGGAGGAAAGGCGTAATGGCGCAGATGGATAAACAGCGGGGAAAAACAGGGAAGTGAACTAGTGTGTGCGGGAAAAATCAGCGTATGTGCGGGGCTGGGCGCGGTGACATTTAAGGGGAAAACGCCGCCTGCCCATATAGACGAACTGACTCCGTCACAAATATCCAAAATGTTGGACCTGTTCATTTCTATTAGTGACTAAACTGGAGAACTCACCGTATTACAACAAATAGCCTGGATTTTAACAATATAAATTTTAGCTGTCCTCATCTGTATTGAATAATATTGTCCTGTAGAATGTTGTGATGTCGTCTGAAACCAGCTTCATGGCTTTATTAATCTGGGGATTAATTGTAGCCTATTGTTTTCTGCAGCGTCTCCACTAGAGGTCGTTTAGGCTGCAGATTTCTTGAGTTAAGTTTCGTTTTCAGGAACTTGAAACTGGAGTATCTGCAGACCAGCGGCTGAACAACTTCTGTTATCGGGACCAGACAGAGGTAAGTCTCTGCTAAACATGTTCCAAGTTTCAGTCATGCATAGTTTTGTTTCAAGTTTGCGTTAATATAGCCTAGCTAGCGGGTGAAAAAGGGTATCAACAAAAAATGATCACATCAAGACTGAAATGTTGTACGCTCTAAGTTCTTAAATAGGTCTGTTTTAAATATTAAATATTCTAGCCCTACGTAATTTGTTGAGAAGGGTGAATTTGATAAGCACAAAACCAAAATTCTTGACATTATAGGGTCCACTAGTCCGAGGGTCCACTAGTCCGAGCTAACCTTAACCAGACTTTGATCCCTTGTCTAAACCTAACCCTAATCTTAACCTTAACCAGACTTTGAAAGAAAAAAAATTTATTTGAAAATATTGTTGACGTTTTTGAACAGTTTTAACGTAAATGTAAGTGAAAAATCTTTAGGTCAACGAGTTAATATGCTTAAAAACATTTAAAAACATTTTTTCAAAACATCCCTATGGTAAACTTGTGAAAATATTTTTTTTCTTCAAAATTCAGCTTGTTAAAGTAGTGTCCCGTCTTTTTGTCAACTCCGTCAGACATTTTGAAAAACCTCATTAAATCAGGCAGTAATATCATTATCTTTATCTAATATCTCTGAGAGGCCCTATTGGTTTTCTTACTCCTCTGAACGCAGCAGTACCACACACAGCCTGGTCATTTTTACATGAGATAGAATAGGTCTTGAAGTAGGCCCCATTTTACCCCATTATGATAATATATTTTAATGAGATGTATGTCAGAAATAATTTGGTAAATAATGAACAACTGACACAACATTAACTGGACCTTAGTGAAACTGCTTATTTGAACATTTGGTAAATTAGTTCCTTTTAAACTTAACACACAGTAGGTCTATCATAGTTATTTCAAAATTAATCTGCTTAGGTTACCCAGTTTTTGTCAGTAATGCAAAGTTTGCATTACACCTAGTCTCTTATAAGTAGCAAGTAGATACTATTATTGTGTCAAATTAGATTTTAATTTAACACAGCAGTGAGATTTCTTTTTTTTTTTTTTTTTTTTTTTTTTTCTCAGATGGACAAGATTTACAGTTTGCTGGAGAGGCACAGGCTGGTGTCCTACTACTCCTCATTTGTAACCATAGGGGTGAAAGAAGAACAAGATTTTATTGACAGTGTCACTGATGAAGATTTGACCAGCCTTGGTAACTACAGGAACTATTTTTTATGAGAATGTTCAATAGCCGGTTTGCTCATTGTGTCAGTTTTGAACAGGGTTGACTCATGTAGAGAAGAATCGTTTCAGAGAGATGCAGATGTTCATTGGCAGACTCAGAGCTCCTGTACCAGATACATTTTCGTCTGTGCACAAGTCCATGAAAGCTTTCTCTTTGAAGTACACTTACCCCTTGTGTCCAGAAATAAAGATCATCACAGGTATGAAATCAGCATGGTTTTTATATCTTAACACTAGAAAGTAAGTTGGGGTGTTATTATTTACATTTTACAAAAAGATACTCTATACGGTATGTTTATTTTACTGTATCTCTTTATCTTGTAGATATGGATCCTGCTCAGAACACAGTGGAAGATCTGATGCTGAGGATCGCACATGCAGAGAACATTGGTTCTTCTAAAGGAGTTTGCCTCTACACAGTGGATGGAATGCCCCTGACTGATGACCCCTTTTTCAACACATGTGAGTAAAGCTGGGAGAGATAACGACAATGGATAAAAATGCACTTCTTGTTTTGAAGATTTGAAGAAGAATTAGAATATTGAGTAATTAGTTAACATTTAACATTTAAATAACTATTCTTATTGTTAGATAAGAGTGTTTGTTTACCTGCTTTACATATTTCAGCTGCTTCTTGTGGCCTTTGTAAGCGCCAGGTGATGATATTGTGGTCTGTCTGACGAAAAATAAAGTTTAAAAGGACATCAAATGAGCCTTTACCAAAGTATAATTACTGGTACTATTTAAAAAGACATATCAAAACACATATTGACGACATAACTATTAATTTATTAAGGGAAAAAGGCTTGTTGTGGGTTTCGGCATCCGGCAAAAATAGAATCCAAATGAATTGATCCGGAGCGTCGTGGCACCACCACTAGCACCTGGACTGCATGGCGTGCCGTCTGACCTCTTCTTGCTAATTGCAATTTTATGGACTACTTGCAGCCACCAGAGCTGCACTGCTTGTAGTCTGAGCCTGGGGTAACACTGATGGCCTATGAGATTCCTCTTACTATGTTTTATCGCTCACAGGGTCATTGCAGGACAGACATATCAAGGACGGAGATCTCATCTATGCCATATTTACTTCCAAAGAAAATCTGCTGACATCAGCAAATAGCACAACAAACCCTGTGTCACTGTCAGGAAATGATACTATCCGCTGCCATGTCATGCTAAAGGTACAATTTTTTGCACCAACATTTACTCATCATAATTGTTGTGCATGTGCACAATCAAATTTCCAAATATGAATTTACAGTTTTTTAAAGGCATGAAATCAAATATTTAATTATCTAATGCTGTGTATTGCGGCGTATGTAACCCAAAGCTTATCCCACACGCCACGGCAGGCTAAGACACAGGGTAAAACACTGGGAACGCGTAACTCAGAACAAATGCACATGTAGATGGTAACTGCTTAAGATGGTAGGCATATACGTACGAGCACTTACTTTAAAGCTGCTGCGACCCGTTGCCATGCTCCAATTTCTTCTATGTGCAAATCTTTCCTGTTCAAATACGGTCAACAGAAAGTTGCTCCCCGTGCTCACCCCACCGCCATGATCCAAGGCCACACCCTCAGCAGGTGAGCGCGCTCACATATAGGCCACACCACACCCACCGTGCGACCCCCAGCCACCACAGTGTAGTGCACAGAACTAAAGCGTGTGCACATTAGTCACACAAGGGAAATGACAGAAACCCACGTATAGCTCCTACACTGTGTATAAGGTTTCCAGAATCAGAGATAAATTGGTACGTAGCTAGCGTTAAGCATTAAACAATGAGGAGCGATGCAATATGCTGCTTTCACCATTCCGCGAAGTGCATTAAAACTGCATAACGTACTGCTCCAAGTTATTTGTTTAATGTTCTTATATCACGGCTACAAACTGAAATGTCTCACCTGTGAATCTGAAAAGCATGTTCACTGTCTGCAAATGTCTCAAATATCACTTCAGTGTTTTAAATTAAGCTAGTTCTTACATTCTACTCAGAGCAGTTTAGCATTTGTTTACCTCTTGCTATGGTGATGTTATGTGAGGCCGCAGAGCAGTGATACAGAATATGATACAACTGTTCTCGGACTACTTGTGTGTTATACTGTATGCATGGCCGTCAGCCATTGGAATGCTCATTGACCGTGGCTTTTTATTTATTTATTTTTTTACAGGGAGACTTTGACGTTAACGTTGATTGGGCAGTTGACACAGTTTCAGACATTCAGAATAAGCTTAGTGTAATCAGTGGAATTCCTAAAGATGTTCTTCATTACAGGTGAATTACTCTTTAATAGCTATGAGCAATTACAAAGTAATTTTAACAGTAGTTTGTGAACTTTGATTACAGATGTGACAATAGCTCTGAGGATGCTCCACAAACACATTGGATGATGGAGGGGACATCACTGAATTTCTCTCTCTCCTCATTCACTCACCTTAGCACAAATACAGTCTTGACAGACATTACACCTTCAGTTCAGCAGACCAAAAAAGGAATCAGTGTTTTCCTTGCATCTCTTTATATCATTGTAAATGTCATAGTTTAAAACTCTCTATATAGTGCTTATTCAATGCATACTTCCTATTTATAATTTTTTTCTTTCTTCTAGGAAAGGAACTCCGCTGTTGTACGACATAGTGACCTGATTGGCTTTATAAGAAAAGTGACTGGATGCAACCCTTTAGCCCAAAGTCTGCATCAGCTTCTGCAGAAGAGACAAATTTTATCTAGGAATGAAAGGGTGAATAATATAACATGGGATTCACAAATTACATTTTAAGCTGCTTTACTGCTCATTGAGCTGTGTTCTTAGCATACTGTACATAACCAGTCAAATGCACACTATTTTTGTTATTTTTCTATATTTTGTTGGCGACATAAGTGTTAAGGTAATGTGAAGAATATGAATGTGAATTTCTTCACATTCCAATCACAAATGCAGAGAATAGAATAGAATAGAAATAGTTTTACCTGAAAACACTATGTCCAAAACGTTATATTCATAACTAAATATAATATAATATAATATGTAATATAAAATATAATACATTCATAACAAAAAGCAAGAGCTAAAGAGAAGAGCTAAAGGTCTTGAGCTTTATCAGGTACCTGTATGTCAATTAAATTGTATGTTGTGCTGTTTTTGTAGATTGCAGTGATTGAAGGCTTGTACACACTGTTTCGGGAGATACTGCAAAAACCTGGATCTGCTGATGGAGACAAGATCATAGAGGACCAAAAAGTCTTTGAGCATTCACTGTTCTGCTGGTCATACATTATGTCAGAAGCCAAGGTCCAACACTGCAAACATTATTGAAGCAAATGGTTCCTGTTATGTAACTTTATTCATTTTTTTTATTTTATAGAAAGGGAGCCCCTATCATGATAATTATGCACCAGTTTCACTATTTTCTGAGAATGGCAAGCGTTTCTGTGAACCGGTCACTGTACCTGGGCTACCAGGCCCCAAGGAGAGGGCAGATGTGTTGCAAAAAATCAGAGGTACAGTTTTTCCATTGAGGTGTTTTATAGTTTATGTACCTGAAAAAGACATCTGTGTGAGGCATCTCTGCTGTCTTCCTCTGCCACTCTTTTCAGATGGTGAAACTATCCCACTCTGCACTGAAAAGGCGTTGAGTCCCACATCACTGAAAAGATGCACAGATATTGAGAAAATCTTGCTCAGTGTTCATCCGTTAATAAGAACATATTATGTATGGATTTCACACAACGATGTGCCTGGACAGAAGTATGTTACATTTTGCTCTAATTATACATTTTCTGCACATACAGAAACCATTCTAAAGATAGAATATTTTGTGAGTTGTTTATTGCTAAAATTTCTTTGAGAGAGAGAGAATATACTAGTATACTAGCCAGTCCTCAGAGTATGAGATGGTCCTTTGGGACTAACATGGAGAGATACTTTGGTGCTTGGCCATGAAAAGACTTATAAACAAGCAGAGCTGCTTTAAGGTCTGTTCTCCCACACTAACCTACTGGAGACAAACGCATGGATAAGTCTCCCCAAGTCTGGTTTCGACAGTATACCTTTGATTTTTACTATGCTTTTAGATGGTTAAAATCTGCAAGTATTATTGATCTGATGTGGCTGAGTCCATTATTACCCACAGATTTCTAGTCTGATTTGAAGGTTTTAGAGAGACAGATTGGAGAGAGAGACTGTGGACCAAAGACGATGAATCCAGGCTTGTTTGAGTTTATCTAGAGAAAGTTGTTTGATATCTGTTTTAATGCAGTGGCAGAGTGAATCCGGTGGTCCATATTTACCTGTTGCCAGTGAGACGTAGATCTCCTTGTTGTCTGCATAGTTGTGGACTCATTATTAACCAAGGGGTCTCAGGATTGACCCCTGAGGCAACTCACATGTCTAAGACAGCTCTAACTCAGCTCTGTGCCTAGGCGACTGCAGGGTTGTTATTTGCACTGTGCAATTGTTGGCATTTTTAATGCCCTGAACCTAGTCATTAAAGAATTCTGCAAACTCACTGCACTTAGATATGGAAATGTGGAAATTAGTTCTAACAGCAGCAGAGTTGGAACTATTTTAACCTTTATCGGGGCATTGGTGTTCAGAACTTGAAGTATACTTTTACTCTTATATCTGTTCAGCTTTCAGTTGGAAACAAAGAAGACTCTTGAAGTTATGACTGAGGAAATGAAGGCTTTTCCGTTGCTCAATGTGACTCCTCCATTGCTGCTGAAGGATCTGGGACATCAAGATGTATGCTTGGTTTACCTTACTGAAGGTACAAATGTCACATATCAGTCATGTAATGCTAACATAAATTAGTAGATACCAAAGTAAGGTAGAGGCAGAGTTGAGAACCCTGGAAATTCTCATTTCAATTTTCCGATTTAGGTTTTTGTGTATGATTAACCAATAGAGTACATTCAATTACATAGACAGCAGCAGCAGCAACACAATAAAAGGCATTTTTAGTTCAAGAAAGACAATCATCTCCAAAGGTGCTCATGTCATTAAGATTGTGCAGGCAGATTGTGCGAGCTGAGATGAATGGAGGCTACGTGATCTAAACAATAACTCCAGGCTAAGGCAGCATCAGGCTGAAGGAACGCTGTATCCTCTGACACCTTCCTAATGTCCATGAGGTCTGAGAGCAGCACTGGACAGAGATTAAGGCCAATTAAATCAAAAGGCTACTGGCTACAAAAATGCATATATTTAAATTTGGAAAAATATGAATGCTTCGCTTTCGGTCAGATTAGCTACAGTAATATGGATAAAGACGGGCACAAATTTGGAAGAGAGAACTGAAAGTTTTAATTTCTCTGGCATTGTCTCTCTGGAATGTTTTGTCCAGCAGAGAAGATAGGGAGCTGCTCTATACCTCTCTGGTAAAAAAACTCCAACATGAACTCTGTGGTTGAACTCTTCCTCGAATCGTTGTCGAACTGACTGGGGTCTCCTCAATGATAACAGCTTATATCCAGTTTTACACAAATAAAAGATCTTCACATGACATTTGCAGATTAACATTCAAACAACATTGACAATATTCACAGCATAAACATTTCACACCATTCCTCGTCTTTCTGTGGAGAAAATCATTTAGCTGAGATTGTTTGATCCAAGAGCAGTGTCTTTTATTTGTGTCTTGGTTATGGCCAGTTTATCTGACTTTTCTTCAATCAATTTGGTTTCTTTGTAGGAGAAACACTGTAGATCTTGTAGCTCTTTTTTGAGTCTTTGTGTAAGAGAAGTTAAAGAATGTCTCTGGTTGCATACAAGTCTCTATCCATTTTAATTTAAGTGACAGCTCCGGGGTCCAGTTAGAGCTGAAGGGAAGTGGGGTATGGTCATGCATCCACAGTCATAAAAAATGATCTAGCCCAAACTACTTGGTTTGGTGGAAATTTCCTTCTTAAAGTTCCAATACCATAGCAACAGTGAAGCGGGTGCTTCTCAGTTTCATGGGTCAACCTGTAATTCTACAATTACTTACCAAAGGAATTTACTTGATTGAAGTTTACATCCCTCCCTCAGTGGATGAAGATGCTCCCTGTGCCGCTGGGCTGAAAATCCAAACACCTCGAGGCTTTACTTCTGATTTCAGGTGATTTCAACCATGCTTTCTTTGACAGTGTTTTACCCACTCTTCACCAGAATGTGGATTGTAAAACTCGGGACAATAGATCTCTGGACCTGCTGTATGCCAATTCTAAGGAGGCATACAGTGCCACTGCCCTGCCTCCACTAGGACGATCAGACCACAATCTTGTCCTGTTAATGCCTCAGTATGTACCTGCAGTGACGAGGCAGAGCGCAGTGCTGCTACTGATAAATCTATGCGGTGTATATATTGGCTTATGGGTGGGTGCATTTAAAGCCAAAGAACTGGAAGTTGGCATAGAACAAACAGTTTTTCCTCACCAGACCTTTTCGGTCCCATCACATCTGCTCCCACACCTAGCCCCACCCCCACGGAGGAACCCAGCTCAGTGTCTTTGTCACCTGCCCAGGTGAGAAGGGAGCTGGAGAAAGTTCATCAAAGCAAGTCTCCTGGACCAGACCAAGTCAAACCCCACGTGCTGAGGACTTGTGCTGCACAGCTCACTGGAATCCTGCACTTTCTCTTCACCCTAAGTCTGAAGCTTGAAAGGACACCGGTGCTATCGAGGACCTCCTGCATTGTGCCAGTGGCTTTGAGGTCTCGTGTCATGAAAGTGTTTGAGAGACTTGTTCTGGCTCAGCTCCGACATCTGGTGGCCCCTTCTCTAGACCCTCTACAATTTGCTTCTCGGTCCCATTTTAATCTGGCTGATGCTGTCATCTATCGCCTTCACTGGGCCCACTCACATCTGGATAGTGTTGAGGGCCCTGTGGAGATATTGTTTTTTGATTTCTACAGTGCCTTTATTACAATCAAGCCCTTTCTGATGAGTGAGAAGCTGCTCAGGATGGGTGTTAGCTCCTCCATTGTTTCCTGGATTACTAACTACTTGTCAGGCGGGCCTCAGTACGTGGTCAGTAATGTAGGATCTCCCAGGGTACAGTCCTGCCTCCATTTCTACTCACTCTGTACACCTCTGATTTCCAGTTCAGCGCCGGGTCCTGCCACCTGCAGAAGTTCTCTGATTACTCTGCAGTGGTTGAGAGTATCAGAGACAGGAGCTGGAGTACAGGACACTGATTGCAAATTTTGTGGAATGGTCTCAGGCAAACCATCTGCTCCTAAATGTTGACAACACCAAGGAACTGGTGATTGACTTCAAGAGGAAGAGGACACCAGTGGAGCCCATCACCATCTGGGGCGATGTAGTGGAAATAGTGGACTGCTACAAGTACCTTGACGTCCATGTGAACAACAGGCTGGACTGGAGGGACAACAGTAATGCTGTCTACAAGAAGAGCCTGAGTAGACTCTACTTCCTGTGAAAGCTCTGGTCTTTCAATGTGTGCAGCGAGTTTGTGGTGGCCAGCACCCTGTACTTCGCTGTGGTTCTGCTGGTGGAGCAGCACCAGTAAAAGGGACATTGGGCGGATTGACTGATCCATAAAGCTGGTCATGTGATCAGCTGTGAGCTGGAGACATTTGTCACAGTGAGGGACAGGAGGACACTGGACAAACTGCTCTCCATCATGGACACTCCTGCTCACCCACTGCACCAGACTATAGAGGGACAGAGGAGATAATACTCCCTACAACTGTACAACAACTCACCCACTGCACCAGACTATAGAGGGACAGAGGAGATAATACTCCCTACAACTGTACAACAACTCACCCACTGCACCAGACTATAGAGGGACAGAGGAGCTCATTCTCCAACAGGCTCCTACAGCTCCGCTCAAACTCTGAGAGATACGGGACTACATTCATACCATACTCCATACAACTGTGCAACAACTCGCTGTTATGAAACAGATAACCCTATGTCCTGTCAATCAGTATATCATCTTTTTCCTTTCAAACTCTTGTATAAGACTGTGATATACTGTATTTATATTACTATATTTATATTTTCTACTTAACTTGTACATATACATTTATATAATTTACCTTATTTGACACCAGTTTCTTGCTATTTTTGCTTATTTAGAATGTATTATTACCATTGATATTTCTTCTCTTTGTTATTATATTGTGATGTGTGAGCTACTGTATCCAAGTCATTTCCCTTGTGGATCAGTAAAGTTTATCTAAGTCTAAGTCTGGTGAAGGTGTAGTGCAGGAGGAGCTGGGGGTGGTCCTCCTTTCTGCCACTTCTTCTTGGGGCTTCCTCACTAGCAGTCGACACCATAGAATAAGAAAAACCTGTTTACATTCCCCATCATACCACAGCAGGTACAATTTGTGCCTACATCTGGTGCTTAGTTTTCATACAGCTCCCACTCAGCAGCCATGCTACAGGTGCCACACTTTTCAAGGAAAAAAAGGCAAAACATAAATGTGCCCTTGTTCTGAGAGTGAGCAGTTCATCCCTCGTGTAAATTCATCCATGCATTTTACGATACAACCATATTCATAGGTTAAACATACTAAACAACTCGCAGTCTGTAGCAACCGATAACGTAATAACATCCAATAATGTAATAATATCCAGTAATTTGGTCCAACTTTAAATGTAATAACCAGCCAATAATGTAATAATTTGTAATTTGAATGTGCCTTTTCTGTTTCATTTGCAGATAACCTTGGTGTTTATTTGCATAAAGACAAGGGGAGCCCCGAAAAAATATGGGTGTATGATTGTCTGTCTGGAGAAACCCAAACTGTCGATGTAGATGGTTTGGCTGCACGGTGAGTAAACAAAAAGCATTGACAAAAACTCATTGATTTAGTGATTGCATCCACATGTTGAAATTATTCAAAATGCAGTGTGGAAATAATGTCTATGCCTTGTGTGTTACTCTGTGCAGGACTGGAGATCACAGAAACAGACAATCTGTAGACACAACCAGAACCCCAAAAGAAGCTGTCCTGGTACTATAAATTTATGAATTCATCAGTAGGTCAGTGGTTAAAGAGTGTTCAGCCATTGTTGTGTCCTTGGGCAAGACAATTCACCCACATTGCATACGTATAATGTTGTGTGAGTGATTGGTGGTGAGGGGTAGATTGGACCAATACATACTTATTTTTTATTTAAACATTATTAGTAAAAAAGTTAAAAGTCGCATCATAATTTTGTGCTTTATGCACACTTGGTGCACTCCACACTTAGTGATGGTGAGCTATTGTAGCCAGAGCTGCCCTGGGCTGGACAGACAGAAACAAGGCTTCTAATTGGCACCCCACAGCCCAGGCAAGGTGAGTGAAGTGTCTTGGAAATGTCACAACATTGTCACAACAAATGTCACAACAACACTTGAGGTTGGTGGACAAGCACTCGAGCTACTCTTAAATGGTGACATAGTAACTACTATATATATTGTGTATTTTAAAATATGGTAATTTAAAATGTGCACTTTTTAATTGAAATTTTACAATATGTTAGCAACAAATAAACTTACCTTATTGTTCCTTATATAGAGTTTAACCAAGTATCGATTGACTGGCCAAGAATATTCACCAAATTTGCATTGTGTATTACCACAATGTATTAGCAAATATTGGTTATACAAATTTTTTGTGTCAGCTACTTGTAGATACAAGCTCATCTATGAATGAGAAGTGCTATGGAAGTGTTGATATCCAGAAGATCCATGCTGTCAAAGAACTCTTCAATAGCTTTGCCAATCGGACTATGGCATATGATTTCCATCACATCATTGGCCTTGTGAAGTTTGATTCTACAGTGAAAACTCTTCAGCCCTTCACAGAAACACTTGAAACATTCAAGGTAATTGGTCATTGGTTTGTCTTTTATAAGTCACATTGTTTTCTAAATTTTTCACCAAACTCTTATTGTATGTTTTTGTGGTTGCATTGCAGTTTTTATTAGCAGTTACAGCTACAAAGTTTTAGTGCTAATGCTAAATTACTGGACGCACCTGAACATATACTATTTGGCTTTTTGACCTGCATTTAGATTGAGATAAGTGGTCAGAGCGCTTCCCTGGAAAAACGAGATGAACATCAAATCAGGGGTGTACTTGGAGTTAACTATGCATGTAAATGTATGGCATGTTATTTGTATTTTCAGGATAGTGTGCAAAGTCTTGAGCCAAATGGATGCACAGCGCTTTATGATGCTCTTGAGCTTGGGAGACGCAGGTTTAAAAATGTCAAGACAGAATTTCCAGACTGTGTACTGCGCATTCTGTGCCTCACTGATGGGAATGATGATGGGTAATGAAATTAATTTAAAACAAATATACAAGTAAATATGATATCATTTGTTTTGGATGATCAGTACAGATTAGAATGTGCTTTGATACTCTAAAATTTTGAAGACTAAATATTTGCTATATTTTGTAAACAGTTCCACCATTGAACCAGATGCTGTTGCTATCAATCTGATCAAATCTGACATCATTGTGGACTCAGTTCTTCTTGGAACAGTAGTGAACAATATGCTCCACGGAATTAGCATTGCCTCTGGTAAGATACAGTGCGATGTTTTAATGTAGAAGTAAAGGCTTTGTGAATGAGACATGCATTAATGTTTAAGGTGGCTGCTGTTTCAAACCTGAGACAAGCAAAGACGGTCTCAAACTGTTTGAGGCAGAAACAGTTTTGTCTTTAGGAATGCGAAAACCCAAAATCAAAGCAGACACCTCTTCTGTTACTAAGGTGATAAAAAAATTTATTGTAAAACAATTTCGCATACAATGTAAATTGATAAAGGAATTTGTTACAGAAATTTTTAACTGGACTATTTGCGCTTCATGGATATGATGACCTTCCAGAAGCTGTCTTGCCCACTGAGATGTCCAATGAAGTGACTGTAACAGAAGAGTAAGACTACAGTCTTTCTTCAATTATTTGAATATCATGAAAAATTCTATATTTATTGTCACTCATTTCAGAAAGTCAAACCCATATATTATATAGACTCATGACACATAGAGTGAAACAGGAATTTATTTATTGTATTTTTATGATTGTGGCTTACAGATAATGATAAAAAAAACTGAATTCTGTGTCTCAGAAAATTAGAATATTGTGAAAAAGCTGAATATTGGGAAGTTATGGTGTTACACCTTAATCAGCTAATTAACAGAAGACCTGCAAAGGTTTCCTGAACCTTTAAATGGACTCTTAGGCTGGGTCAGTGGGCTACACAATCATGGGGAAGGCTGCTGATGTGACAGATGTCCAGAAGACAGTCACTGACACCCTCCACAAGAAGGGTATGCCACAAAAGGTCATTGCTAAAGAAGTTGGGTGTTCACAGATTGCTGTATCCATACATATTCATAAAAACTTGAGTGGAAGAAAAAAGTGTGGTAGAAATAGGTGCACTAACAAGCCTTGAGAGGATTGTCAAGTAAAGTCCACTCAAAAATTTCTGGGAGCTTCATAAGGAGTGGACTGAGGCTGGAGTCAGCACATCAAGAGTCACTATGCACAGACAAAGCCTATATGGGACATGAGACGATGTCTTTTCAGATAAAAGTACGTTTGCATATGATTTCTAAATTAAGGTCCCAGAGTCTGGAGGAAGAGTGTAGAGACACAGAATCTATGTTGCTTGATGTTCAGTGTGAAATTTCCAGCAGGGATTTGGGCTGCCATGTCATCTGCTGGTGCTATTGTGTTTTCTGAAGTCCACAGTCAATGCAGCCATCTACCAGGACAATTTAGAGCACTTAATGCTTCCTTCTGCTGACAAGCTTTATGGAGATGCTGATTTCATTTTCCAGCACTACTTGGCACCTGCCCACACAGCCAGAGGTACCAAAAGCTGATTCAAAAACTAAACTCACCTGACCTGACCCCCATAGAGCATTATGCCAATTCATCCCAAAGTAGGCCCAACTAAATATTAAGTGCATAGAAATTAACATTTTTTTCATAAGCCTGACATTTCTGTTTAAAATATACTTTTTTTCTGAAACACTGAATTTTGGGTTTTCATTATCTGTAAGCTATAATCATCAGAATTTCAGGAAATAAAGGCTTGAAAGCTTCACTGTATGTGTCACGTATATATATAAGTCAGTGTCTATATAAAATACGGCTTTGACTTTCTGAAACGAGACAAAAAATATTCCAACTTTTTCATAATATTGTAATAACTGTAGATGGACTGTATTAAAAAAAATAAATTACATCCAACGTGCTGGACCAAACAACTTAAACACAATAAAACTTGCTCGTATTTCATGCAGTGCTTTGAAAAAGAAAATCCGTGAGGCCAAAGATGGACGTTTCATGGAGAGGGACAGACGGATCTTGGAGGAGCTGAAGAACCTGCACTGTCATCCACATCCTTTCTTTCAAATCTTCCCATCAGAAACTGACTTTAGTAAGTCAAGATATATTTAGCATGTGTACAGATTTATATGTTGTACTATTCATTAATCCTGTAACTAATTCACAAACAGCATTTTGGAAACTTCTCATGGAAGGCCCTCCGGATACACCTTACGAGAGTGGAGTGTTTGAGCTCTTCTGTCAGTTTGGTCCTGACTACCCAGTGAAACCACCGACAGTCCGCTTCATCACTTCTGTATCCTGAAAATGTACTTTATTATACACAGTTATCAATCCGTACTTTCTATAATTGTCTGGTTTCAAATTACTTTCTTAAAATGAACAAAGATATATCACTGCAATATCAACAATGTGGGTCGCATTTGCCACAACATATTTGACCGTGGATACAACGCACACGTCACAATGAGAGATATCCTTAATGCTGTGTACGGACTGTTGATTGCTCCAGAACCACAAGATCCACTGGACAGGTATGGCATAAATCATTAGCAACAAGTTTTTGTAAAAAAAAATAAAATCCAAATGTACTTGCTACAGCATTCTGGCCGAGGAGTACCTGACAAATCCTCAGAAGTATGCAGAAGAGGCAAAAAATCACACAGAAAAGAGTGCCGGGCAGTCTCTGGATGAAATGGAAAAGGTATTCACTGCAAAAAGTTATTTAGGGATAGAGTTTATTATTAGTAGTTACATTTGGTGAAAAAAAAAAATCATTAAATGGTTGAATATTGTATGATAGTATTATATTTGCTTTTTTTTTTAACAGAAACTGGTTAAAAATGTGAAGTTATTACCAGAAAAACTTATCTGTCCACTCACCAAGAAAATTTATGTTGATCCAGTGATAACGAAATATAAAGATGTTTATGAACGGAAAGCAATAGAAAAACACCTCAAAACGTAAGTAATCATTTTAATTTGAAAGCTAATGCCTCTTAATATAACCTACACTTAATATTTTACTTAATACCACAACAGCTGCTAAGAAGGACTGACTGGAAACCCTGTCCTCACATGAAAGCCATGGTTACAGAGTATCGCAGCAGTCAAATTTTGTAAACTTGCTTGTAGGGGGAAAAATAGTACACATCCCTACATTTCTTCTTTTGTAGAATGTTCATTTCATAGTTCGGCACCTTCCAAAGTTTAGCCTTGCCTTGCTTTCTTTGTCTTGTATTTCACATTGTTAATTCTCTAGTGTCAACACATCATTACAATTTAGTTTGGGTTACTCCATAGTTTGAGCTCATCCTTATCTCTTTAAATGCTGAAAACATGTAATTCTGTTACTTTTTATTTATTTTGTTTACTAGTGCTAGTGTTTTCTGTGTGAATTTTATGGCCATTTAAAAGTGATGATGAACGTGACTTTTTTCCATAAACCTCTCCTATTCAAAATGTAAAACACAGTGATGCACCAAATGTTTTTGACTGTGAGTTATTGACATATACTAAGCTCTTCACTCTAATTTTGAAAATGTTGTTTTTTGGGGTTTTTTTTTCCCATTTTTTATGTTTCACTTCAGGTGTAATTTTATGGCAAAATAGCATTATCATCAGCATCATATAAATAAAGTGCATATGTGTGAGTACAGTAGAAGTTGGTGAGTCTTGTAAATACCACTGTGATTTCCTTGTCTAGGCAGTCTACAGTTAAGTTTCATTTTCACTATGGCTCAGCAAGTCAGTTTAGTTTCTTAATAAGGAACTTTAAACGGGAGTGCCAGTGCAGTGCAACTGTTTCTATTACTTAAACAGTGTGGACCTTGTCATCAGGAAGAGTCGTCCAGGTTTGAGGTAAGTCTGTCCTAAACATGTTCCAAGTTTCAGTCATGCATAGCTTTATTTAAAGTTTGAGCTAATGTATTGCACTACCAGATAAAAATAGGCATGTTCAACAAAAAAATATATAATATAATGCTGTGTAAGCTCTATGTTCTTTACAAAAACTATTCTAGAATAGGCCTACTTATTGTGTTTTTTATATATATATATATATATATATATATATATATATATATATATATATATATATATATATATATATATATATATATATATATATATATATATATATATATATATATATAAAGAGACAGACTTCCTTTGGGTTGTATGTCAGTAATAATTTGTTCAATAATGACATGCACATGTTAACTGGAACTTAGTGGAACTTCTTATTTGAACATTTGGTAAGTTATTTCATTTTAAACAATAGGTCTATCAGTGTTATTTCAAAATTAGTCTTTGCGGGTGTGCTCAGTTTCACTTTCCTTAAATGACACACTTTAAACAAACAGAAAGCAAATGACCCAGTTTATGTCAAGGTAATGCCAAGGTAGGATTTTATTACAACTAACCTATTACAAGTAGCTACTACTAGTAGCTATTACTGTCATGTTACATTTTATTTTACCACAGCAGTGTGATATTTTTTTATTTCAGATGGACAAGATTTACAGTTTGCTGGAGAGGCACAGGCTGGTGTCCTACTACTCCTCATTTCAAAAGTTAGGAGTGAAAGAAGAACAAGACTTTATTGACAGTGTCACTGATGAAGATTTGACCAGCCTTGGTAACTACAGGAACTATTTTTTATGAGAATGTTGAATAACCGGTTTGCTCATTGTGTCAGTTTTGAACAGGGTTGACTCATGTGGAGAAGAATCGTTTCAGAGAGATGCAGAGGTTCATTGGCAGACTCAGAGCTCCTGTACCAGATACATTTTCGTCTGTGCACAAGTCCATGAAAGCTTTCTCTTTGAAGTACACTTACCCCTTGTGTCCAGAAATAAAGATCATCACAGGTATGAAGTCAGCATGGTTTGTGTCTTCATAATTTGTAATGGACTCGCCCATATAATCTATAACCTGAAGTCTGTTGATACTGCACCCAAGTGAGTTGCAGTATCAACAGTAACAATAACATGACATGTACTGTACTTACGGCAAATAAGATGTAAAGGCATTTTAAAAAACAGCTTATAATTGTTTACCATTGTTAGATAATTAGACTAGAATCAGAAAATAGAACACTGCTTTACAGCTACCTAGCAAGCAGTGCATGCTCCAGCATTCATGATGGATCTGTAGACAGGACCTTCTAGCATTTATACAATGTACTCGTCTGCTTCTTACTGTCAGCTGTCTGATGTCCCCATCTACACACTCTCCTTCACATCCCATTTGTTCTCCTTTTCAGTGGGAGCCTGGTTGGTGTCTGTGAATCAGTTTTAGTCAGGTGTATGGTTCTTAATTAGGCTACCTTTGGCTGAGTCTGTAGCTCACAGCAAAGTTGCATAGGAACAGCAGATAAAGATAAGCACAGCACGTTACTACTACAACTACATATACAAGTCCATTGTGGCAATGGTCTAATAAAAAGGGGCCACTGACACTCAACTATTTCTCTTTATCTTGTAGATATGGATCCTGCTCAGAACACAGTGGAAGATCTGATGCTGAGGATCGCACATGCAGAGAACATTGGTTCTTCTAAAGGAGTTTGTCTCTACACAGTGGATGGAATGCCCCTGACTGATGACCCCTTTTTCAACACATGTGAGTAAGGCTGTTTAGAAAGATCAACAGTGATTGGCCTATAGGGTTCCTCATACTATGTTTTATCACTCACAGGGTCTTTGGAGGACAGACATATCAAGGATGGAGATCTCATCTATGCCATATTTACTCCCAAAGAGAATCTGCTGACATCAACAAAAAGCTTGAGGAGTCCGGGTCAAGTGTTGGGAACTGATACTGTCCGCTGTCATGTTATGTTAAAGGTATGCTCATATTCTGCATTATATAGCCTAACTGGTGAAAACATATATTAAAAAATCAATGTAGTAAGAATTGTGTCACTTTTATTTTACAGGGAGACTTTGAAGTTACGGTGGATTTGGCATCTGACACAGTTGCAGACCTGAAAAACAAGCTTAGTGGGATAAGTGGAATTCCAAATAATGTTCTTCATTACAGGTGAGTATCTACTAGTTGTAGTTTGCAATAGCAGAGTAAAAACACAAGCATTTTTTACAGTTGGTGGATTTTGATTACAGGGGTGACACTGGCTCTGGCAGTACTCTGCTCGGACTTGGGATCACAGAGGGGACAACACTGAATTTCTCTCTGTCCTCCTTTACTGAGGATCCCCTGGAGCTAAATACATTATTTTTAAATGACATTACACCCTCGGTTCAGCAAACCCCAAAAGGAATCAGTGTTTTCTTTGCTTCTTTTTATGTCATTGTAAATATCACTGTTTTAGTCCCTATGAAGTTGTCTAATGATATATGTAAGTGTATATATACACTTTTTTCTTTGTTTCTAGAAATATAACGCTCCTGTTGTCCAACATGGCGACCTGATTGGCTACATTCGAAAGGTGACTGGATGCAACCCACTTGCCCAAAGTATGCATGAGATTCTAAATAAGAATCAAAGTTTGTCCAGGACTCAGAAGGTAGATAATATAATTGTTTGATCCACTATTTGAAATGCACAGTGCATAATGCATATTTGTCCACTTTGTATACATAAGATTGCAGTGATTGAAGGCTTGTACACACTGTTTCGGGAGATACTCCCAAAACTGGAATCCCATGATGGAGACAGAATCGTAGAGGACCAAGAAGTCTTTGAGCATTCACTGTTCTGCTGGTCATATATTATGTCAGAAACCAAGGTCCAACACTGCAACATGTAACTTTTCATTGAAGCAAAGGATTTGTGTTTTGTAACTTGTACACTTTTTGATTAATAGAAGGGACACTCTCACCATGAAATCTATGCACCAATTTCACTGTTTTCGGAGAATGGCAAGCATTTCTGTGAACCAGTCACTGTACCTGGTCTACCAGGCCCCATGGAGAGGGCAGATGTCCTGCAAAAAATCAGAGGTACAATTTGTCTGGCGTTCATTTATCTGATCCTATCTGATCCGCCATCTGGGTTAGAGACAAAGCTCTGCTAAGATTGTATTCTCTCTAGGGATACAAAGTTAAGCCAAGAAAGTGGCCAATGATTTTTACTGTTTTTAGATGATGAAACTATCCCACTCTGCACTGAGCAGGTACTGATGTCCACCTCACTGCAGAGATGCACTGACATTGAGAAAATCCTGCTCAGTGTTCATCCATCAACACGAACATATTACTTGTGGATTTCTCATGACAGTGTGTCTGGTCAGAAGTATGTTGTATGGCATTTACTAAAAGAGAATGCTTTCTGAATAGAATAATTTAGATTATGATGTATGTACTATTCTATTTAACTCTAGCTTTCAGTTGGAAACAAAGAAGACTCTTGAAGTTATGACTGAGGAAATGAAGGCTTTTCCATTGCTCCGTGTGACTCCTCCACTGCTGCTGAAGGATCTGGGACAACAAGATACATGCTTGGTGTACCTTAGCAGAGGTACAAATATTATGTTCTGTACCCTGTTTGTCATTGGCTAGCTAGATCAGTCATGGTAATTTTAGAACATTATAAAGATATAATGCACACTGCATAATAAATACTCCTACAAATTGGGCTTCTTTTGTAATTTATAAGAAAGGAATTCTGGTTAAAATTACCCTGCTTTTTATTTCATTTGCAGATAACCTTGGTGTTTATTTGCAAAAAGACAAGTTGAAGCCTGAAATAATAACTGTGTATGACTGTCTGTCTGGCAAAACACAAAATGTGGATGTAGATGTTTTGGCTGCACGGTGAGTAAACATAAACATAATAATTGTTGATATAGTGATTGCAATGAAAGCTTGGAATATGACTGTAAAATTCAAGGTGGAAGTATTGTAATTGTTGTATTCTTTCAAATTTTATTCTAGATCTGGAGATCACAGAAAAGACCAATCACTGGCCACAATCAGGATCCCAAAAGAAGCTATTTTGGTATTTGTTTTATTGTATTGTTCGTTTATTTATTGATGTAAAATGTGCAGCTAAAATCTGAACTGTACTTCATTATAGAGATGGCAAGCATTTCGGATGTCTGATGATTTCTGATGCTTGTAATTTTACAGTACATGTTTCATTTTTTTTAATTTTGAAATCTTTTAAACAGAAGATCTGTATACATTAAATTCACATTCACATAAAACAACTATTTCAAAAATAAAAGAAAAGTTATTTACATTTTCTTCATACACAGTGTTTTAACATAGTTGTGACTGACTGGCCAGTATTCACCAAATGAACTCTGTAATGCATATTTAATATTAGTCTTTTGTGACAGGTGCTAATAGATACAAGCTCATCTATGAATGAGAAGTGCTATGGAAGTGTGGATATCCAAAAGATCCATGCTGTCAAAGAACTCTTCAATAACTTTGCCAATCGGACTATGGCATATGATTTCCATCACATCATTGGCCTTGTGAAGTTTGATTCTACAGTGAAAACTCTTCAGCCCTTCACAGAAACACTTGAAACATTCAAGGTAATGAATCTGCATTCTGTCTTTCTGTTGAGATTGCATTAACAGTTGTTTGTGTTTTCAGGATAGTGTTCAAAGTCTTGAGCCAAGTGGACGCACACTACTTTATGACGCTCTTGAGCATGGGAGACTTGAGTTGGAAAAAGTCAAGACAAAATTTCCAGACTGTGTTTTGCGCATTCTGTGCCTCACAGACGGGAATGATGTTGGGTAATGCACTTAATGTATAAAGATGGATATGACATTAAAACATCAGCTTAAAAGCTTAAAAAACAAATAGTTTCAAAAACTGCTCAGTGTGTCAGTCAACCACTTCGTTGCCGTTATGGCAAATTTATTGATAATTGTATCAGATGTGCTTTAATATTTCAATTTTTCATAAAGCCGACTATATTCTATTCTGTTGCTGTATTTTGTAAATAGATCCAGATATAAGCCAGCTGATGTTGCTGTCAGTCTGATCAAATGTGGCATCATTGTGGATTCAGTTCTGCTTGGAAAAGTAGAGAACCATATGCTTCACGGAATCAGCATTGCAACTGGTAAGCTTGCCTTCAGTTTGAATGTTTTGTAATGAAAAAGAGAAAAACTATTTGTAAATACTGAGCCTATATGAGACAAACAACTGTCACAAAGTTCATCTTTATCAGCACAAATGATAAATTGTGTTAAATTTTGTTCTGACAAAATTTAACACAATCCTTTCAACTGACAACAATCCAAATGACTATATTTGTGGAGCAAATGATTACTGACAAATAATGATAAGATTCAACATTTGGGGATTTTTTTTTCTGTCAAAAACAATAAATATGTTATAAATTCCTGTACCCTCATAAATTATGGTATCAACAAATTCTTCAACATGAACTCTACATGAGTCAAATAAGGTACAGCATTTAACTATATAGTTTTCTTCTTTTAGGTGGCTGCTGTTTTAAACCTGACACAAGCAAAGATGGTCTCAAATTATTTGAGACAGAAACTGTTCTGTCTTTTAGCAGTCGAAAGCTGAAGAACAAAGCAGACATCGCCTCTGTTACCATGGTAATAAAACATTTAAGCCCCACCATGGAACAATTTATTCCAAAACATAGGCTAATATTATAAATATTAATTTAATTGTGAGGGTTTTATTGCCTTAAAAAACGGAAAAACATACATCCTTATCATGAGTGGTTTTGCCTGGAGGTGGGCACACCATCTGTTTGTCTCCATGGAGATATTTATTGCTTTGCCTGGGACATTCCACAGTATCAATATCCACAGAGATTGTTCCAAAGTATGGCTTTCAGTTCCTATCTCCATGAATTGCTGCAGGTGGTATACTTGTCACCAGAAATGTCACGTGGTGCTGCTTTAATAAATTTAATCTACTTAATATCATATTTCTTAAAATGTAAAATAATAGTATCATTTGTTCAATAGGATTTTCTAAAAGGACTTTTTGCAGTTCATGGATATGATGGCCTCCCAGAGGCTGTCCTGCCCAGTGAGGTGACCAATAAAGTCACTGTAACAGAGGAGTAAGCATACTTAAGCTTCAACTTCTTAAACATTACAATGACAATGTGCAGGGCTGTAAACTTTAAGCTTTGACATAGTGCACTGAAAAAGAAAATCCGTGAGGCCAAAGATGGACGTTTCATGGAGAGGGACAGACGGATCTTGGAGGAGCTGAAGAACCTGCACTGTCATCCACATCCTTTCTTTCAAATCTTCCCATCAGAAACTGACTTTAGTAAGTCAAGATATATTTAGCATGTGTACAGATTTATATGTTGTACTATTCATTAATCCTGTAACTAATTCACAAACAGCATTTTGGAAACTTCTCATGGAAGGGCCTCCGGATACACCATACGAGAGTGGAGTGTTTGAGCTCTTCTGTCAGTTTGGTCCTGACTACCCAGTGAAACCACCGACAGTCCGCTTCATCACTTCTGTATCCTGAAAATGTACTTTATTACACATAGTTATCAATCCGTATTTTCTATAATTGTCTGGTTTCAAATTACTTTCTTAAAATGAACAAAGATATATCACTGCAATATCAACAATGTGGGTCGCATTTGCCACAACATATTTGACCGTGGATACAACGCACACGTCACAATGAGAGATATCATTGATGCTGTGTACGGACTGTTGATTGTTCCAGAACCACAAGATCCACTGGACAGGTATGGCATAAATCATTAGCAACATCAATATTCTATAAAATTGTAACTACATTCAATTAATATATGTCATAGTTGTAAATAGAAATATATGTAAGCTTGTCTAATAACAACAATAAAAAATTGCAGCATACTGGCCGAGGAGTACCTGACAAGTCCCAAGAAGTATGACGAAGAAGCCAAAAAACACACTGAAAAGAGTGCCGGGCAATCACTGGATGAAATGGAAAAGGTACAAAAATATTAAATGCAAATGAAAGGAGTAATAAGAGCTTCTGCCTGACACTTTATAATGTTATGGTCTTGATTTATTTGTCTGTATTCTGTAGTCTGCAGAGGTGGAAAGTACTTACAAATTCTTTAGTAACTGTAATAAGTGTATTCTGGGGATTATTGTACTTTTGTGGATTTTTAAAGATCAAACACGATAATTCTAAAAAATATTCAGGAGGTTACCTCATCGAGTTTGCAATGAAGGTTCCAGGCATTCAGTGATCCATGTATGTGGCATTGAGTCATAGGCTTTCTTTTACTCAATCCAGGCAGTGCACAGGTTGCCTTTCCAGCACCATTGAGTTTTCATCCTTGGTGGGTCTGCTCTGCCATTGTGCACACACAGATCATGCTATGAAGTTTGTTTGTTTTTTGCATTAAAGCATGGTTTTAAAATTGCATTAAAAGTAACTAGCATATTATGTAGTATTTTTCATGTGTACTTTTTTACTTATGTAAACTTACTAGGTGAGTATAATTCTAGCCATGTAACTGTAACTGTACTTTTGCTTGAATACAAATGATCAGTCCTCTTTCCATCACTGGTATTGTATGATCTCTCTCTTCTGATAACAGAAATTGATTGAAACTGTGAAGCCCTTACCAGAAAAACTCACCTGTCCGCTCACCAAGAAACTCTATGTTGATCCTGTGATAACAAAATATAAAGATGTTTATGAACGAAAAGCAGTCGAAAAACATCTTAAAATGTAAGTGCTTTATTTATTCATTTATTTTTAATCTTTGTATGCAGCCAACACTTATGGTTCCTTTCTGGCTTCAGGTTTAGATCTGATCCACTTGACAAGTCTAAGCTGCTGAGAAGGACTGACTGCAAACCCTGTCTTCACATCAAAGCCATGGTAACTGAATATCGTGAGAGTCAAATTTTGGAAACTAGCTTGTAGGAACAAAATACTGCATATTTTATCTTCTTTTGGTGTTATTTTCATTCTTAGCATGGATTTCAACTTAAAGCCTTGTGCAAGATTACAGAGCTAGTTTGTATTCCTTACTTTTTATAAACTCTTTGCAGCTTTTAGATTTATTTTACTTATCAATTATATAGCCCACTCGATATTTTAATAATGCTTATTTAGAATTGTCCACAGCGCGTATCCATAATGCAAAAGAAAGCACTATTCAGCTCTGGAACCAAACAGTATCTTTAAAGCCACCTTGCGATATTGTTGTTTTAAGTTTGTCTAAATTTAATACGGTATGTACAGATGCACACTAATCTTTCATTTGTTAATTTGTTCATCTTTAATTTTGTCCTGGACCTGTTATGTTATGTTTGCATGTATATTGTTTATTTGTTATGCCAAAATGCAATAAATATTTGGTAACAAAAAATGAGTCACAAGCTAGCATTAGCCAACAGTTTTTCAATTACTCACACTCACCATTTTTTGCTGTTTTGCTGTTTTGTTGTTTTGTTTTGTTTTGTTTTGTTGTATTGATCACAGCATCCTGAAAATGTGTTGTTTAAAGGCGCACTGTGTCATTGCCCTGCTTAGAATGTTCCACAGTATGACATTAAGCAGATTACAGGTGCCTTTATTGCTCAAAAACAGATATTCTGACTGTGAGCGAGTTGCCTCTCCACAGATCTGACCTGTTTGCTTAGTCTGGTTCGGTTTACATGAACATTGAAAGGTTTAATGCCATACTGCAAAAGATTCTGGACAAAACGATCACATCTCCATGAAAAAAAAAAAAAAAAAGCTTCCACTAGAAAAGTTCCACAATGCACCTTTAAATCAATTTTGTCTTTTTTCTTGAGTTTTCAGACAATCTCAAAACTTTGACTGTTTGCAAATGTGTGTATTGTGTCACCATGGTAACTCCTAAACATTCCACCATTAGAGATACATGTAGCACACTACCAGCATGATGTCACTGCAAAGGATCAACAAATTGATTATGTAATGTATTTTATTTTATTAGATTGTTATGTTCTTATATTAAAAGGTTAGGTTCGAAAAAAAAAAATAAATAAATAAAAAATAAAAAATACACGTCTTCTATTGTTATGCTCAAAAGAAGGCGGAGTGTATTTCCCGGAAGTGAGTAAAGCGACTAGTACGCCATCGACTTTACTCCATCTCCGAAATCATAAACTTGTATTTCCATTATTAAAATATTTATCTAACGGACAGCGTATTAAGCCATTTTATTAAACAACATGTGTGACGATGAAGAAAAGTATGACGGGATGTTGCTTGTCATGGCCCAGCAACACGAGGGAGGAGTACACGAGGTAATGTTAAATATGATGCTAACATGCTAAAGCTTTGTGGCTAACGTTTCTTTTAATGCTCTAACATAACTGGGCTATCTAATGTATCCGTTTGCATTGTGTGATGGATGAGGAATGAGGCAACTCTAATAGAATCAATAATTAGCTATGTCCAAACAAGTCTTTTACGCTGATTAGCATGTTGAAGAAATTGCTAGAATGGTCTGGATCATTAGACTGTAACATACTCATGTACTGAATGTAACAGGTTTGCTTTCCTGTCTTGATTTTCATACAGCTAGTAAACACATTTTTCAGCTTCCTTCGACGTAAAACAGATTTCTTCACTGGTGGTGAAGAAGGAGCCCCGGAGAAGGTGGGTACAGTTTCATTGATTTCATATGTTCCACAAGACACACCCTTTATTCTGTGTTATATTTATTCATTAGCTGGTCAAAGATGCATTTGATCGTCATAGCAAGTTAGCATTAAAAGCTCACAAAGAAAAGCTAAAGAAACAGGAGATGGAAAAGATGGAAAAGGCAGAGAGAGCTGCCAAACTGAAAGCCGAGGAGGAGAGGAAAAAGAAGAAAGATGATGGACCTAAAATTCAGGAACTGACAGATGAAGAGGCAGAGAAGCTTCAGTCTGAACTGGACAAGGTATACACTAAATGCATGTGTGGTTGCTCTGTTTTAAAAGTGGCTCATAATCTGTGCATATTCCTTTGTATTTTTTTAGAAAAAAAAGGAGGAGAAGAGGATGCAAGCTGGAGTTGAAGCAAAAACTCCAGACAAAGTTGAAAAAGAAAAGGAGGTGTGTATGACTCAAGAATACAGAATGTGCTAAAACTAACATCTGTGTGCCAGTGTATTCAAATGTATTAACAATTCTGAATCTAAACTTTCTCATTACGTTGTGTCAGGAATATTGGTGGAACGATTATAGATTTAGCAAGCATTACAGGAGGAGCCGTGCGTTATGTAGTTTTCACACACGACACAGAGTCATTAAAACTGCATAATGCAGAGCTCCAAGTTGTTTGATGCACTTACACCATAGCTACAAACTGAAATGTCTCATCAGTGAATCTGAAATGCCCATTCCCTGTGTGTAAATCTATAAAATATCACTTATTTCAGTTTTTTAATGAAGCTAGTCCCTACATTTTACAGCAGGTGTGCATTTGTTTATCTGTTGCTATAGTGATGTCATTGCGATGGTCACAGAGCAGAAACATGCGCGATTTAACTACTTATGCATTATGCCATATTAACACACGGCAGTTAACCATTAGATTTCTCAATGACCATGGTGTAATGGTCATTGATAGAATAAAAATAATCTGATTAGAGATAGATTTATTTATTAAGTATATTATTTATAATAAACCATTAAAAATGGCCAGAAACATCAAGTTATGTCCCAAAGAACAAAGCAGAGACCCCAGAACATTTATATTTGTCCTTTTTTATGGTTTCTGATCTGTTCATGTTTTGTTCTTCTTTTTGTTTTTGTTCTTCTAAACCTCAAAGCCTCACACATTCACAGGCACATTTTAGCACATTCTTAATACATTAAAGTATTATCTGAATATTGTTATTGAGATAACACAAAATATCATGATGATGATAATGACAATAATATTATTAAAATATTTGCATTACAATTATGTTTTAGAAATATTTGTGATAGTAATGAAATCTTGTTCTTTTCCTTTACTGTCAGTCTGACTCAGAAGGAGAAGAGGATGAGAAGGATAAAGATAAATTGAAACCCAATTCAGGAAATGGAGCAGACCTCCCCAGCTACAAGTGGACACAGTCTCTCTCGGAAGTGGACGTAAGTGGCTGTCACATACGCATCCTATAAACCATCCCACCGTAATCTGGATCTAAATTTTGTCTTTACAACTTGTTTCCTATAGATATCCATTCCTTTTGATGTGAAGTTCCGCATCAAGGGTCGCGACGTCATTGTGGATATCCAGCGGCGCAGCCTTAAGGTGGGACTAAAAGGACACCCGCCTATTATCGATGGGCAGTTGTACAATGAGGTGAAGGTGGAAGAAAGCTCCTGGCTTCTTGATGACGGGAAAATAGTTTGTGTGCATTTGGAAAAGGTACATTTCACTGTTGTCTGAAAATCTTTTAGCTATATTTTGGAGTTTGACAGTTGTTGTTTGTCTGCTGATAAGATAAACACAATGGAATGGTGGAGCAAGTTGGTAACTACAGACCCAGAAATAAACACCAAGAAAATCTGTCCTGAAAATTCCAAGGTAAATGGTCCAGGTTTATAATACAAAAAGATGACAATGATAAAACTGTATCAGCAGACCGTTTATTTCTCTGAATGAAATAAACGGTCTGCTCTAAATTACACAATGTTGTATTTCATTGCATACAAACTAGTTATTGTTATAGAAAGTGGTTTTTATCAGTTTGATGTTTATTTTTGACATGTTGTCTTTGGTCCTTGCCCAGCTGTCAGACTTAGATGGAGAGACACGTGGCATGGTAGAGAAAATGATGTACGATCAACGGCAGAAATCAATGGGGTTGCCCACATCTGAAGAGCAAAAGAAACAAGACATCCTCAAAAAGTTAGTTCTCCTGTTACTTTTAGTTGTGGTTAAGAGTTTTTATTTTTCTAACTAACTTATGAGTCATATTTTGTTTTGTGCAGATTCATGGCGCAGCACCCTGAGATGGATTTTTCTAAAGCCAAGTTCAGCTGAGGTTCACGGTTCTTCTGCTTAGAAATCAAAGATTCAACTTAGGCTTAGCTCCTTCATACACATTTCTTTAGTCTTGAGTATTTCTTTATTGCTGTCAGTCCAAGAACTGCGATAACATGTTCTTTTGCATGTCTGTTAAATATTTAGAAATTTTTTTAAATAAAAGAATATGAAATCAGTCATTGTATTTTGAGAAAATATTTGTGTAGATTTAAAGTCTTCATCCTCATATGATTATTAAGTTAGGCTTTGCAGATTCAAATTAGAATTCACACATCTGTAAGTGATTGGCTTTGCACACTAGGGGTCACTATTCCCTTTTAAGTAGTTGATTTTCAGATTTGAAAGCACAACTTTTTTCAAATACCCAAATGTAAATGGTAACCATATTTTATTTCCCTTACAGTGAGACGGTTTGAAATGGCTTACATTTGTTTTGATAGTCAGTATTCATCACAGATCAATTTCTTAACATTTTAAAGGATTTTTCTCCACTTATTCAAGTATCAAGGCAAGTTTATTTGTAAAGCAGTTAGTACACAAAGTAATTAAAATGCTTAACAGAATAATAAAGACATTAAAATCACAATATAAACAAATAAAAGCAAGTAATTATGAAAATAAACATTAAAAGAGAAGAGTGCAGAATAAAAACCTTTCAGTCAAATGCACAGCTAAACGGAACCATCTTGAGCCTGGATTTAAAAGACTGTTCCAGATGCATAAAACTGAAACCTTGATTCCCCCAGAGTAGTCCTGACTCTGGGCATAAGCAGGAGGCCAGTTCCTGAGGTCCTCAGAGTGCAAGATGGTCCATATGGCACTGACATGTCAGAGATGTACTTTGGTGCTTGGCCATGGAGAGACTTGTACACAAGCAGAGCCGCTTTAAAGTCTATTCTCTGAGCCACAGGAACCAGAGCAGAGACTTGAGCACAGGACTTATGTGCTCGTACTTCCTGGTTCGAATCAGGATCTGAGGAGCAGCGCTCTGTATATTGGATGAATGTTGAAGACAATCATCACTTTTCTACCAATGAGTGGAAGGGGCTGTTTCTCACTGAGACCACACTGATCTCATGGGCCTCTGCTAAATGCTCCCTCAGTGCAGAGCAGTTTGCTAACAAGGCTTTTGGGCTGGCGTGAGTGTCCACATCTGACTGGACTGGCCTGTCAGGCTGGTGAGAGGCTGTCAGCATCACTGTGCAGACCAGGCCCGACATGCATTAGCTTCTGTAGACTAGTGAATGCTGCTAATGTGTGAAATGGCTCATGTAGTTCAAAAACACCGCTCACGGCTCTGTCTTATCTGGGCACTAGTGAGTTTTGCACATGCATATAAACTCAAGCAGTGTGTCAAACAAAAAGGCTTGTTATAATTCATGTACCTGTTCTATTTTTTTAAGTAGATTTTTTCCTTTCTTGAATAGCGGCTCTAGGCCATCCTTGTGTGTTTTTTCATCACAGCTTGTTAGTCAGAGGAGATTGTAATTTAAAGGTCCTATTAAATAAAATCAACTCTTATGAGTTTTAAACCATGTTAGAATGTTAACTCATCTCCAATGCTCAATATGTTCTGTTCCACCTTGTAATGTCATGAAGCCACAGATTTAAACTTAACAGCTACCTTTTATCTTTAGTTTAGTAGAGATTGGCAAATCCATGGATGAAATCATCCAAATCATTCTAGACATATGGAGTTCACAGTGGAGCTCTTCCTGTATTACCACATGACATCATAAGGTGGAACAGTGTGTTCAGTTCAAAGAAGAGCTCTGCCTAAATACGCAGACTTTGTGTGAATGAAACGTTATTGATTATAACATAGAAGAGAAAATAGCATAATATGGGCCCTTTAATAAGTAGGCTACATATTGATGCTTAATGATTTGTAATAAGGCAAATAAGAATGAGACAAATTAACTGATTATTTTCTCCCTTCATAGGTGTCTTTAACACATATTTAAACTCAAAAAGGGCATGTAAAGGTAGGTTCAAGCTTCATAAAATGTCTAAACATTGTACTTTTTCTGTGATTGTTATGATTAGACAATTTGAAAAGCTTTTTATTTTAAATAATTAGCCACTTTTGGTAACATCCTTTTAACATCTGAATTCATCCATTAGAAAGATTATTGTGGATCTAGTACTAATAATGATTGACATAATCATTGTATCATTGTTCGTTGTTTGAAATAGTTAAAAGCCACTAAGAAACTACTTTGATTTGAGAGCAGTGCTTGTGTGGCTGGTGTTTGCAGATGGGTGGGGCCGCTCTATGACTGAGGCTGAGGGCATGGAGAAGGCACAGTCTGCTCAGCTGACAGCTATGTCTCACCCAGGTACCAGAATGTCTTCATTAACATCAGAGCCCGCTTTGACAAACAATCCTCCCCTCCACACAGCTCCAAGCTTCAGCCTGCACCCCTGGTTTTCTGGCACAGGACGGATCCCTATAGGAAATCAGTCAGAATTAATAGCAGAATGTGGCTCATATGGACTCTTTGTCGTTGCTGGGTTTCTGATGACAACATTCTACAGGCCAATGTTATTTAATCTAAATGGCGGCAACTAACACCAATAATGTTAAAATGCAGGATTTTGCTGACGGTTTTAGCCACTGATAGAAATCATCAGGTTAAACGTTGGTCAATTTAAGTTTCAGATATTTCATGTTAAAGTACAATGTTATCAATATGGAAATGTGGTTCTTGCCCCCCATCTGGTAGTATGACAACATTCCTGAAAAGTATATAGCATTTTTGTTTTATCTGACATAGCTATATTTTTCTTTTATACTTTTATTTTGAAATTATTAGGACATTTTAAAAGTATAAACTTACACTGTGTAACTTTTCTGGTGGAGGGCCTGTCAAATGCTTTTCTCCATGGAGACGTTATCACTTTGCCTGGAATGTTTCACAGTATGGGATTAAACCTTTCTATCTTCATGGAGACCAAACCAGACCAAGTTACAGGTCAGATCTGTGGAGCGGCACAGGTATTGTCTAGCTATAAAACCACCTGTAATTTAATAATCGTAAGGTAGAGCTGTTTAATGTCATACTGCCTGTAGAGCTGTTTAATACATATATATATACATAGAAAGAAGCAGGTGACAGATCCCTAACCAAAAAGTTACCCAGTGCACTTTTAATTTCAACCTTTTTTTTTTTTTTTAATCTTAATTTTTCTGTATCTACATTTTTTTAATCAGTTGCTCATCATTATGTGGCTCTCTACCAAATGTTCTGGGTAATTTCAAGTAAATATTTCATTGTTGCCTTATTCTAGTGAGGTATAGATATATATTGATAAAATATTGTGCTAACCTACATTATGGAAATCTAAAGGCAGTTAAAGTGCATATGGCAGGATTTCATGTTTTTATAATTATATTTTTGGATGGATAATGATAATTCCTTTGTCATTTATTTATAGTTTTGCATCAGTCAAGGCAGTTTGTGAAAAATAGTTGAGAAGAAAAGTACAAAAATACAAGAAATAACACTAAGTTAAACAGAATAAATCTACCTCAACACTTTTTCAGTTGTGAGATTTAGAATGTTGTGGAGGGTCCACACAACATGACCGGACTGACTAGAGAGAGTGCGAGTCCACCCTTACAACTCAGCGTAATACAAATAAATGAAAACACCAAGTTTTGGCCCTTGTTAACATTATGGTTGCTAGGTAACAGTTATGCAGTTACCTCTACGTATGTATGTATGTATATATGTATGTATATATGTATGTATGTCAAATCTGCTGCTCATCCATATCCAACCAGGAAGCAAAAGTATGAACTTCAAGAAAATTTTAAAACTAGGAAAAAAAAACTATTTTTTTTTATCATGTTAATTATGCTTTAGTGAAATGAGTAGTCTAATCTGTCATATGCACAATTAAAACTTAAAAGCTACTATATTAATGTTGTTTTTTTTTTCATTACAATTGCTCCCTAACCTCTACATCTGTTATTTGACAGTGGCCAGTCTTCCACACCTTGGTGCCGGGCACACTCTGCAAAGCATATTTGAGACGCACACTTCCAGGGAGGACTGGCGGCCCAAGAGTAAAGCCTAAATCCAAACTATCAATTAGCCAGGACCAACACAGGCTGCAGGTTAGGGCACACTCAGCACACCACAGCTATCACAGAGGACAAAGGATGGAGTTTAGACAGAGCAGATGACCCAGGATCCTTCAGAACATGTTTATTACTGTGGACTGTGCAAAGACTACAGACAAATATCCTCCTGGAGAAGTAGAGAGAGACCCTTAAACAGGCACACGTCCAGATGGGTCAGTTTCATTTGTAATAATAATAATACATTTTATTTATATTGCACTTTACATTTCAAGGAAATCACAAAGTGCTCCAGCAAGTAGAGTAAGTCAAAGTTAAAAACAATTGCAGAATTAGCAGTACAAGATCATAAGGAATACAGAAAATATTACAATAGGACAAATAGTAGGCCTAATTTACGTTTAGATGTTTGGTAAACTAAATACATTTAAGTAATTTGTAATTTGTTTTAAAATATTTTCTCATCACTTCAATGTCTGTTCCATGAAGATTTAACATAGCATTGTGCTGCAGTTGTATGTTTTAAATAAAATATATAATAAGCTAAATCCCAAATAATACTGAAGCACATAAAGCTTATGGTTTTATTTTATCTACATATATTAAAATCCTTCAATTATCCACCATTTACTTTGTCGAAAAATATTTAGTAGGGTCATTTAATTTTTTTCTTTACTACATAATTCCATTTATCTTACTTCATATATTTGATGTCTTCGGTATGTAGGTCTATCTAAAATGTAGAAAGTAGTAAACATTAGAAAAAAGAACTGGTAGTTTATGTTCTGTTTCTGTAAAAATAGTAGACCAAATGTAGAGAGCAGATTTACTTAACTGGCATTGTTATATAGGCATTTGTTTATTACATAATAATACTGGTAACAATCAAATCTATGAATAGAATAGAAATATACCTTCATATCTTATTACATGCTTGTCAGGAAGACTCACATATACTTGTTAACAATATAATGCTGACTGGATCTAATTAAAGTGGCTTTCAGGGCACTCCTCAAAGACATAGCAATGTATGAAGTCTTATTTATCATTTATAATGTGGTACTGCTCAAGTTATGGTTTTAGTTTGACTTTAGTTCTTAGGTCAAATATCTATAATCACTGTATGTGTATTTAGTTTTATTTTTTAAGCAACATTTCTGTCATTAGCCAGTAGAGGGCGTAGGTTAGACATCGTCCTTGCTTTTAATATCCAAGAGGCACTTATGCTGTGTTTCAGATGACAATACAATATTCTATAGGCTAAGAATAAGATACTAAATATAGAGGTGGGCAGCTAAGACAAACATTGTTAAAATGCAGCTATTTGTAGCATCATCACATGTTCTGTGGCCTTGTCACTAATAGAGATGAACAGGTTCAAAACTTGTGAAATTTTCTTTTGGAAATAAAATCCAATGTTATGAAGAGGGAAAACTGTCTCTGAGTGAAAACCATAGATATTAAAAGAGAACATGGTTACAAGTCAGTCAAATTCTAAATATTTAATCTAAAGTTGATGGCTTTGTAGGCTTACTTTATAAATTGTCTCCTTGAACCGCCACCTTAACGTGGTGGAGGGGCTTGAGTGCCCGAATGATCCCAAGAGCTATGTTGTTGGGGGCTTCAGGCCCCTGGTAGGGTCACCCAAGGCAAACAGGTCCTGGGGGACGGGTCAGACTAAGAGCGGTTCAGAAGCCCTTTATGAAGAAAAACACAGCAAGGCCTTTTACGCTGCCCGGATTGATGTTACTGGGGCCCCACCCTGGAGCCAGGCCTGGGATGGGTGCTCGATGGCAAATGTCTGGTAGCCGGGCCTTCCCCCACGGGGCCCATCTGGGCACAGCCCAAAGGAAATGTGGGGCTGTCCTCCCATGTACCCACCACTCGCAGGAGGATCCATAAGGGGCCGGTGCAGGGAGATCTGGGTGGCAGTTGAAGGCAGGGGCCTCGACAACCGGATCTCCAGACATGGAGACTAGCTCTGGGGACATAGAATGTAACCTCACTGGGGGGAAGGAGCCCAAGCTTGTGCGAGAGGTTGAGCGTTACTGACTAGAAATAGTTGGCCTCACTTCCACGCACAGCTTAGGCTCTGGAACCCAACTCCTAGAGGGGGGCTGAACTCTCCATTTCTCTGGCATTGCTCGTGGGGAGCAGCGGCGGGCTGGTGTGGGCCTGCTCATTGCCCCACAGTTCAGCCGGCGTGTGTTGGAGCTCACCCCGGTGAACGAGAGGGTCGCGTCCCTGCTCCTTCGGGTTGGGGACAGGTCTCTCACTGTTGTGTCACCATATGGGCCAAACAGCAGTGCAGAGTACCTGGACTTCTTGGAATTCCTGGGAGGGGTCCTGGACAGTGCACCGATCGGAGACCCCATTGTTCTACTGGGGTATTTCAACACCCACATGGACAAAGATAGAGACACCTGGAGAGGGGTGATCGGGAGGAATGGCCTCCCTGATCTGAACCCAAGCAGTGTCCTGTTATTGGGCTGCTGTGCTAGCCACGGTTTGTCCATAACGAACACCATGTTCGAGCACAAGGGTGTCCATCAGTGCACATGGCACCAGGACACCCTAGGCCGGAGGTCGATGATCAACTTTGTTGTTGTGTCATCTGACCTCCGGCCGTGTGTCTTGGACACTTGGGTGAAGGGAGGGGCAGAGCTGTCAACTGATCACCACCTGGTTGTGAGTTGGGTCTGCTGGCAGAGGAGGAAGCCGGAAAGACCTGGCAGACCCAAGTGTATAGTGAAGGTCTGTTGGGAACATCTGACAGAGCCCTCTGTCAGGGGGACCTTCAACTCACACCTCCGGGAGAGCTTCTCCCAGATTCCGGGGGAGGCTGGGGACATCAAGTCTGAGTGGGCTTTGCGGGTCTGGGGCTCTTTGCTAAGGGCTGGCCGGTCTCTGTATGACCGGAGCAAGAGCTGTGGTCACATTGCCGGCAGTAAGTCAAACTTGTTTCCGGTGCATGTTGTACTCCGCCAGGGCTGTCCTTTGTCATCAGTTCTGTTCATTGTATTTATGCAGAGAATTTCTAGGTGCAGTCAGGGGCTGGAGGGGATCCGGATTGGGGACCACAGAATCTCATCTCTGCTGTTTGCAGATGATGTTGTCCTGATGGCTTCAACAGACCAGGACCTCCAGCATGCACTGGGGTGGTTTGCAGGTGAGTGTGAAGCGGCTGGGATGAGGATCAGCTCCTCCAAATCCGAGGCCATGGTTCTTGAGCAGAAAAAGATGGCTTGTCCTCTCCACGTGGGTGGAGAGTCCCTGCCTCAAGTGGAGGAGGTCAAGTATCTCGGGGTCTTGTTCATGAAAGAAGGAGATGGAGCGTGAGATTGACAGGCAGATCGGTGCAGCGTCTGCAGTGATGTGGTCGCTGTATCAGACCATGGTGAAGAGGGAACTGAGCCGAAAGGCAAAGCTATCGATTTACTGGTCAATCTACGTTCCTACCCTCACCTATGGTCATGAGCTTTGGGTAATGACCAAAGGACAAGATCGCGGATACACGCAGCCGAAATGAGCTTCCTCCGCAGAATGGCTGGGCGCTCCCTTAGAGATAGGGTGAAGAGTTTGGTCACACAGGAGGAGCTTGGAGTAGAGCCGTTGCTCCTCCATGTCGAGAGGAACCAATGAGGTGAGGTACCTCCTGGATGCCTCCCTCGGGAGGTGTTCCAGGAATGTCCCACTGGGAGGAGGCCCCGGGGAAGACCCAGAACACGCTGGAGGGACTATGTCTCTTGGCTGGCCTGGGAACGCCTTGGGGTCCCCCCGGAGGAGCTGGACAAAGTGTCCTGGGTGAAGGAAGTCTGGGAGTCCCTGCTTAGACTGCTGCCCCCACGCCCCGGCCCCCAATAAGTAGAAGAAAATAGATGGATCGACGGATGAAAGAGCACAGTGTTTCCTTCCATTATAGCCTGTATATTTGTAAAATTAAAATTTTGTGAAGTCAAAAAAAGAAAATGTCCTCCTTGTTCCACTTGGACAAAGAGACCTCCTGTACTTTGTTGAAGCTGAAGATTCCTACTTTGAGCACTGTAGTGAAGTGGTGTTTGGCCCTTTGCTCAGTGCTTTTGGGCCCTGGCAGCTGCAGGTCACATTGCTGCTTCATTACTGTTTGCCTGTGGCCCCATGACCCCTCAGCCTTCATTTACACCTGGGTGAGGAGCACTCCATCACTGCCTTGCCGGACCCTACAACATCACACCACTGACATCACCACCGCACACCCAATCAGCTCCAGCTTTGCATGAGAATAACTTTAGCACTCTTTTCACTTAAATAACATGGCCACTGAATAAAAACAATGCTGTGCTGTTGTTTCTAATACATGCCTTAAAATAAATGTGAAATTTTGAACTCTCTAAATATATATAAAATTCAACTAGCTTGAATTTTAAAGTATAATTTGTTCGTGTATGTTTATTGTAGATTCTATTTGATTCAAATTCATGTTAATATCAGCATACAGATGTTAATCAGAGCTTTTGTAGCAAGAACTAACAGTCTAATAATAATTAAAGTTAACATAACAGCTCTGACTCATAAAATGCTTTTACAAAACAAATTAGAATCTAAAATGTTTGGTAAATAGACCTGTACATGAAATAATCTGCGTGCTTTGGTTTATGTTATTATATGAAATTACTACCTTTGGTCACATCTTTATCAGTTTTAACATTTTATTAAAGTTACATTGAATTAATAATTGTGGTTTAGATGTCAATGTGTTGTTATTAAAGTCGGTGTTCAGTACGGCTCACACCACAGCAGACTGTAGCAAAAAGGTGCCACACTAATCGAACATCACAACTTGCAGGAGCTTTGCTCATCTATAAAACCATTCACTTCACATTCATGCCAACTGATTTGGTGATTTGTCTCTACTCTCATCATTGTGTCGGGCAGTAGATAATATTCAAGAACTGAAATAGAAAAAAGTTCAGAAATGAAACATTTTAATTTATTATTAAATGACATAAATAACAAATAGATATATATATACATGTGTTGTGCAATTTCCTGACTTCTCTGCCAGGATCCAGAAGGCACTTCAGTAGTATTTTGCGAGACATTTGCACTGTATAAAGGCATTTACATAATACAATGTTAAGGCGTTAAGTTATTCTATATACACACATATACATGGAATGTTAGAAAAGCAACATGCTCAAAAATTGTTCAAACAAGCACATTTGTAAAAGACATTTGTACAGTAAGAGCAAAGCAGATCTAAGGGTGTAATGGAATGAAACACGATTGTCAAAGCAGATTCCCTACGAGTCCTTCTATTATAATCCTTCATTTTTTCAGTCTCTGTACGGGGCCATTTAGTAGCTCTGAGCCACAGGCGCCCAGGTAGCAGCCAGTCGGGCAATGGAGCTTTCAAACTGGGCCTCTCCCACGCCCACCTCGCCCAGGCTGGGGTCATACATGGATGAAGGCGAGGAGACTGGCAGCGATGAGCTCAGGCTGGTGTATGAGGAGCCCCTTAGGAACTGGGAGGTCAGACCACCTGGTATAGAGCCTGATGCAGAGCCAGAGGAGGTGAGGGTAGTGCCGGCCACTGACCACAGACTGGGATACTGACTGTGGACAGAGAGTAGGCAGACTGAGTTAAATATTCACATTTCTGAACTATGATTATTACGACTATATTCGGAGATGAGGTTCACCTTGAGTTAGTTGTGGAGTTGGTGGTGTGGGACAGAGTGCCCATGCCTGATGAATTGGGGATTTGAAGAGCAGACCAGCTGTCATGAGCAGGCAGACTTCCTGAGGTGTTGTCCATGTAATTGTCTTAAAAAAAACACACAATAATATTAAAACCATGACTAGCACAACTGCAAACCATTTAAAAGGGAGTTATAAAAGACAGTGAGACTTACTTGTGCTAGATGTACGGTGGGAGTAGTGGCTGGGGTATGGGGCAGCTCTGTGGTTCCTCAGACTGGAGTAACGTTCGCAGTAAGAGCCAGAGGAGTGTCCTGCTGAGCTGCTGAACTGAGGTGGGCTGCTACTGGGGCAGATCGGAGCCTGGCCAGGCAGGAACCATCCACCAACTGTGGGGGTCAAGCAAAACGGCTACACATAAATCTATAAAAAATATATATTTTAAACACTGTAAATATAAAGAACCTACGTTGAGAGTAACCAGACTGCTGGTTGTCAGTGCTGTGATCTGGAACCTCTTTGTGATCACTCCTTTCCTTGGCATCCAGGAAAGCTTTGGCAAAAGGGTTGTGCTTGATCTTAAGAGCAGTAATCTGCAATGAAAAAAATAACATAAATAAATACATTTACTTCAATCTTAATTTACTATACAGGTATTAAACCATAATACTGTTTAGAAGAGTTCACATTACCTCTTCATTTTGATATGCTGTGACAGCAATAAACTGTGTCTCTGGAAAAGACTGGCTGCTAATCATCTTCTGAATGCCTCCAACTTTCACAATGTGAATTCTTGGCTCATACTTGTGCAAAGAATTCAGCATGATCTGGGGGGAAAAAAGTTAAAACGGAATTAGAATTTGTCATCACCAATATGTTGACATTTCTATAGGATAGGCCTATTTGTAATGCGTCTTACCTGTCCACCGCCGTTGAGTTTGTTAGACAGCTTGACTTTGCTGAACGACACGGGGGCTTTCATCCAGTGCGCTCCAAAGTTAGGTGAGTCCGGGTGGATGTACACGCAGCTGGGGCTCTGGGGCTCTGGTTTCCCGCCAGGAACCCACTCTCCGTTCACGTACTTCCAGCGGTTGTTGTCCGCGGCCACGAAGTCCAGCAGCACGGAATACATGGCGTTAGGGTCCAAACCCGTGACACTGGCCCTCAGCACGGGAAACATTCTCCTGAAAACAAATGTGTACGTGTTATAACTTTTCTTATTTTTGTGTCTCTAATTTAACCTATGTGACATACTTTTATCAGTTTTAAATATGTTCAAACGGAGTGCTTCGCGTGAGCTAACTAGCTTAGTTATCAGAGGTTTAATTCTATGTTTGACCTATGCTTCCGTTAGACCACAGAAGGCTTTTCTAAATGAAAATAATAAATATTAATAGTAATAAAATGTTTTCGTTACCTTCCCGTTTTGGTGACTATCATCTCGTTGGTTAACTCTTTAAACTTTGACCACAGGTCGCTGTCCTCCAGACTGAGCTTGATGTCCCGCTCGGACGCGTCTCCCTTCTCGCTGCCCTTCTGAAACTCGCTCTCCACGGCGCTCAGCAGATGCTCCAGGCGCTGGTCAGGGTTGGAAGAAGTCATGGTTATTTCCGACAAGTTTGAAGTAAGTGTCCAACACGGAGCTCACTGATTCCGGTGATAGGGAGAGGTATGGCCCGACTTACTCTGCTGTAGGCTCCGAGGCCGCGACATTTAAGGGCCCCCAGGGGCCTCATGGGGAGTATGGGCGGAGTTTACGGCACACACCTCGCCTCTGGTCTCCAACCAGGCGCATCACCACTCAGCCTGACATACACTCTCAGCCAAAAGTTTGGACACACCATCTCTATATCTATTTTTTTCTTTTATTTACTATTTTCTGCATTTAAGATACATACAGAAGACATCAAATATATGAAGCAAGATATATGTAATTATGTAGTAAAGGAAAACGTTAAATAACTCAACTAAATATTTTTCGGCAAAGCAAAAGGCTACTATAAAATATATGAGTTATTAGAGTTAGAGTTATTTACCTTTTTACTACATTTTTACCACATAATTCCATATATCTTACTTCATATATTTGATGTCCTCTATATGTATCTAAAATGAAGAAAGTAGAATAAATAAATAAAGTTAAAACAATGAGAAGGTGTGTCACTTTTGACTGGTAGTGTATTCTTACATACATCTTACATATTCAGAAAATGACTTGTGGCAACACTTGTGAATAAAGACAATGGTCTACTCTCTGCTAAGACAACATACCCAAACTCAAGATGTGTTGTCAAAATTATTATTACCAAATTTATTGGCTAAAATAAACTTTAGATTTCACGTTTGAATACATACAAACCCAACAAAATCTAACTAAGTTATTTTCATAGTCTACATATAGCGACTGTTGAGATGTTTGGTGTTTACATTATGCCAGTGTGAGTCTGATTTCCTACACATTCAAAGCTGTGTGTTCTAACAAAGAAAGGGAAGCGGGGAAGAGGCCTCTTGTCTTTGAACTCAGTTGTATATTTGCAAATAGAGCTAATCTTTTTGTTGTCTCAAATCCACATGGGCCCCGGCTTGTGTTTACTGAGTGCCAGCCATTAGGAAAGCCCAGTGTTCCTGTTGTGCCAAAGAGTGGACGGCCCACAAGTGATGCCTGCATTAGCATAATGGGCCTTCTGGACAGCCTCTGGGGGTTCCTCATATTCTACAGCAAGGTTAGGACACACTCAGGAACTACTCTGTATTTTGCTTTTATTTTTATATTTATTGAAAAAATGTATCAGTAGTGAGATCTTAATCAAAGTAACATCTTATTTTGATTAAGTAGGACAGACTGCTGGACAGAAAGCACTAATACAACATTTCTTTGTATCTGACTTTTTTATTGCCCCAGTTTGTACACTGTGATTTTAAATAAACAATATTTTTTCATATTAATTAATAATTTGTCATAGAGATCTTCTAGGTTTGTTCAAGTAGCCTACACTCTTCTGAAGACATTTGTTTTTCACAGAGAAGAAAAACAGAGAAATACAACACAAACCACAAAGAAATAGTAGACAACAAGCTCATGCTGCTGTTTCTTTTCTATTTTCTACTGAAAATGTGATTCTTGTATCAGTTTGTCAGTTCATATTTCTTCATATGAAGTTCATGTCTTTTTGTCAGTTCTCCCGGTCACATTTTAAATATGAACTTTGAACAGAACCATAAATCACATCTAATTACAACTGCAATATTTTAACAATAGCAAAAATTGCAATTTGATATTTTCCCCAAATCATAATACAGCTCTGCCCCTATCTTGCCCGTCTCTCTGCTCCGGCCTTCGCCCCGGCCTCTACTCCTGGGTCTGAGCTGGATTTGGAACTGCGTGAGCTCTGCGGAGCGTGACTCCACTTTACTGCACCACTTCCTCCAGTTCCACAGAGGCCGTAAATGTAAAGGGGATCTCTCACACCTTTCTATGCCATATCATTCAGCAGCCTCTTCCTCTCCAGCCTGCGTCTGTCTGTGAGAGAGAGTTTTATATTGGAGACAGAGAGTGTTAAAGACGCATAGAAGACATACCCCCATTAAACAGACCTTAGGCTCTACTCACCCGGCACACAACACTAGAAACTCCTCTCTATGTGAAGGTTGCAATGATGGAACGCACTGGTGAAGTAGGACAGTGCATGTATATAATGGGGGCAGGTTGAATTTTACATAATTTAAGATACTACAGGAAAGCCAAAAGTGATCTGCATCTATCAGAGTGAACTATGAAAGAAGGAAATTAGAAATTTATCATTTTTCCCCCTGTCTTGACATTTGGTTTAGGCTGGGCAAACTGTTTATCAAATGTCTTGCAATCTCCTAATTGTCTTCTAAAAATATTTTTGACATTTAAACTGCATAAACTTCAAATCAGTTGATGTATCCGAGTAGTAGCATGTTCAATATCTTGATAAATATATTTTATTAATGTGGGTTCTTTCGTGCATCTTCAGGTTAGCTCACTTCTGGCATAAACTGGAGGTCTTGACTGGCAGCACCATCTGAGGTAAAGCCGTGTCTCCATCCCACAGTGAGCAAACGTCTGCGCAGAGGGTGCAGTGTGCCTGAAGATCCCGCCGAGGTTTCCCACAGCACTCTGCTCCACCGGCCTCGGACCAGTCTGGTAAGCACAGGGTTAAGCTGCGTAGCCTCTGCTCTGACTTGGGCACACACTCACCTAGGTGAGAAATATTACAGAGGGCTGGTGCTTCACAAAGGGACAGTTATAAGCAGGCATATTTTCCATTGGGCTGGAGTGGCCTAAATCAGTAAACATAAGGAGGCAGATGAGTCAAGCCTGGGAAGAAAAAACACTCACTAAACGTACCGTAACACGCTGGAGTTATCTCTGATTTATGACTGAGGCTGGTAACAGCACCAAACACTAGCTGTTGTGGTGTTTAACTTCACATAAACTTCTATAAAATAAAATGCTGCTGTCCTGCTGACAGTGTGATATTGTATTCTGTATTTATTCACCGCTGATAATACAGCTTAGATTTTTCACGCCAATACATGAATCATTTTATCGTCAAAGTATCTCTTAAGCCCATGTAATTCACTGAAGACCATTCACCACTAAAAGGTGTAAATAAAATCTGGAGCCCTCACCCCTGTCCCAAGGCTGTAAAGCCTCACAGTCCTCCAGATGTGGATTGAGGCCTGGCCTTCGTCTGTCACTTTTGCATTTCCACTTCAAGTTCAGGAAATCTAAACTTTCCTCTTCTAATCACCCTCTCTTTGAAAAGGATAAAAAGAATTAGTGGGGACAGTAATTGCCCCTCGGCCCCCGCCTGGTCTCTCTCTGTAGACGTAGGACCTTTAGCATGCTAATGTCAGGGCTCTATGGAGACAGAGCATCACGCAGCATCAGAAAGTTATGGCATCAAAACGCAACTAATACTTTATTTCAGGGGGCCCAGTCTGCGGGCCAAACTGGGTTTTTCAAGAGGTTTGGGTGGGTCTGCAAGCGAATGTTGAGATTTACAGAAGTTTCTATTGAATCAGTTTTACATAAATTTGACAGTGAATAGTCAAGTCTCTCAAATGGCTCAATTATCAACCCGTAGCACACTTTGGCCTGTAGATTAAAACGTTTTAGGCAAATTTGAGAAAACTATATTTTTTCTGTTTTTAGAATATCACTGACCCATTTACATATAAAACTGAAATAATATATGTCTAACTAAATGAATATGCACAAGTATTATGAGAACAGATTAAACAGCTATTACAATCACATTGCGATTTCAAAATAAAGTTAATAAAGGTACGTTTATTACAAAACTAAATGAAATGGCAACTATAACATAGTAAAAACAACATATTTTATTTTAAACAAATAAACTCTTGAGGTATGTTGTGCAAATGTACTTTCCTTCAAAGGGTTAATAATAGTTTTTTTATGTAAATTCTATTTTTGTTTGTAACTAGACAAAATGTAAATATAATTACTTTTCATATTATAACATTTGAAATTTGTAATGCGACAGACTTTTCTTTTTCAATAGTCAATAATAATAGTGTCCAAAACATAAGAAAAGTTTACAGACTTTCTTTGTTCAATGGCACATTTCAAATTCTGACAACAAATGTTGCAGCTCTCTATACATCTGTAAACACATTCCATTCATGTATTTGATCTGGCATAGAAATCATTTATTGATGTTATTTGACAGGTGGCAGTGAGGCTATGTTCTTCTGTATTTTCCTCCTTGGAGTTTTGTTTGTCCCTGTTTCCTACTTTTTTGCCTGTGCAGCGGGTGCGGGTCGATGTAAATATGAGCAGCTGAGGTCAGCAGACACTAGTGTGTGAGAAAACACAGTTAAATCTGCTCTGTGCAGCCCCCAACTGTGTGCACACGCACACACATACACACACAGTGAGATCACTGGAGCCAGCCTGCGGTGAGGAGCCGTGCTCTGGCTCTGAGCTCAGCGGACATTAGCAAATATTAGCTGATATTAATCATGATCTTGGTTCATGGTACTGAGCCCTGCTGTCTGCTCTAGAGCACTTTCAGAACTGTCTATAGTTGATGTCCATTGTAGTGGGAGGGCAGAGGAGCCAGGGGCAGATCAAAAGAGTGGAGGCTATTTTCCACTGACAAACAGTAAGTGTCAAAGAAGACAGAGGATTAATGATAGCTGTAGCTCTGACATTATTTACCCAGAGTCAGAGGTGTGTGACTTCTGAGCTCTACACTTCCCCTCTCTATAAATGCACAATTAAAATTAGAGCTTCACACAAAACCGCGTCACTTTTCTATGAATTACCAATGACTTCTCACCTAAAGCTGGCAGATATGAATGATGATCAAACAATGGAACATGGTGAAATGTGACTCATCAGGAACAAATATTTTAAACATACAAGGTGATGTGAACTATGCAAAGATATAGAGCTTTGAGTGTGATACCTGCTGCTTTGCATGTGCAACACTGATGAGTTTTACCAAACTTGTATGTTACATGAAATGGCATAAATATTGTGATCATTGAAATAAAAGCTAATACTGAATTTTGTATAATTCTGAAACAATATAAATTGGTCAAATCAATTTCAAAATAAAATAAAAAATTCAAATATATTTTTTAAAATCTTAATTTCTGTAACTTGGAGATTATTTACTGTTAGCAATTATATTTTGGTACATTAGTTGGATATGTACCATGATTGTCGTCACTTCAAAAGTGTTTGATCAGAGACCAACAAGATTCTTCACAGCTTTTACTGATAATGTTGCCAAAAGATAAAACAAATGGAGATGAACATGATGGACTTATTGAAAAGAGGTTGCTAATGCACCGTAAACAAATTAATTAAGTAATTAACTAAGTTATTAATTATTTCGAACCATATTTTAATGCAACTGCTCTCATCTCTGTAATGTACAGATGTAAAAGAAATTAATTAATTAGCACCTTTTATACATGTTTTGTTACAGCACAAAGCAATTTGCATATTTAAAATCTCTGCAGGAGAAAGCTGCAAGAAATACATATGCTTTACTTATATACTTTGTGTGTTTGCACTGATTTAGCTCAGTTGGTAGTAGTTTACTCTCTGATCCAAAGGTTGATATTTCTATCTCCATTTCCACCTGTGCAATATGCATCATGTTGTGTGCTGTTGTGTCCTTGGGTAAGCTCTACCTTACTTCCAGGGTGACTGGGCTGGGTTATGGATGTGCATGTAAATGGATGTCTTGTGCCCCTTTGCAAAAGTGTTTTTGTATTTTATATAACTCATCAGAGTCTTAATTTACTTCTTCCTTGTCTGTGATGGTATTGTTAAATCACACATTTCCTGGTACATGGAAGGAAGTGCCTGTCCATTCCCTCTGAGGCTGTCAGCTACTGCCTGCAGACTGGAAATCATGGAGCTCTATAGAACCCCAATGCAGTGTGGGGGCCTCTGCACCGTAAACCAGAGGGGGTAAACAAAGGGGGCTGGTCTGCTTTTACTGCCTTCCCACGCCAGGCTAGCAACTGCAACTGGCTGGAAAGTGGTACCTGGGACGGAGCACACAGCCAATCTGAATGCATGGTCAGCAGCCCAGGTGTACAAATAGCAAACACTGGGCCACTTCAAAGGCTCTCATTAAAAGACAATAGAGACAGTCCACAATCACTGACAGGCCCATTAGCAGACAGCCCAGAGGACTGCCCCCTACTGACCAGGCCCTGTAGATTCCTGGCTGTGCCCTTAGGCATGATGACATCACTCCATGTCTGATAATACTAATAAATAATATTGTCTTGAAATAAAGACATATAGCTGAACTCAACAACAATTCATTTGATATGAATTCTGATTTAGTCAAATGGTTTGCAGCTTTCTAAAATCACCACTAAATCACCCAGCTAGTTAACAACCAGTAGCATTTGACATTTTTCATGGGATGTCACATTATTTATAGCTGTAACTGTAAGTGATTGTGATTTTTAATTTCTCACAGCTACTAATAAGTACTCTTTAATAGCAGTGGACTTGCCTCAAATAAGAGAAGCACATTGAGGAGGTGCTGTATGTCCCACTGTACGACTACTGTTTGTCTGCTTTGGTCAGACTACAAGCTGAGAACGTCATGACTGTTCTAACACAAAGCCACAGCCATGTAAACCCTCCGCTGCGGTGGGTGCTGCTAGACGCTGACAGCCTGGGAAAAGCCTATGCGGACTTACAGACTGCTCAGCCCCAGCTTTGAAGGGGCACCCTCTTTGTAGTTGGCCTGGAGATGGCTTGTTAGTCAGTAAAAGTGAGGGCTAAATGGCTCCCTAACAGGAAGCAGTTTACACGGTGACGCTCAACCTGCCTGTGGCCCCATTGTCCTCAGCCCCATGTCCCACTTCATTACCATTTCCATAAGAAAGGAACAGTAATTGCCCCTTTTCTTCTGCTGGCCCTTCATCTTGGAGTGTCTTTTTTTACCCTCGTTGAGGTTTGTCTGTGAGAAATACACACACTAGAGCGATCTCATTTGCATCTTTTATGTATGTCATCACTGATATGTTCACCAAGATAAATTAGATATGCATATGCACCCTCATATACATTTGTTTTATGAGACACTGGTGGAGAGACTGAACTTAGATACCATAAATATAGTATTTTAATAGAATCAGACAGCATGTTGTACTAATATTTTTTACACAAAAATTTAAATCGAACTGATTTTTTTTTTTTTTATCACACAAATATTGGCCTAGCCATAGTCGTGGTTTTCATAATCAAGATTTAGAAAATTGCTAAATTATTATGAAAATTTTGCTTATTCCTCACTCACAATTAAACAATTTACATTATAAAACAATCTCATTCTAATTTAAAATATAAAATTTTGATTATATAATAAAAATATAATTGACGGCACAATTTCTTAAATTAAATAATAGGATAAAATCAATTAAAATTGTAATCATCAATTCTGTGCCAAAAAAAAGTTTGAATTTATTTTTTGACCATTTTGCCCATCCCCAAATCATGTCACTCAAATTACTGTATATTACTGGTTTTGTATTCACAGCACACATCCAAAAGCCATGCTTACATATATATCTCTCATTTATGCCAACATGAATGCAGACTGAATGGAACCATTTAGTTCCCTTTGTTATATTACCAAGAATATAATATAGATTCATTGTGAAAATGAAGAATTACCATAGTGTCCGTAGCTGTTAGATGCCTGTGGGAAAAGCTCTAATGTGTTGAGGTACGCGTGGAATCAGCCTACTCATAGCACAGCCCACCACTGCCCTGTTTGACCAGGCTTTGAACTCTGAGGTGCTAAAATGCATGTGATTAATGCAGTGATTAATTACTGCTGTGTTGATACATACAAGATCGCAAACTTGCTATTTCACACGCACAGCCAGAGGGATCCCGGTATCCTGCTGAGTGTTCCCACTTCCCCAGGTATGTCTGGTTTAAAGTTTTCTACAGAAAAGATCACACTGTAGTAAAAGTAACAGTAAATCAGGTAATGTGTTGTGTTATGGATTTGTATGGAAGTATGAGTGGGTATGGATGTGATGTGTGGGTTGTTGTGTGTTGAGAGAGAAAGCCTGACCTCCTTGGATTTGTCAATAATAAATAAAAAAAAATAATGTGTAATGTAATGTGTATTGTCTATAATACCCAATATAATTTTAGCTATTTATTATAATTATATAAATATTATATTATAATTAATGTAAAGTATGTATAAAGCATTTACTACAATGTATGTATTTATGTATGTACATTTTATTTGATATAAATCTGCTTACTCTTATTTAATAATCATCCAACTCAATTTAAAATTAACACTCAATTTAAAATTATATTATGTAATTTTTAGTTGCCCCCACTCCTGTAGGTTGAAGGACCTCTCTTACACTATTTTTTTTATTTATGTTATAATGTTGTTTCTGCATCAAAAACATACCTGGAGTTGTGTTTTGTTTCATTCACACATACCACACAAACCCTGCATATTTAGGCAGAATTTTTCTCTCATACGGAAAACACTCTGTTCCAAATGTGTTAATATGACCTACTAATATAAGACATGCACCACTACATTTTTAAACTCCGTACACCTTTGCTTGAATAATGTGGATTTCAGCCCTGGAATTGCTCATCTCTACAGAAATGATGGTAAAACTACCACTACATGACTTCACAAGGTGATGAGAGCATTTTGAGTTTTGGAGATGTAGGCAGACTAATAATAAAAGGTTACTCAAACATGTGTGAATTCTAACATGACTTAAAGCTCACAAGAATAAATTTTGCATAATATAGGACCTTTAACATAAATATAGGCTTTTATTTATCATCATTTAGTTTATTTATGGTTGTTTAATATAGTCAAATTATTTTCATAATTTATAACATATAAACATAAAATTAACCAAAAATAGGCTTTTCTACTAATCCATATTAGTATTTAATGTATTCATCAAATCAAAATCCTATCCAAATCCAGCTTGATTGTTATAGTTGTGGTGTAATTAATATGTTGTCTGAAGAAATAGCCAAAGGTAAAGCATATTGGCCCATATTGGCGAGTCATACCCAAATATTTAAAAAATCAAGCACTTGAGTTGTGTCCTGGGTTGTGGGTTGCCTGGTGGGAAAGCTGAAGGTGAACGCTCGTGTTAGGGTAGAGGGGAGGGCTAAGGGACACCCTCTGTGACTTCAACTGTTTTAATATTGGCCCCATGTGGACCTCGACAAAAGAGCTAGCTCCGAATCCATGTCTGTGCCTTTGTAGCTGGGGGAGCCAGCAAGGCTGAGGACACAGGCTGCAGGCTCACCTCAGCAGGCCTCCTTTTTATTTGCTTTGGAAATTGACAGGTATCGTTTCCCATCATGTCATGACAGCGCTAGAATCTTCCTTATCAAGTGGATCCAAACAGTCACACACTTTTATGTTGCTCTATCTCACAGCCAGCTAATAAAATAATTATTAAGTTGTTATGATTGTTGTATTGACAATCATTATATTCACATATTTATTTATAATTTGAATTAAAGTATAGACATATAAGGCTTACAGAAAACACACACACATTTCTGTAAGCCTTGTTATGGTGCATGGGATTTCACCCATGAAATTACCAATTATTGTTTTGTATGACCTTGGCATTGGGCATAGCTTTCTTTAATCATATTTTAATAATTATACTTTATATACTATAAAGTGCCACTAATTTTACAATTTGTTTTTCAATTAGTTATCTGAGTTTATAGTATGTCAGCGTTACACCTATACCATGCTTTAATAAATAGTCCCTTCTTCATTTGCATTTGAATATTTAATCGTTGTATTATGTTACAAGGTTTTGAAGACTAATAGACTTCTTGTGGCACTTTAATACTTTCAATACCTATTGTTTGTGTCTGTTTATATTTCCAGCAAGATGAAATTGAATACACAGCTTTGCTTTGGTGCAGATTCTTTAATCCAACACCATTCCATCCATTGTTGTAAGTTATAACTCCTCTCATCGACTTTGTCAAATTAACTTTTTGTTTTATTGTTGGGCGTTAGCGGCAACTGTTTCACATTCATTTGAATGTTACTGAAGTTTTCAATGGTGCTCAGTGCTGACATCCTCTGGCCACAAACTGCACTTTCTGCTTTGAATCTATATATTGAGCTTTTTAACAGTGTAGAGTAGAATCTTCTTAATGTGTAAGTATGCAAGCTCTCCATTAATATGGACATACACTAGTATTACATTTATTTGACATCTTGTTTCAGCATCTGGTGTCACTCCTGCATTGCCTGAAACACTCACAGCTGCTGACACTCTTTCAAGGTTTGGCGACATTTTCATTGATCCTGCAGTGATCGTTGACTTAATGGCCCCCCAGTGTTTACTTAAGACAGGGGCCTAGAGGAAAACATCTGTACAAATCAGATGTGGAGAAGTGTGCTCAAAGATCAGTAGCACACCATCTATCTGTTGACAAAGTTAAGCAGACAAATAGGAAGACCCAAACATGGGCCTATTAAAGCATCGAAGCTTCATCATCAATATTTATGTTAACTATTTGACATCCCTGATTTCCCTGTAATGAAGTTCTAAGGAATTTTATTTATATATATATATATAGTGTAATCTAGATTGTTATCCTCACAGTACTTATATTTCAGCCGCGTAGAATATTGTGAGTGGAATCATTTTCACCATTGCCAGGTTAACACTAGCAATATATAGCTGCAGCTGCTGCAATACATTATTTAATTAATATTTGGCCCAGAAATGTTTGTTGTTGTTGTTTTTTTTTTTATAGATATATGTGGTTTCAATAAAAGAGAGAGTTTAAAATTGGGATATTGGGAAGATTGAATTGTGTCTTTTTTAAATTATTATTTATATTTCCATGATTACAATCTTGAACCCAGGTACAGGTCTTCCTTTAGCATTAGTCGATGGGTGCCAGGGCCTTATGTTCTCGGGTCTGTAAATAATGCATGGTCACCCTCTAGTGGCCAGCTGAGATACTAACGCTCAAGCAGTAGCACACTTCAGCCTCACCTTCTTACATTATAGCTGAGTGAAATAATAAATCCATAGTGCCCTGCGATCACAAAACATTGCATGTTTCTCCCACTACTATATTGATGATAAAATTGACTATAAATATGGTACCAATCACATTCAGAGGCGTTGGGATAGCACACGTCTCCAGTTTCACTTTTCAGCCCTTTGCTCTGTTTCCATGAATACTACCCTGCAAATCAAATTATAGACATGAGCTTTGTGAATGATTGATATAATGCAACAGCATGCTGTGAAATGACTATGGGATGTTTTATTCATGAGGGGGTTAGATAAACAATAAAATCTCGGCAGAAACGTGAACACCCGCTGAACAATAGATTTATGAAAACAGTAAACATATTATGTTGTTGTGAAATAGTTCATTCTCTGAGTTATCACCCCAAAATGCACATGGTTTCCCAGTCTGAGTGTTATTTGAATTCTAGAGTCAGCAGCAGGCAGAAAGTAGGCCCTCTTTGAAGATTCAGAGTTCAAAAGAGAAGCATTTTCACCACATCTGATTAGGTTTTATGGAATATGTTTAAGAGAGTTTGCATTCATGTCAAACCTCATTTCCCTTAGCCTTGTTGCTTGAATGGGACACTTTGATTTGCACTAGTGTCTTTCACTTGGTCCAAACCTGGACAAACAGATGCATTAGCTGCCTAATTGCAGAGATTACCAATGAGATGCCATATGAGTTACCAGGGTGCCTTCTACAAATGAAAGCCCAGGTCAATTTGCATGGGAGGTAATTGAATATCCCTTACTGAGGGGGAGAGGGGGACATGCTAGGCACTCCAGCCCAATTGGCTTCCACAAGAGTGTGGTGTGAAAAGCCACTTTGAAGCACTGTATACCAAGAGTTTGCTCTCATTCATGCAGAATCCACTTCTCCTGGGCCGTTCCCATCCACTCCAGTGTTGTTGAATGAGTTGCGTTCTGGGCACTTATATTAAAATGACCTATTGGGCCTTCATCTGGAAATCCCGAGAGATGGCACTGGAGGAGCAGAAATGACATTGTAGAAATTAAGAAAAGCATGTACTGTACTGCTGTACTGGTTGAGTTTTGGAAAAATCAAACTGCAAGTATCAATGTTTTATAAAATGGGAATACAATTACTGGAAGAAGCATTTTTGGTACAATATTATCTTGCTGTCTTGGTAGTTTTTAAAACACATTCCAAGACCAATGTGAACAATGGTATAAAAGTGATATTATTTATATTATATAGCCTACACAAGAGTGAAATTGTTTTGTCTGACATTTAGATACAATTTCTTATATGCTTCTATCCTGCATCATTCTGTATATTTTGCATGTCCAGAATGGAAAAGCTATTTCCTCCGTGTTTGTATGATGAGAGCCACTGCGTCAGGCTAAATGTCAGCCTATTTCTGAAATGGAAATGTTACGGGTGCCCACATGCTGTTTCATATATAGTCTTAACAAGAATACTAGGAAAATAAGAAATTATTATTTCGTGCATCATGAGAGTTCACACATGCATCGGAAAAGATATGAATATTTAATATTAGTAATGGTTAAAATGTGATCATGCAGTTACAGTGTGAATCATACCTCTTGAACAACTTGTCTTGTTTTGCAATAAGGACTGTAACACCCCTTAGTTACTGTAACACTCCAAACTTTCAGTAGGTGGCAATATTGACTGTTCCACAGGAATTATGATTTATTAAAATAAAGCATGCTTAAGACAGTTATTAGAATAATATACCATACTCACTTACAGTGAAGAAAAGAGCATTTAAACTGTTACATATTGTCAGAATTAAAGAATTAAAATTTGCATTTCAATGTTTCTTTTGTGATTTGAGGACACATAGCCTGCTCTTATGTATTTTTAGATTTGAGTCTGAAAGGGAATGAGCTCGATTGCAATTCTGAGATTGAAATTTTATGCTGCCAAATTAAAAGAACCTTCTGAATTAGCAAGATAATTGCATGCAATCTCCCTTTAATGAGCCTGTCAGTGATTACGGCCTGTCTCGAGAAGGCCTATCCATGGCAGGGGAGGAGGGAGGGGGTTACATGCTGGAATGAAATGTCAATCATATTAGCATAAGTGAGTAAATTGGTGCGAGTAGCTCATTGTCAGAGAGAATCAGTGGTGATGCGACACCCTTGGACCCATGGAGAGGATAGCCGCATGGAGGAAGGAGGCAGGAGGACATAGGAAGGGAGTGGGCCAGACTCAGAATAATTACAAGTGAGCACATGGCTCTGACAGCTTATGAGATGTACAATTATTACCTTCAGTGCTTTGTGGGAAGGGAACAGTGTATGCAATAATTCCACTCTACTTGCAACTGTGTTCAATTGTTTATCATTTGCAGCTGCAGGCCTAGCTTAAGCTTAATGATATCCCAAGATTTAACTAAAGGAAACAGCTTTATACAATGCTTTTAACACATTTGTTAATATTTGTTCAAGACTTTCTAGTGGGGAATTCCTTAGCGTCATCAATAATTCTAATATACAAGGATCAAAGAAAGCAAAGCATTTCACAGCCTTTACTGTAAAGGAAAAAGCCTTATATATATATATATATACACACACACGCGCACACACACACACACACACACACACACACGCACACACACACACACACACACACACACACACACACACACACACACATATATATATATATATATATATATATATATATGAGCCATGAGAAACAATACCCACCATGGAAAAGACGGTACAAGGCAAGGCAGAGAAAAAGCAAGTACCCAAGAGGTACAGCCAGATGCCCATACCTGAAGCACTCAAAACTGCCAAACAAAGGCTACAAGCCTTAGCCAGCCACCTAAAGAGGTACACGCGAGATAATGAAGCCAGACGAATAAACCGCCTGTTCGCAACACAACGTGTGAAAGTGTGCGCTCAATGGCAGACTGGTGACTGCAGAACCCGTCAGACCCACCTGTGCGCTGCCTGAATTGATTACAAGAAAGCCTATGACTCAGTGCCACACACATGGATCACTGAGTGCTTGAAGTTGTACAATATCAATAGGACTCTAAGGGCCTTCATTGCAAACTCGATGCGGTTGTGGAAAACCACCCTTGAAACTAATGGCAAGCCACAAGTGTCCATCAAATGTGGCATATACCAAGGAGATGGTCTGAACCCCCTCAGCCAAATCATCGACTGCACTGGCTATGGATTCTGACTCAGAAATGGGGCCACCATTAGCCACTTCCTCTACATGGATGACATCAAGCTCTACGCTAAGAGCGAGCAACACATTGACTCACTGATCCACACCACCAGGATCTACAGCACAGACATTGGAATGTCATTCGGGCTTGAGAAATGTAGTAGGATGGTGACAAAGAGAGGGAAGGTAGTCCACACAGACGGGGTCTCACTCCCAGGGGGAACAATAGCAGACATTGAGAACAGTTACAAGTACCTTGGTATCCCACAAGCAAATGGCAACCTTAAAGAGGCAACAAGGGAAGCGGCTATCGCCAAATACCTGCAATGAGTAAGGCAAGTCCTAAGAAGCCAGCTCAATGGCAAGAACAAGGCACAGGCAATAAACAGCTATGCCCTGCCAGTGATCAGATACCCAGCAGGAATCATAAGCTGGCCAAAGGAGGAGATACAGACCACAGACGTTAAGACACGAAAGCTCCTGACCATACATGGAGGGTTCCATGCCAAATCCAGCACCCTGAGACTGTACGTGTGCCGGAAGGAAGGAGGCCAAGGACTAATGAGTGTGGGAACCACTGTCCAGGATGACAGTACATCAAGGACAAGGCCCCGACAGATGATGTGCTCAGGGAATGTCTCAGACAGTGGAGTTCAGAGGAAGAGGTACTGGAGGGACCATCATGGCAGGACAAGCCCCTACATGGGTTGTACCACCGAAACATAACTGAAGTGGCTGATATCAAGAAGTCCTATCAATGGCTGGAGAGGGCTGGTCTGAAGGACAGCACAGAGGCCCTCATCCTGGCTGCACAGGAGCAGGCCTTGAGAACCCAGCAATAAAGGCCCAGATCTACCAGACCAGACAACATCCAAGGTGTAGGCTGTGCAAAGAGGCTCCTGAGAGAGTCCAGCACATAACTACAGGGTGTAAGATGCTGGCAGGGAGAGCATACATGGAGCAACACAACCAAGTGGCGGGCATAATGTACAGAAACATCTGTGCAGAGTACGGGCTGGAGACCCCAAGGTCCAGGTGGGAAACACCTCCAAAGGTTGCAGAGAATGACCGAGCCAAGATCCTGTGGGACTTCCAAATACAGACTGACAAAATGGTGATGGCAAACCAACCAGACATAGTGGTGTTGGATAAGCAACAGAACAAAGCCGTGGTGGTGGAAATTGCAATACCAAGCGATGGTACTATAAGGAAACTAGAAAAGCACTCAGAGAGCGCAGACCTCCGCCAAGCAGCTCAGTTTTCAAAGTGATCCAGAATCCAGGATTTCTTCTGGATCATCACCAAAATCTAATCATCTGTTGGATTTACCATTAGGAACATTTCCTGAAAATTTCATCAAGATCCGTCCATAACTTTTTGAGTTATCTTGCTAACAAACAAACAAACAAACAAACAAACAGACAAACTCAGGCGAAAACATAGCCTCCTTGGCGGAGGTAAAAAGAACACGAGAAACTAGAGAAATACCAGGCGCTCAAGGAAGAGCTGGAGAAGGCCTGGAAGGTGAAGGCATCAGTGGTGCCCGTGGTGATCGGAGCACTCGGGGCTGTAACCCCCAAACTGGAGGAGTGGTTACAGCAGATCCCAGGAAAGACATCAGACATCTCAGTCCAGAAAAGTGCAGTACTAGGAACAGCAAAGATACTGCGCAGAACTCTCAAGATCCCAGGGCTGGCAGAGGGCCTGGGATCTTCCACCATGGAACCACCTTCCATGGTGGTTCCTCAAGCTCCCAGGCCCTCTACCAGGCCTGGGAACTTGAGAGTTCTGTGCAGTTAGCAGCACAGCTATCAGCAACATGGCACTGAAATTGCCACTACAAATTTTTACTAATTGCTATTTGACAACTTGTTTATTTATGTATTTTTGTGTATATTTGCTCAGCTAAATCTTATACGTTCACAACCTTAGACTACCCTCTCTATGCCTCACACAGTCTCTGTTACAACTCCCTCTGCCCTGTTTCCCACAGGCACGAGCCAAGGAGTGTAAATCAAGGCAAAATTCCTCTAGTTCGACAATTCATTTGTCCATGGGCTTGTTAGGCAGCAAGGTGGAAAAGACGGAGAGCATGTCAATAAATCATCTGACGCCTGGCTATATTTATGCCCACAGCAATGAGTTTAACAAGGAGAGCAGTCCTTGAAGCAATATCCTAAGTGGCACTTCATCCTTGTCTCCCTCTCCCACCCGACTCATCCCTCAGGTGGCTGATTGTCAAGTGGCACAAGATGCTTCGACAGAGAGAAGATCACGTCTAGTTGTTTCTCTCTTTCAGCTAAATTTATCCCATGAGCCAGAGATTTGGAGAACTTCATTTCCTTGTTCCTAATTAAACTCCTCCACTTTAATCTGACCCAGCCATGCTCCTGCTGGAGTCGAGCCCAGGCTTCCCGTTGTGATTATTGAGTTTGGCTTATTGCTTGGATCAGAACCGGGCATGCACTTTAGTGCCCACTGTGGGTCACCACTTACAATTAATTTCACCTATCACGGCTGGTCTGGAGCTAGTTTGATGGACAGATTGTGCATCACTGTTTGGACATTATAGCTCCAAAAGGAAGTTATACTTGAGTGCTTTAAATTAAAACCCCATTGTGCAACTTTTAGCCAAAAAATACACTATAATAATAATAATAAAAAAGTTTAAAAGTTATTATTGTACTGAAAAGTTCTGAAAAACATGCATCCTTATGCTTCCTGCTTGTCTCCATGGAACTGTTGTTCCTTTTGCTATAAAACGTATATGGATGGAAAATGTTTCAAAGTGGAATCATGCCATTGACATGCTACTTCCAGAAAGTCTCCAGGTGTTTCTTTAAAATGATTAATCTATTTTCACTAATTTCACATATATTCTAGAAACATTCTGCATTAGTTTAATTCTGAGTTAGTTCAATATATAATGTATAGATTAAACCACTGACAGCAAATAGCCTATAGCAAAAACAGATATTTTTCTGCACCCCTTTTGCTAATCCACTAGGTGTCACTCATGAACCAGTAGTGTCCCGTTTCCCACACTCTTCCACCCACCTCTGCTTTAATTACAGCCGTGAAGGAGGGAGCTGTTTGTCCTATTCGCTCGGCATAGACCATCATCACCCTTCAAATTGAGATAGACACTCTTGTTTGCAGTCGGAGCAGTTCCCAAATCTAGAGTGGAGCTCGACTAAATAATTGAAAAAGCAGCTTATTGCGGTAAATCAACTCTGAAAACACAGCTGCCCCAAACCTTCATTGCCAATTATATCATCTGCTAAAGTGGTCCTATTATGAAGGATATAAGAGAATGAGGGAACGTATCTTCATGATTCTCTTGATTATTACAGCTAGCACTGGCAAATGCTTCTAATTGATTAAAGAAAATCAATGTAACTTGTGCTTCATCTTATGAAGAACCAAGAGAACGTCTAAAACCAAGTGCACCAACTTTTCAAAAGATGTGCATTTTTTTTTTACATTTCGTCCTAAACTGCTTTCTTTCTTTTTTATTTAATTATTTTGTTGCAAATGTGTTTGTTAGAGAACTATTTTACCTTATTTGAATGTAATTTGAACATATCATGTTATCACAAATACTAACACTTAAAAGCAAATTCAGACTTTTTGTATGTCAAATGTTCCCAACTCAGTGTGTTTTTGTTGCAGCCTTTTAAAGATCATTTAAATGCAGACCCCTCGTTGAAGTGTGCTATAATTTGAACCAGGGCGGAGAATGCTATACAAGGCAGACGTCTTACAAAAGCCCCGTGCTAGGGTCACAACACTGAGCTTTCTGACCTCTCCCTCTCAATGGGCATTGTGAGGGCTCGTGGTGCACATGGGTAAAACAATCTCTTTACGTTTAACAGGCATGAAGCAGCAAGGATAAAGCTGGGAGACACTCAAGGGAAAAGTTGTCATCCAAGCCAAAAGGTCTCTGCCCTCAGTGTGCTGTGGGGTCAAGGGCAGCAGAGTGATCTGTCATGGAACAGGGACACAAGCAGAAATAAGGGGCCCTCACCTGAAGGAAGCAACACTTTTGCAAATGGAGGCTGAAGGATTACCTTTTCTTAATCAAACCTGGCTTAATCCATCTTCCTGAATAATATGAATTACTCAGAATGGCCATCAGACAGCCCACCAAAGGGGATTAGCATTCTATGACCTGCTTTATAGTCATGGCAAACAATAGCCTCTCTCTTCGCTAGAGAATTGTTATGTTTTTCGCATGCCAAACAATGCACAAGCATACTCTTTCACAACATGACAAGTACACTGAAGATGACAAAGCAATGCATATCTAGTCTGCTGCGAGAAGTGACCAAGGTCTAAAAATCAATCTAGTTTTGAAGTGTAGGATTAGGCCCCACACCAAATGAATTCACTTTTACTGGGCAGGAGAACAGATGGCAGTTTTATTCAGAGCTTCTTGTAATGGGACTAGTTTAGTTGCCTGGCAATCTCCAGACAAAAGAAATCAAAAAGATCATAAACTGTCACTTAGAGGCAGAGGAATCTGCTTTATAATTTACCTGAGGTGGCATCTGTCGTGCTATAACAAAAGAGATATTCTGACAAAATAAAAATGAAATATTTTGCTCAAATGTAGCAAAACAGTGGTGAGAATATCATGGTCATAGACACTAAAGTTGAAGTTTATATCAATGCTGTTGGTTTAGCATGCTTGCACTAACCTATGCTATTTATCATCCAGGCATATTTAATAAAGACTATATGCCAAGTAAATTATCTTTACTAACTTGGTTCAAAATGTAGCTATAATAAATAGTACTTGGTTTCCACTTCAGTGTAATAGTGAACATATTTTAGTGAGTCAGTTGTCCTGTTTAAATATTCTATGCTGCAAGCTTTCAGTGTGTAGCCTAATAGAACTGGGATAGATGTGGGTGCTGTGAGTGTACTTGTTATAGCCTGGGCCCTACAGAGCTTTTCCACTCTCTTCTCTGTCGATCTCGCTCATTGAGTCAAGGCGGGAGTTTACAGGAACAGCAGGCAGGCAGGGCCTCGTCACACCGCGGAATAACACTGGAATGTATTGTATGCGTTAGAAAGACAGGACAGCTGGAACAAAATAGTACCACAAGTTCCTTCAGCATGTTTTTCAGATATTCAAATGCTATGCATTGACTTACCCGTTAATTTCTGTTCAAAATTACATATTATATTACGTTTCACGTGGTATGCAGTTAAAATGCATGGTCTTCTACGGTTGTAAAACAAGAGTCAGATACACTCACACGCAAGTGAACCGCGGAGGAATCTTTAAGGTTGCCAGTGAGTGCTGCGGCGCTGAAAGCGCACAGTAAATTGAGGCTTCGGTCTCTTGCAAAACACGGACTGGATAACGATTTTATCTCAAGAAAAGTATTTTAAAATGAAGAATTAATGCGTCAGACCACCAAAACTACGTGCTATAAAAGCACATGATTGTGATACATTGAAGGATTATACCAAAAAAATAATGGTTTAACCATCGTGGTGATTTTAGCACTTAAATGCTAGTGGAACGCCTGCGTGTTGGAGGAAGCGGTTGTTGTACTATGACCTCTATCTAGACTTGACAATCTCTAGCTCAACAGCGTGAGCACCAGACGGCAGCTACACAGAGCTGGACTGCTTGTACTTATGCCTAGTCTCTCAGTTTTTAATACAAAGTCCCACAGCTACTGGCCAGCCATATCAGTTTGAAAAATACACTTAGGCTATATTTATTTTTAGTTGAGTAAAAGTTATATAAAAGTTATACTTTTACATTTAAGTTATTCTTTACATTGCGAGTGTCCATTATGTAAATCTTCACTGCAGTAGTTATTACTGTTTTTATGAACAAAGATTTTAGAGACACAGGAACTTCTAGGTTGGAGCCCAACCTATAGCCCACTAAGGGCCCTAGTAACGAATTTATAACAAACTATTTATTTTGAGCTCCATAACATTGTTATAAACCCTTTTTACAAGAGAATATCACAAAATACTTACTACTACTACTACTACTACTACTACTACAGGCTAAGATAAGATAAGATAAGATAAGACTTTATTGATCTCACAGAGGAGAAATTCACTCGTGACAGAAGCTCACAGTCAGGGGACAGTATAGTGCAAAAAGTTGTGAAAGATTGTGCAAACACTCAGAACAATAAGTAAATAAAAAATAAAATCACAATAAATATTAACATATTTACAACATCAGGTAGCTCTTATGTACAGGGAGTGAAAGAAATGTAAATATATAATAAAACATATCTCTTATATATATATATATATATATATATATATATATATATATATATATATATATATGTGTGTGTGTGTGTGTGTGTGTGTGTGTGTGTAAAAGAATACAGATATACAAATATATAAATATATAATCTGAGGACAGTGGAGGCGGTTACTGATGAGGTGATGAGGCTACTGTCAACTACTACAAATGTCACATAAATAGTCGCATACATAATAAATTATTTATTTACAGGTCTATGTATGTTGTCAAACTAAGTAGTCAATTTGAGAGACTGGCTGTTTGGTGTTAATGAAGGCTGTGTCTCTGTGACATGTTAATATTTCTGGTATCAGGACAGCCACCCCTGTCCCTCTTCTTGTACAATCACCCCCCAATAATCTGGATGCCCTGGAATGTTGCCACTGGCCAGTGATTCCACTCTAAAACAACAGGGAATTGTTTGGAAAGGGTGACAAAATAAACATACATTCTGTCCATTATGCACTGCTATTCTGGGTCTTTTGACTTTGATATGTGTTCATGGCATCAGAGATTTGCTAAGAAAACCTAGCAGGGGATACTTTTCAGGCAGGTACCTCCAAAAGAGACATGTAACCAACCTGTAACCACCTAATCCAACTGTAAAATTAAATTGTTGTCTGTAACAATGTCAGTATGCAAAACAAAACAAGTGTAATTGTATTTATTTGAGTAATTATGTTATTTCACTGAATTTTGCCAAAAAAAATATGCTGCTATCAATCACTAATATGATTTACAGCACTGCAGCACCACTGCTCCTGACAGGTTGCCCCAGGGCATTAAAGGATGGGTCAAATGCAGAGGGCAAATTTCCCTACAGTTACATTAAAGTGTACCTTAACCTTAATACAATACAGTTCTACCTATTTATTGTTAATATGTTAGCCTGTATTGTATCTTCAGTCCACATGGTGCCTTTCTTACTCTAGTTTGAAGTGCATGCCTCACTTCGAAGACCGATGCCTCTGCCCGTTCTCCGTTCTGATAATAGCCTTTCTCTGCCCAGGCCTTTTCTTGACTGTCACGTCTGGTTGACACAAAGTACTGCCACACGGATGGGGTTCACCCCTCCCTTGAAAGCCCAGCTGTCAGTGGTTACATAATAGCGGAGCCTTGTTGGGCTCACTGGATAGCTTTGTGCTCCTGTCACTGAATGTGATTGTGGGTGAGATTAAGCGGTGGGTGAGAAGCCACAGTTAAGGGTTTCCTACCTGGTCTCCAGCAGAGACAACAGAACAAACAGAATCAGAGGTTTTATGAGAGTGCTTTAATGCGGCTCTGCGAGAATCTTATCCACTTTTCACACCTCTTATTGTGCTGATGAACACTATTTCTGTCGTACATGCTTGATGTTTTATGTATTGCCTGAGTAAAGACCTCCAACAGTTTCATAGCTGCATGGGCTGCCAAAGAATGAGCATCCAATAGTGATGAATGTGAACAAATGGCTTTAACCAAATGCTGTTTTACATGGTAATAGAATTTCTCTGAAGGTTCAAAACCTGAAGGCTGTGCTAAATTTCTGGCCTACAGCTACAATCGATAACTATTTATAACATATCATGTAATTTAATGAATTCAGCCAAAAGCAAAGAAGCACAGTGGAACCCCATAAGACAAGGGTCGGCACATGACTCCAGTGAGCATATATCAATAACTCTGTTATTGAGCTTGAAACCATAAAATCATGAGGAGTGGGTGTTGGGGCTGAGCAAAGGGGTGCCCATTTGTAGCAGAGGGACTTGATTTCCCTAGGGCTTGTGTTGTTAATTCAGTGCATAACAGTGCTGTTTACCAATAGAGGGGGGAGCGGCTGTATCCTCATAGGCTCATGTAGACAACCCAGTTGGGTCAAGGCCTATGACTTTTATAACTGGATACCATTGTTTGAAAAGCTGTAGTTTTAGGCTATCATCAGACTAGCACAAATCCCACTGGCATTATGTTCCACCATGCCCCCATCCTGTCACTCCAGCCCAGCTTTTTCTTCTCTCCTTTGCTCATAACAGAAAAGCCAAGCCTTACATTTAATGTGTGTTTCTGCATAACCGGCCTTGTATGTTTTCCTTTTTCCTCTATAGTCTGCTGTGTGCTCTGTCTCCCTCTCTCTGCCCGCTCGTGTACAAGCCTAACCTATAGCCGTCATTCTGAATTCTTCCAATACAAATCAAAAGTGTTCAAAAAAGCAAGTGTGCAGAAAATGGGGAGAATGTGTACAGCTCTAGTGCCACTTAAAAACTGTGGCTAATGGAAACCCGTCTAAATGTGTGTTTACGTTCCTGCTTGACTGACACTACACTGGGGGAAGCGCCTCTTTAAAACACATTGTCTTCCAAACCTCCTCTCGTTTTTATTTCATCTCAAAATAGGCCTCTCTCACAGGTTTAAACAAGCCAGAATAAATTACTTTTTCTATTTTTGCCTTTTGTTTTCCTCTCTGCTCTCTTTGGTGCTTCAAATTAAATAGTGCATTGTCCCTGACGGTGTTCTTAGAGCTCATTTTATGCTGTAACACCCTCAGTCAAGACTGTGTATGTGGTCCAGCTGCTATCAAAAGGGCGATATCTTGGAAAGGCACTCAGACAGATATTCTTGTAAGTATAGTTAGAATTGACAGTTTCAACCTGCGAGATATGGTAAAAACAGCAACATCATTTCATAGACATTCCTTCATAGTTTATTCCTGTATGGTTTGTAGCTCCAAAGCACTATGTTGGTCTTGACCTTTAAATTCTATCCAGTCATGTGTCTTTCCAAACAAATATATTGAATTTAGTGTACTGGCTTTAGGCAGCTAACGTGGAAAATGCTTATGTTACACACTTGAGTGATTTCATCTGAGCAATTATATCACATTTATATGTGTTACATATAACAATAATGATTTAACTGACTCAATGCTTCTGAGTCAATACATCAGGGGGCCCTATGACATGCAATATCAGCTCTCCCTCAATTTGTTTTTATAATGCACACTGCAAAATGTATTGCATTTGGTATTACTTTGTTTTGTGTTTAATTAATTTATTTTCACTTTAACTTTACAGGATATAATAATCTTATCAATTTTATTGATAGTGCAGATTGAAAGGGGAATTAAACATTATTGTCATGATTTTTGATATACTAAATCATGCCAAATGCTGCTAAATGTCAATAATGTTAAGCATCTGTTCCTTGTGTTTGCTTATTGATCGTCACTGTTACACCTCTCTTTCTAATGCCTCCCTTTAATACTTCTAATGCTTCTGTTAGCTAATGCAGGGTTGTATTTGGGCTAGTGTCTGGAGGAGAAAAGCCATACTACACAGACACATGCCAAACAAAACCCTTGGTTGGCACTATGAGGTGGGCTTCATGCCTTTGCCAGCATTCACTCTGTGGGGCTAGAGCCAACCTTTTATAAATGGCCCATTTGGCAAGTGCATGTGCCCAGCAGTGTCTCTTAAGGTTTCAGTTCAAATACCCTCTTCAACTGTGAAACGAATCCAGATCTTAAATGGTCCAAATTATGCTTTCCAAATTATAAGCCTTGTATCATATTCAGAAGAAAACTTGGATTAGACGATGGTTTATTGACATGACTGGCAAATATAAGTAGAAATACTGAAAATTCATATATGCAGTCATGTGTGTCTTTTTCATGGTTGTTGAATCCCATCAGATAAACATTTTATTGTCTTGGGTACCCTCTGGAGACCTTCTCTGAAATGTGTCATAAATAAATTTGTCTACCTAGTCATTATTAGTGGCACAAGTGAATGTCAGATCTAAATACAGTTTATAGATGTATGTCTATAAACTTTAAGACAAAAACTGGTCCATCCTAAGGACAAAACTCCGAGCCACAAACAAAGCAATGTGGTCTACTCCATTCAGTGTAGTGAAGACTGCAGTGAGCGCTACATTGGAGAAACAAAACAGCCACTTCACAAAAGGATGTATCAACACAGACGGGAAAACCAGGGTGGGCCGCAATCTGCCGTACATCTCCACCTAAAAGCCACAGGCCACTCCTTTGAGGACAGCGAGGTCCAGATCTTGGCCAGAGAAAAGAACTGGTTTGAGAGGGGAGTTAAAGAAGCTATTTTTGTCAAGAAAGAGAATCCTTCCTTGAACAGAAATGGAGGTCTCAGACATCATTTGTCTCCCATCTATAACTCTATCCTCAAACCTAAATCAAAACAAACTGGGAAAACAATGGGACTAGCCAGGTCAGGTCCAGAGGTGTGAAAACACCCATCATGGCCCTGAATGGATATGCTAACTACTCCCCCACTCCCACTCCATATTGAATAGACTCACATGACTAACAGAAACTGTTAACAACTCCATATTGTATCACCTGACCAACTGAAACTGTATTTAAATATGTGTTGTCTCAGAGTAATTTTCATTGTAATTAAGCTCCTCCCTTCAGGCAGATATAAAGCAGTGTCCACCAGCATCTGACCAGAACTGAAGAAGCAGCTTGGATGAGCTGCGAAACGTATTCAACCAAATAAACTATGTCCAGTTGACAAATTAAATTTTCTCCTTTTTTTTTTTTTTTTTTTTTGCCATACAGTTTATAGATACAAGTTGTAGTTTTAAGTAAGCATAACATGGGTCCAGAAATGATCATGTTGGATTTTTGTGTATGCTAGACACCCCAAACTGTTTAAAATAATTGCTTTTGTATAGTATTATTGTATTGCTATAATATCTGACAATTTGATATTTGAATATTTAATTTCTACATTTTCAGATATTGCATCTTGGTTAACTTTAACAACTTTTATAGCATCAATGTCTGTATTTATTGTATAGGGATGTTGGTATGTCAATCTCCCATTCAAACATATTCCTTGTGCAAACACCTAAATGCAGTAAAATAGCTTGCTTGGTTTGTGTCTAGTCCCCATCAAACATTCTCTTAAAGCAATTTACCATGTACTCCACCATTTAGTATTTGACATCAAACATTTTTTTATGTATTTTTTTTTTTATTCTGTTCCATTGCTCCTTTGCTTGGAACAGTGCAAACATTATGCAGCCCCCATAAGAGGTAAGAGTTCAGGCACAGTAGAAAGCGTATCTGTAAACAACAGGCTAAAAGGAGTCGGACAAGAAAATGATTTAGCCGGTAACCGCTGAAATACATCCAATTCCAATGTATGAGGAGATTGGTCTCTTGAGCATCTCTGTGCCAGGGAGTGAATTACATCAGCCGTTTTTCACCATAATGTCTCGTATCAAAATGTTGATATTACACAGAAAATAGTCTCTCCATAAAATGCTCCTCTGGTTTCTATTTTCTGCTTTGGGTATGTTACCATTTGCTTTTTTTCACTGCCATTCAGACGCATCCAATTCATCTTCTCCATCTGGCACGGTTCATATTGATATATGCTCTGGGGCTGTGCTGTAACAGGTAACTTAATCACTCCATCTTCAACATGTCAATTTTGTCATCTTTTTGCCTAGCCACTGTGTTGTTCATCATATGTTAGAACAAACGCGGTTCTCTAACTGCCACTGTTAGATGCAAACTTATGGTAATTTAGTCACTTATTCAAAAATGCATATCTACTGACTGTTTTAAATTATTTAAATTTACATTATTGTACTGCAAATTCAACATTATGTCAATACCACTAACACATCTTTTTCTGCCAGAAATAAAACTTGTGCATATCTCTGTTATTAATTAGTTGCAGGGATTTTTACCTTGCGTTTGACATATTTTCAAGCTTTCAGGTTATTATTGTACCAGTTGTCAGTTCTGCATTAGTTTTTCAAAGTCATAATTTTTCTTTCAGTTTGACAAATGATGGACCAAAGTAGCAGCATACTCTTTATGGTTGGATATTGATAAAAATAAAAAAAATAAAAAAGATAAGTATTTTGTGTCATGGGCAATGTAGTTCAACGTTGTCGATGTCTTTTACATCACTGAGTAAATACTGGAATAACTTAAAGGGCCTATATTACACTATTTTCTGATATATTCCAGGTATGTTTTTGAGGAGAAGGACCTTTAAATTTTACTGTACTGTTTCCCTTTTTTCATTTGTCAAATAATTAAACACAGCTTAAAGTTAAATTAAACTCAATGTATAATGTACAGTGAATAGCTGTGTTCCCCAGTGCCTTGTGTAGTATACTTTATAACCACTTAGATGTTTTGTGCTTATATATTTTGTATAAATGTTACTATGGAAGATTGTAAATGGATTTTTAGGTCCATGTACAGTTTGAATTTATAGAAGTTCAGTTGAGGTGTTGTCTTTCACTTTATTTCACCCAGTCTACTGTGGGTTTATTTATTTCAGGGATGCAGCTGTTTGTCCATAGTTCTACTGCACACTCAGAGCTCTGTGCGTGACCCACAATGGAGTAGTTCTTGGTATGTTCACTGTGATGAGTTCCCTCACTACAGAGATGATTCCCTGCACGGTTTCTTTTCATCCCTGTTGAAAGCTGTGTGAGCACTTCTCTGTCCTTGTGGGGTGGACACTGTAATTTTGAGTGCTCTTAACCTTGCTTGGCTTTGTTGAGATCGGGGGTTCCTTTTTTCACTTCACTTGAGCACACTGTGAGAAATGGAGTGCTTAGAATTCATCGCTTGCCGCTGGTGTGACCGTACAGACTTCATGAATTCAAAGATGTTTTTAACAGAAATGCCCCCTAGCATATTATCACCTCACAGAAAAAGGCAGATAAAAGTTCATGGGAGCAACCTGAAAATGTCCTGCTGACTGTCATGGGGCACTAGGTCCCAAGACTATTTTCACCTTAAGACCAAATGTGATTGCACTATGAAATATAAGACAAGGATAAGGATTAAGCAGCCAGTGAATGCAAAAATCCCATTTCCCAACCCCATTTCCCAGAGTAGCTCAAATATGAACTTAAAATGTGCCGTTTGAGGCCATTATAACAAGTACTGAATACATGTTTTTGTTTTTATTATTTGACAAGCGGTCAAAAACACCTGGGCACTCCCCTAGAGATGGAGTGGGGAGCCTATTCACCTGGGAGTAGATGTCCCAGTCATGGAAAGAAAATCTGGGGAAAACCCAGGACATGCTTGAGGGACGATGACGCCCAGCTGACCAGGGAGCGCCTTAGGGTTTCCTTGGAAGAGCTGGAAGAAGTGTGTGTGGAAAGGGAAGTCTGTCATCTCCTCAAGGAAGATGGATGGATACTATTTGACAGGCTGTAAGGGGATTTAACCAAAATAAAGGAACATAAAAACAAAACAAAAAATGATAAGTCTTATAAACCATATTATAATATTATAATTGTAACATTTCTATTTTTAGACTGGAGCTACTCTGAGAAAGATTGAGACAAAGCGATATTTTGCAATGATTTCTGTATATTAAAATGTTTGTGATTTATAAAGTATATGTAAACATACTACAGCCTACCTTGCTTAGCCCAGCATGCACACTGTCTGGGAACTAGTCGGACGCCCATTACACTTCCCAAGTGCCACTTCCTTCCTTTACACACTCCAGACTATGCGTCGAACTGCTGCTTGGCAACCATTTGGACAGCACCCAACTGTTGTAATTGTATGTGTGTTATTTTAGTGTGTGTGGCCAAGACAGAGTCATTGACAAAGTGCTGCTGCTGATTTTTGCCACAAGTGATCATTAATGAGCGTCTCTATGTTACCATAAATTCACAGTGTGCGTATTAATGTCAGGTTTGGGCTGTGCTTAGCCATTGTACACGTGAGTTGTGCGTCTGTGTGTGTTCAAATTCAGCTCGGCTCTTGTTAGGAAATTCCACGCCACATTATTGGGTTGTCTTGGAGATTGTATGGCTCCATTCCCAGATTGGATCTCAGGGGAATAAAATAAAAAGAAAACTCTTCAATCGGTCATCAGTTATCTTCCTCAACAAGAGTGGCACTCTTGCTGTGTAAAGCTTAGATTAATTGATACACATTGTTGTATTATTTATGGATATCAAACAATCCCACTTTTCTAATTTCAGAATTAGAATAAATAATGTTTTTAATTAAATGTTTAATGTCTACTATTATTTGTTAAGTAACAATTGTTTTCTGGATTCTGGCCAGGAAACTGCTGCTGTGATGGCAAGAGAAGCTGCTGCATTAAGCCGAAGGTGATGCATCATGGTCATCCTCTGAGGAAGGCAACGGTAAGACAATGGTAAACACTCCTAAATCATCATCCTGGGAGGGATGTAGGAAGTTCCCACCATACCTTCTGCTCTAGCTTTAAAGCATACCTAACAACAGGCACCACCACTAGCAGCTTTCTCAATATAGCTTCCACAGCTTTGAATAGTGCTTCCGAAGACAATAGACAGAGGGCACAACACTATAAGTCCATGTGGGAAGTGTGAGGTATATTCTGCATGAGCCAGACAGGATTATGACAAAGAATTACTGTGAGAACTTTTCATGGTATCACTTCTGTCAAGTAATTTATCATCTGTGGGTGGTAACAGTTGTAGTACAGCGACTGGCTGAGCAGCAGTTGTGATAGTAACCGTAAACTACTGTTAGCTGGCCTTTTCACAGTCTGCATGAGGAGTTCTGCAATGAGAAGAATGCACTATAAAGAATAATATTTGAACAATGTCCATGTTGAACATAGGTCATTGTTGTTACCGTTGTCTTGTCCAGATCAGAGCAACTCTAAGAACACCAGATCTTTGTAAAACAAGGATCTCATAAATAAATGCATGAAACTCTTAGCTGCACATGAGGTCTTTAGCATCATGTTGTTGCTCTCCCACAGAGATTTAACATACCACATGATCTCAGTGCTTTCAAGTTACTTTACAGCTACTCAGGAGTGCAGAGGCAGCGGCATAACCGATAAATATTTTTCAAGGTGAGCTATAGAAACAGTGCATTTTTAAGCAACATCTAAAAAGGACAAAGAAAGCACTGCATAGAAAGCATAATGAGGTAGGCCCTTATATGGGAGCTCCAAAATAAAAGAGAAATGAAAAGAGGAGACTGCACCCCTTGATAACGTACACCAAGTTTATGGTAAAAAGAAAACGAAGCTCCCTACCCCCTCCCCTCTCGCAGCCTTGTCTCTGCGCTGTGTTCAAACACACACTCCTCCCTTAGCCTATATAAGCAGACAGCAGCTGAGCTACCCCTCCACCCTGCACACTCTCCTTTATTAAACACACAAAAGCACCACAAATATCTAAAGTACAGAGAGATATTCTGATGGGATTCTGAGTCAAACTTGAAGTAAAGCAGCATATCTTCACTTTGTATAGAGTGAGCTAATGCTAAAGTGCAGAAAGCCCTGCATTGTAGAGAGAAAGGACTCAGTAGAGCAGCCTGTGCCGCTTCCCATCCCCCACATTCACATAGCAAAGTTCTGCTGCTTTTGCAAGCGGTGATGCTGCGTTCAAGTGCTCGTCGTGAAGCTTGTGAACGCACACTATCACTGCATTCAGTGTTGCCAGCTGAAGTAACAGCCCTTCTGCAAGTAAACATTGCAAGTTAGTCTGCAATTTATGAAAAAATAATGCAAATGGAAACTACGTGAGCATTGCACATATAGTTTGGCTGATATATGTGTAAACAATTAAGTTAGGCTTAATAACTGAAACAGTTAAAGAGCTAAATATAAATTATTTATATTTATATCATTTATATTATATATTTATTCTGGCCAGTCTATTCACATTTAAACCTATTATTGACTGTAAATTAATTTTGTGTTTTACATTTGTTGTCATTGTTTCACCTGTACCTAGTCAATACATGCAGTGGAACTGTAAAGGAAAAACGTTTAGGTTATTTTAGGGTTGTTGTTTTTTTTCGTGTCCGTATGTAACAGTTATAGTAACTGGAAAATCTTAGTTTTTACAATTTCTACATAAATACATAGGATATGTGATTTGTGGTGTGATAGTGATAATTACTGCAGCTCCTGAAGGCAGCACGAAGGCTGCTGCTGCTAGGAGAGCACGAGAGAAGAAAGGGGGTGGGGAGAGCCAGGCTTTCTACTCCTGCTAATTGTATAGGACGACTTCATGCCTCCTGCCTGTCCTAGTGGTAGAGATGTGACTTTAACCAAAAACATAAAATGCCACATTATGTAGCTTACAACTTGACACTTCTTCCAACATCACTGTGACTGTTTTTTTTTTCCCACTTATTTCTCTGTGTCCATCCCCCATCCTTTTTGTCCTCTCTACAGCGCTAACACACACTCAAGCTGCACAGACATGCACAGGTTGTAATTTCATGCTTTCCCTCCACTGTGCTCACTCCCCTCATTTGCTGTTGTCGACACATGGAAGCAGTATGGGAACAGTCATTTCTACCCCTTAGCGCACTCTAACAGAAGTTGACATTGTAGCCTATTTTGTTCCACTCCTTTAACGAGCTAATAAGATAAAGAGCAGAAATGAATGTAACAAGTAGGAACACACAACTCAAGCATGAAGTAATTTTTGTAATCAGAATGGTTGAATAGTTATGGCTGACTTTAAGGCACAATGTGGAGTATATCAACAAGGGGAAAGGGCATTTTAACTATTTTGTTTTGTTCCATTGTTCAGGCCAGTATTGACACGGCCATAAAGTATTGTTTTTTGTCATATTGCATGTATAAACATAGCATGAACATTTGGGAAAAATAACAATAAAATAACACTAATAAAGAGTTCAGTATATAAAAATATAGGCACTAGACATCTATAGTCAAATAAGTATCTCCAGTAAGCTAAAATGTTATAACTTCTTTGTGGCTATTATTCTTCTATTCGTTTTGACAAGGATTTGTTTACTGTACAGTACTTTGGCTTTTCCACCTTAAAGGATACTAAAAGAAACAATTAAATTTTGTATTTTCCATTTGTGTGTGTGTGTGTGTATATATATATATATATATATATATATATATATATATATATATATATATATATATATATATATATATATATATATATATATATATATATATATATATAATTAACTGCAGTATTATGGCTATATTTCTACGTTTTATTAGGCTATAATTCACGATTTATTTCAAATAAATGGTGTTGTTTTTCCAACACTACGGCGTTTTTATTTAAGACGCATAAGGTCTTTTCTAATATATAAACATTGCTGTTACCATTACACCGTTTGTCGAGTCCAGATCCAGCTTCAGGTAGATTCCGTTCCGGGTCTTCATTTTCTCGCGACAACTCGGTAAAATGGCTGTGTCTCGCGGAGCCTCGTGCTGGTTTGGTTGATATCTAGCTCTCTCGCTCTCGTCCTGTAACAGAAGCCCCTACAACACACACTCTCCCACTTGTATTGGCAAAATTTGCATCCCTGGCTCTGTTTTCGTGTGTTTTTTCTTTCCCCAAACTTTCCCCTCTCTGTTTTAACTTGTACGGAGTCGCGGTGGATTACCGGATACCGGTCCGGACGGAGGGCAAAGGGGGAATGAACCGGGATAGCGGGTACGTTCTTCTAAATATCCTTGTATTTATATTCAATGGTTCTTCGGATTTTTATTGTGAGTAGTCGCGTTGCTGACTGAGAGAGGCTGCGAACGACTTGGGAGACAGAGGAATATGGCCGCTCAGGTCGCCAGCGTCGCCACTCTCAATACTAGCCCGCCATCCGAACTCAAAAAGCCGGACCGGGACCCGCAGGATGAGTCGGTGGCGGGAGAGAAGCAGCATGAGAAAAAGGAAGCTGGGACTGACGGGGGCTCTCCCGGCCAGAAGGAGCTACAGGACGGGACCGATGCTGGCAACGCTGGGGGAGGAGGGGATCCTGACATGAAGAACGGCAATTTGCCCAGGGTAAATAATAATAACAGTAATCAGAATGATTCTGGCGGACCCGAAGGGAATAACCATCCCGGAATGGGACACCATCATACGGGCCCCTTTCCCCCACCTCCTTACGGTTACAACCAGCACTTCAGGCCCCCTTTTCATCAACATGGCGGACAACAAAGCCCTGGCATGGCAGCTGCATCGGGGCCGGGCATGATGGACCCATATCCCCCTAACTCACACGAACACGGCTACCCCAACCATTACAACAACTACAGCCCATTCCCGAATAGGACTTCTTATCAAGGCCAGGGCTACGGGGCCATGAATTCCCCACGCAATAGCCAGCCTCCGGCGGCTGGGGGGCAGCCAGGCAAGCAACAGCCAGCAGGAGGAACCGCTGCTATGGCTGCTTCTTATAATAATCAGAGGTATAATATGGGAAACCAACAACCTACATCTACACCAACTTTAAACCAGCTTCTGACATCTCCCAGCTCGGCTAGGACCTATCCGAATTACCCACAGGGGGACTATAACAATCAGGACGGGGCTAACAAGGGACCAGGAGATATGGGTAGCAGTCAGTATGCTGGGGTCCATCCGGGTTGGCAACAAAGGGTCCACCATCCACCTCCTATGAGCCCAGGGAACACTGGACAACCGCCTAACAGAACCCAGGTAAACCACACCATCTGCACACACACTTGTACACTGGTAAAGTAAATGTGTAGTCCAGAAAATGCAGACAAGAGTTGCATTTTGCTTTGGATCAGCCATTGTCTATGTAGCAAGAGCTCTAAAATGGCTGCCTCTCTCTATACCACCCCCCTGCAATAGTGTTTAGAGTGAAAAACAGGCCACATATTCTGATTTAAACAACTTTGAAAGTCGCCGATAGTTGTGTGTGCCTGCGGGATGTACAGGGCGAGAGTTTGACTAAGTACAGTAAGAGTTTGTCAAAGGAAAGTGTGAGCTTGAAGAGATAAGCTGATATTTCTTCGCTGTCCTTCTTCAGGCTTATTGTAGAAAAGTGGGGCTGTTTTTTAAAGCAGAACGTTTCTGAAATCGTTCCTCTTACTTTTGAGCTAACACTGGGAGCTATCAAAGTTGTGTCAGTAGCTGTCAAGACCGTAAACAAGATGCTAATGACAGCGGTTAGTAACATTTGCATAATCATTAAGAACAGCTCTTGTGAAAAAGCCGGATAACGGTGAAGGGCAGAGGACTCTCGTAGATCAGTGAATGACCACAATTAACACCGCTAAGTGTTTACTCGGATCAAAGTGTGATTGCGACCGCGATTGATTCATTTCGGGGGAGGGTTTCATTCATTGTGACTCGCTTTTCGATGCTATTTGCTGTGTTTCCATGAGTGTGTTCGTTGTAAACACGGCCGCGCAGCTCAGAGTTGGGGAAGAGCAGATTGCTCTGGGATTTGAATTATGGAGGTAAAATCCGGCTGTCAGAGCCAGGAGACAGTTGGTCTTAGGTTGACATGCGAGCGGAAATCTGATTGGCTCCCTATCCCTGTGCTCTCGGCCATTTATAATTGCATCTAATGGAAGGCTGCAGAAAAACAGCCCCCCCTGCCCAGAACTCTGTGCCTCTACCATATCAAAACAACATATTCACAGATTTTTCTTTTTTTTTAATCTTTTACTTTTTTTTGAAGCACCCAGGGCGTTTATATAGCCGTGTACAATTTTATATTTTTATAAACTAATGTATTTTTCATTAGTTGATTTCAAAATGGCAGTTTGAAAAAAAAAAAAATACGTTGAGAATATCAAAGATTTCTGCATTACTTTTATGTCCTCCCTCTGCATTAATTTGCATGATGACTGATCTCATGTGGCTTCATTTGTTTTTAATTAGTTGATTATTAAATGTCACATTTGCTGAGTCACATCTCTCTGTTCTTGTGCATTGTTTAGATGAAGTTTATAGGTTTTTACTGACTATATACTTGCTTTCTGATCTGATTCTTGTTGAGCAGATGGAATAGGTGTGGTCCTATAGCTTTGTTGTATGGCTGTGTTCCCCACATCGTAATAAGACCCGTGCTCCTGAAGTCTCATGGCCATGTGAGCGATTGGATTCTGGCTGCAGTTGTGTTTACAAGCTCGGGAGGTGTCAGCCAAGTGTCAGTGCTTTTTTCAGCAGGTTTACAATAGCCTAATTTACTTGCACATGCACACTGACTGTAACCATGTCAACAGTGCTCACCTATATCCGTGTGCTCAGCGATAACAGTTGCAATGTTTTTACTCCACTGTTATGTCATATGTCATGGGTATGCAGGCAGATTGCGTGGGTTTGCTTCCTCCTTTTATTGACTAATTTTAGACTGTAGCCAATTAATTAAATTTCACTATAAACTGCATGATGTCTTTTGCATACAATATATATAGCATCCATGGAAGCACTCACTATAAGTGAGTCAGGTGACTCCTTTATGGAAAAAGCATGCTTTTAAAGGGGTACAATGTAACCTTCTGGTCAAGGGTCTACCGCTTGCTTGCTTGTTTCCATGGATTATTTCTTTGCCTGGAATGTTCTGCACTGTGGCAGAAAAGATATATCTTGCATTTATTCAATTACTTGTTTTTATTGCTCAAAAATACTTAGAAAAACATGCATTCTTATTGTGAGCAGGCCAAGTCTCCATAGAGCTGACCAGTAACTGGCCCTGGTGGCGACACCCCCTTCTCCTTTAAGACTGAAGTTTAATGCCATACATTCCAGGCAAAGCAATAACATCTCTATGGAGACAAGCAGGTGCCAGATCCTCCACCTAGAAAAGTTTCATAGTGCGCTTTTAATTGCTTTTCCTGTGTGGTCCCAAAAATGAGTTTGTCACATCTTTGGTCATATGTCTGCGATTTGTCTTTTGAAAACTTTCCAGGTGGCACCTTTTTTACATAACAGCCTCATTTTCCACTTAAGGGTTCTCACCCTGGGTAGACACAGTTCATCCTGGGAGGTTACACGCCACTTGTTGCAATGCTTCAAAATAAATGGTGCACGCGTTTCACTTGTTGTTGATTGCCTCCTACGGCTCAACACAGCCAGGTAATTCATGTGTGTCTAGACTGAAATATTACAACCTTTTATGTCCAGTAATTCTACCATAAGATCCAGGCGACTGAGCACAAGACTGTTATATTTATCAAACCTCACATTTTGTGATGGTTGGTAGAAAAATGTGGGAAAAAGGATGGCTTGCTTGGTAAATTGCTGTTCAGTGCTGTTTATCACCGTGGATTTCCCATTTGACACTACTTTTGTGTCTCACAGCCAGTGTAAATCTCTAGGTCAGCTGACAGCTTCACGGCAAATACCTGTACTCAGTTATAGTGGCAGAGAAAAATATTTTGACTATCTATAAACTAAGCCATGTTTCATAATGTACTACTGTCACTCAAGTTGTTGTATTTTCTCGTAATGAATGAAATGTGCATAGGTACGGTATGAGTTCAGTATTGGTTTAAAGTAAATAAATATTTATTTATTTATTTATTTATAATTAAAAATGCATCAATATGAAATACAGGGCCTAAAGGATTTTTGTTTACTCCTACATAATTTTTACTTTATTGTTTAGCTCTTTATGTCTCTTTTGCTTAATATTTATCTAGTAATCATTCCAACAAATAGGCCTGTCACAGTAACACATTTTAAGTGTATATATATATATATATTGCTACAGATAAATATTGCGCTAAACGATAATATTGAAACTAATTTATGCTACTGACACAAAATAAAGTGGGATAATCCCTAAACTATTTTTAAATAGACAGTATCATAAGGAATAAGATGCAAATAAATAGCAGAATGAACCAATAATTAGACATAGAACTGATTTATTCAACTCTCTACTGTTCAAATCTTATTGTATTACAACAAATATAACACACATCTCACCACTTTTGCAGAGAAAATGCACCCACGATAAATATTGAGCTCCAAAATATATTGTTCCAGCTTTCATACATACAAGTCGATATAGTAATTATTGTGTCATACTGCTCTGTGCTGCTAAGTGCTGTTGTGTTGTGTTGTGTAAAAGATGGACTGCACAGTTGCACTTTTTGCATATTACATATAGTTAAATGGAAAAGTATGAGCTGTACCTAAAGTAACTGAATATTCTAGAGGCATGATTTTGTACGGTGTGTCTTGATAAGGAGTGTGAACAGTGTCTCCCGTTGAGTGGACACACAAGTGACAGGAGCACTGTCCATGTTCTGACAGTGCTTGTCATAAGGCCAGCACTTCTGCACATACTGTTCACCTGGACAACTTGTGTGTTTGATGTTTGAGTGGTGAGCTGGATGTGGCTGCCAGTCGACCAAAGTTCACTTTCAGAGCTGGAGTTTTCACCGGCTTTCCCTGTGGAACAACTGTCCACAAGCTGCTGCTGGCTGTGTTTCATAGGACTGTCATGATAACAAATTTTGAAGTGTGATATATTGCTGAAGAAAATATAGACAAATATAAACATTTTAATACACATATTTCAATATAAACAACACAATATTGAATGCGATTATGTCACTGACACAGTAACCCTAAAGCAGTATTTCCCCCAAAAAACAATTTTATAACAAATTAAAGCCTTGATGAGTCATAGAAGTTATTTATTCAACTCTCTACAGCTGAAATTTCATCATAGTACAAAAAAATTACAAAATTACAAAAGAAAAAGTACCCACGATAAATATAACCCCCACAAATGATTGTTCCATCTCTCATCTTTTGAACGATAAGCCGATTATAGTATTTATCATGACATGCCTAGTGTTTCAGTAAAGTTTAAATACAAATTCAACTCTGTTGGTTAAAAGTGCTCTTTTAATTGTCCTGTATAATTATCTGAAATGATTGAATGTAGTGTACTTTACGGAGGCCCTCACCTGCCCTGAATCACCTGCTGCAAATGAATTAATGCGTTAATTGAGGGGTGGGCCAGGCTCATATTGTGTGTTTTCATCACACACTCAAACTCACCTCAGTGTTGTTATTGTTGTGGATATCTTTGTGCCAGGTGCTTCCCCCACCTCCTGCCAAACGCATCAGGAATGCCCCACAGCCTCACACTCCTACTTCCCCCAATCCAGCTAGAAATTAAGAGAGAACCAAAGATGCACAGTACATATATTTGTCAGAAATTCCCACTGTTGAAAGTATAATGAAAAACTTTGAACCTACCAAGGGTGTTGCTTATTAAACTGATGGCCGTTAATGAGGCCCTCACATACTTTAACTGTTGTATAAGAAAACCCGCGGGGGTTTCAAATCTTACAGATATTTTATCATTCATTTACTAAGTAGAGATAAGTCATAAAACAATTATTTAACAGAACTTGCAATGATTTTATTTAGCACTCTGATGTTTAGGTGGAGAAAAGGAAATTAAATTGGAGAGCTGGTGATTATAATTTTTTTTTTTTTAAATTAAAGGCCATTTCTTTTTATTTTATCTGAATACAACAAATTTTGGATTGAATGCAATTATTTTAATTTTTCTTTTGTATGCAGCAATTATTTCTGTTCACTTGAGGTTAGGTCAGTTTTTCAGTGATATTGTTGGGCTCTAACTACTATATATCAGTAAAATAGTCAGGGGTTTATTATTTTAGATTGGTCGACTTAATTTAAATTCTTTTTAACCAGATGAAGATGGATTAATGCTCACTGAAGGTTTCTAGATGGAATACAAATAAAGTGTACTATTATCAAAGATTGTATAGTGCTTTAGCGTCTGCATAGTCCAGATAAGATTATTCAGATTAATCGCTGCAGTCCTAATATATTCTAGTCTAAAAAAAAAAAAAAAAGGAAAAATTATCTAAACAATTATAACACATGATTGGGTTCGTGAGAACTAGACAAGACGCAATTTGCAATAAAGAATGTTTGTGGTTAAATTCACAATTTTAGGCAAGTTAACTGTTTTACATTGATGCTTTGATTGTAGCACTGCTTTTTTGAATAGTTTATCAAGTCCTTAACCCTTTTTTGTCTGAGCCAAATGTAGGCACATCATTTTCCACATGTGCCACAAGATCTTGTCCCATCCCTAGTAATTAAACTTCATTCTCCTGTAACACTAGTTTAAATTTCAGATATTTGGCAACACGTTTGTTTAGAAAACTCAATTTATCTGAAAATTATTTAAAATCTCTATTTTGTCCATAAATGTATGTGCTGTGACCTGCAGTCTGTATTAGAAACCATCCATGTTGCCTGGTGCCATCAAATCACAAGGCTGCAGTAAAGGTCATGTGTGCTGCGTATTTGCATTCATCACCAAGTGTTATCCTTGTTGCTCAAGGTTGTATTAATTGTTTGACCTTGGATCTCTAATGCTACACAGTGTTTACTTGCTCATAATCGGTCCAACTTAATGTTAAATGCCTTTTTACTTTCACTTCAGTCAGTATCGAGAAACAACTAGTGTGCATTTAAAAAGCAGGAAGTTGACTGTTGCTCTTTCGTGCATAGTGCTGAGTAATGATTCTCCACAGGCCACATGGACAGCACGCCGCCTCCCCTCCCAGCGCCGCGTGGATGTGTGCGAGGGAAAAACGGTGTCAGTGATACCCAGGGGAGGGACAAGGGAGGGGAGGGGAGGAGGGCGTTTTGTGAATGATCTCGGTCTGGCCCTGACAGCTGTGTGTATTTGTGTAGAAAGTGTTCCAGTTAGTCGGTGGTCGCGCTGAAGCGTCCTCTACCGCCTCAGGAGCCTCTCTGACCTGCTCTTACTCCACGTGTCACCAGCCATCCGTCTTTCTTTAGTAACGCCAGGCTTTTCATCCTGCTGACAGCCCCAGACACTGCTGCCTTTTCCACCATGCCGCTTTTTCCACACAAAGTCAGTGTTGTCTGCCCTGGCTTGTGTCTATGCATGGCTAACTATGGGACTATATACCACACATTTTATATACCATCCAAACGGCTATTTCAACATAATAGTACTTGTTCTTTGCATTCCTGTGTCTGGCAAGGCACTTTTAGGTTCCATTTTCGAAAAATGTACGCTTATTTACACAATAAATTAACTTGACCTAACTTTTATTATATTGTGGTAAACCTACAGAGACCAGATAGCCCGTAGAATGCCCAATAATGACCTATCCTATGTCTGTACCAATTCACCAAAAGTTTACTCTTCTTTCAACGTGGACTAAGGTAACAGTTCATCCGTACCCAAATGTCAAAGTTAGGAACCTGCACTGGGCCACGCTGGGATGCAAAAGGTAATTCATTTCTCCTGACATTTGGCTTCTAAAATGCTCCAGATTAGCATAGTAATATCCTTCTGCATGCCTGTGTGAGAAGCAGACTTCATTTACATGACGTATGGTATGTGTGTGTTCTATGAAATAAAGTGGTTAACCTTTAAATGGGTGCAGTTGTTTAATACTCAAAGGTGGGGAATGATGCTTCCGCTGCATTCACCTTTGCTCTCTCTATTCGACGGTATAAAGGTCTGGAACGGGAATAACTAAGCTCTGTGAAAGGAACAGTTGGGTCTCATTCCTCACTGAATCTTCTGGCGGCTGTGGCAAAGTCTGTGCATATTACTGGCACGTTAGGCAAGGTTTCTTCACATTTCTTAGAAAACATTTTCATTTTATTTTAACCAGAAATAACTTCTATTATTCAGAATTTTCTGTTCATATTTAGATCATATTTACGAATGTATCTTTAATCGTAAACCACAATAAAATAATTAAACTTACACTTTCCACCAAACAATTGCTTAACATCTTAAAAATAGTTGACTATAACGACATTGGCAATTAATTTATTTGAAATGATTAAACATCAACATGGCAAACAAATTTTGTAAATAGTTTTTGTTGCTTGTGTGTTTTTTGTTTGTTTAGTTGTTTAGTTGACCATATTACATCAGTGTAGCTTGTTATATTTTGTCTGAGAAATTGTTAGTTGAACATGGGCTGTTGAAGTGACTCATGAAAAGATCATTTAGTCCAAATTACCTCATTGACATCAGTGTTAGCAGTGAAAATTATATATTGGAGTTGTTTCTACCTCTCAAAGAGAAAATTGATAGTGAACAATTTTAAACATTATTTGAAATTGGATGTTCTATGAGTGATTGTCTTCTTAGTTTAATGGCTCATTTACTTATATTGGAGTTCAATGATCCCAATAGAAGCTTATAGTATCCAGTAAAAGTGGTGTGTGAATCAGATGGTGAGCGGACACATTTTTCCTGTCGGTGTGGAAGAGAGGGAGCGCAGCGCAGTGTGTCTTGTGTGTCAGAGTTGTGACTAACCATGAGGCAGCCACTGACCCAGCCAGTTCCTTAAGTGGCTTCTCCTCATTCACCAGCCAGACTATTTTTGGCATAGTAGTGAGTGACACACTTCTCGTAATGGGTCGTGGAGGGTGCCAATGGTCAGTCTGAATAAGCATCCTTCTCTCAGTGCAAGCCGAGCCTGGCCCCGTGATGTAACCGATCGCTGTCTGACGAGTGGCCGGCTGTGAACACATCAAGAGCCTTATCAGTGAGTGGAGAGGGGAGCACACATAGAGAGTCTCCTCTGATGGGACTCCTGGTCAAGTGCTCATGTGATCTGCTGCTTCAAGCTTTAATACTGTGTTTGTTATGTGAAGCAGGGTTATCACAGTGCAGTCATCTGCCCATGACTTTGTGTGAATCGTTAATTTGCTGTTATTACCAGTCAGTGATTACAACAGTGACATGACACATATTGTCACCAAGAGCCTCTGATACAGTGCTTTTACTAAAACCAATTGTGAATACAATTTTTTTTTTTTTTTTTTTAAACCTTGTAGTCCTAAGTATTGCGTTTAGATAAAGGCTGCATAATATTAGAAAAGATTCACACATGTGATTGATATTGTGATATTTTGTATATTTTTTGTTTTTGACACGCTAATTTTAGTATATGTGCATGCCTTATTTGAAAAGTCAGACTCTAACAACAAAAACATTTGAAAACTAAGATTAAATCAAAGCTAATTTAGGAAAATACTGTGGTGGTATTGCTATATTGCTATTGTTGTTGTGCACCCATAGTTAAGATTTGCAGTTTTTTAATATAAGTGTTGCTGTTCAGTGCTCAGTCCAAGAACACTCATACTTGACTTATAATATGAGCTGCTGAACTAAGAATTCTATTAATTTCAGAGCATGTTTCTTGAGGTAAAAAACTACAGGCTTGGAAAGTTGTTTTTCCAATAATGGGATATTTTGTTGTTTATAGTGGACATTCTATAACTTAAATTATTGCAGTCCTTTGATAAGGGATTTGATATTTACACCTACTGAACTTTCGATTTGATTGTGATATTTTGTGCAATCCTAGAATGAATGAAGAGATGCCATTTGTTTTCACTGTCTTTTATTGCGGAAGAGCATTTATATCTGCACAAATTGCGCGGAATCCTTAATGCTACCAGATGTATTCAAATTTGTTATTTATAGTGGTCTATCTTCAGTTAATAACCGTTGTTAGTAGATGTAGATATTGCATTTGGTAAGATAACATGACAGATGTGATTCGTACACGCTGGCATTGCACTAGTCTTATTTCATTTTAGGCATTTTACCATGTAATGTTACTGCTTTGTACTTGAAAAGTGCAATAAAAAAAGTAAAATGCATTGTTATTGTATTACTTGTAGAAATGAACTGGGTTTGCAAGTCAGTATGACCAACTGAATTTGCATGTAAATGGAAGAAATAATAACTTTTACTACTTTGTCCTGACAGTTACTTTGGTCCTTCAAAATATTTGCTTCAAATTGACCGAAATATTACTCTTTTTACCTGTAAAAATCACATGCCAACTTCATTTCCTGCAACCATACAAAAAGTGTTCCTGTCTGCGTTAATTCCCATCGTCTTTTCCACTCCCGAAAGGTCATTATGTTTTGCTTTCACTCTCAGAATAGGCTGTTTTTTTATTGTGTGAACAGGTGTATTGTCCATCACTTTTCTGCCATCACTGATGCAGTCGGCTCCCTCCTGCTGGCAAATGACAAGTGTGCAGGTGGTTGGGGCCCGTTTATCGCCGCGCCGTGCCCTGTTACCCGTTACCCCGGCGCCTCGAGAGCTCACACAGTCCAAAGCCCCACTCTCCATGTTTCTCCTCTGGGAATAGGCTCCTGTCACCTGGAAATAGAAAGTTTGGCCTGACAGGTTGACAGGCGGCAGTCAAGGCCAGCATTCATGCAGTTGTACCTTTTGACTTTAACATCATACCGACAAGTCACATACCATCACATGATTTTTTTTGTGAGCAGAGAGTAACTTCTTCAAAAATCTACTCTGCCCCTTTACAATCATTTGTGTGTAAGAAAAAAAAATAAAGTGCTCCTACCTGTTACAGTAAAAGTGGATCTTTTTGTTGGCAATGAAATGATTATTGTGCCCTTCCAAAGAATATGAAAGGGAATACCATAAATTAATGTATACAATTTATTATTACTTTCTTATTTTATTATTAATATTGACATAAAATTTGGCCTGCCATAATTGCTATATTGACTTTTCGTTCAATATATGAAAGCTGAAACTATATATTCTGTAGCTCAATATTTATCATACAATTTCTTTTCAATAGTGGGGAAATTGCTGCCCTTTTTAAGTTAAAAGGTAAAATTTGAGCTGTAGAATAAATAACTTCTATGCAGTGTTAATTTCGTTGACAAAAACTATGACGAAATTATTTCGTCAACGAAGGTTTTTTGCGGACGAAAACGAGACGAAAACTAAATAAAAATTACTTTTAAATGACGAAAACGATGACGAAATAGACGGACATTTTCGTCAACAAATAAAAGACGAAACGAAAATATAACCTGTGACGAATAATAGATCCATGGTGACGAATAAGTGGTCAGGACTCCTCAGGAGAAGAGAGAGAGGAACAAGCGGCCGCTGCGCTAAAGAGCCAATCACAGCGCGCGTTGTTGCGCGGTGCCGAAAAGCTGACGCGCCCCGCCGAGAAACATGAGGAGGACAGAGGAGCAACAAGTGCTAAGAGAAGATGTTGGCGACTGGGATTGGGAGAAAAAGACGGTCTGACCTGTGGTCTCACTTCACGTTTGATAACAAAGAGAATAAGACGACGTGTAAACCATGTGGCACGTCAATCAAGGGGAAAAAGAGTTAGGGTTAGAGTTTTAGAGTTCAAAGGTTGTTACAGTACTTGTTATGCATTAATAAGCTGCAGTAATAAACTGTATAGGGCAAAAGGGCCTTTGACACCTGCACTTTAATTTTTTTTAAATATATTTTGGATTTAGCTGTGAATTATCATTTTGACAGTTACTGCTGTGGTTTACACTGGTGTCATAAAGACAGACAGCAATAATTTATACTGTCTTTGTGCTTTGTTTGCTACTGCTTTTCCATTTAAACATTGAAACACATTTTCAATAAAAACAGTTGTGTTTAAATATAAAGTGTGAAATGTTTGCATATTAATATCCCAATTTCAAGAAAGTATAGTTTTATGTTCAGTGTAAAAGGTAAAAATTGATACGTGTGAAAAGCTTTTAGTCGACTAAATCTATTGTAATTTTAGTCGACTAAATCTATTTTCATTTTAGTCGACTAAAACTGTTTTCATTTTAGTCGACTAAAACTAGACTAAAACTAAAACAAATCTGATGACTAAAACTAGACTAAAATTAAAAGTAATTTTAGTCAAAAGACTAAGACTAAAACTAAATTAAAATTCCTTGTCAAAATTAACACTGCTTCTATGGCTTATTGATTCTTCCTGCTGTTAATTTGATGCAGGTCATGCTTTTTAATTATACTATGTATTTAAAAAATATAAAATGATAGAATTATCCTGTTTCAGTGTCAGTGGCATTAAGTAGTTTCAGTACTTCTCTTTAGCAGTATATTGTGCTTCGTGATATCGATTATATCCTATTTATTTTCATGATTGTATCATTACATGTATTTGAATGTGATGTCTCATGTACTTTACATTACAGGGATTTGTTTTTTTGAAATTGTACTGAAGTTCCTTAGATTTCCAGCTGATTTTACAAGCTTGTCTAAAATTCCTCATTAACCTCCAGTTGGCTTCCTTTTGTGTCTTCCCTCATTTCTGCTGGATAGATAAGTTGATTTGTCATGCCACTGTGCGAGCCCCCTACTTCCTCTCCTCCCTGAACATCTTTTGAATTCCAGAGAACAGCTGGGTGAACATCTGGGTGAGTTGGGAGCCCTGGAAAGAGCTTACATTGGTTCTGAGTAGCAATAGACGTTTGCATAGACACCCCCCTTCTGCCCGTCCTGGAGATTCCCTTCATTTCAGTCGGAGTCGTGCAACGGTCAGCTTCTCACTTGGAAGATAAACTAAATACTTAATTGAGAACAAGGGCTGTTTTGAAGTTTTCCCTGATGTTTTACTCAAGCGCTCACTGGAAAACGTGCTTGGAACATGGCTTGTTTGGTTGTTTTTTTCTTTCATGGATAGGAATTTATGGATGATGTACACTACCAGTCAAATGTTTGGACACACCTTTTCATGCAATGCTTTTTTTTTTTTTTTTTTTTTTTTTAATATACAGACAACATCAAATATATGAAGCAAGATATATGGCATTATGTAACAAAGAAAAAAAGTTAAATAACTCTTTGCTTTGTCGAAAGATAGTTAGTTTTTTCTTCTTGGCTACATAATTCCATATAACTTTCTTCAAATATTTGATGTTGTCTGTGTATTTGGTTTTATTTTTGGTAGTGTATAATGTATCATTTTTGCACAAACTTTCAAAATGTAAATGGATCCTGTTTTTCTCAGTAACAGACTCAACAACAGTGTTAAAATGCATAGAGCCATACAAAGAACATAAAAGTAACTAAAGCATTGTTTTTATGTTCCGTATTTGAGGCAGCGTTTGTTTGCTCCTTGTTGAAGTCATTGATATGCCTGCCCCTGTTGTGTACTCGCCTTGCTTGTGCACTGGTCATTATTAATGAATAGGGGAAGTACTAGGCATGTTACTCCAATAGCACATGTTCAAAACTTTGGTCAAGATAGCTCTGACAATTTAAGGTCAGTACAACCTTTTTACACATGCTTATGAACTGGAAAAGAGCTGTATTATTTAAGTTAAGATAGCATCATTTAGCATGTGCAGGAAGTGATGGGATATCATGTGACCCTTGTGCCGGCACCATATGAGGACTAGCTAGCATGTGCAAGGTTAGCGCGGGTACATTGCGTGTCCAGGGGCTTTAACAGAACAATGGTGAGTGTGAGCGGCGGGCCCGAGCCGTGTGGCGGATTAAATTAGCAGCAGTTGTTTATCGTCTGTGCCCCCCCCCTCCCTCCCTCCCTCCTTCACTCCACTACAACCACCCCCGGTCCATCTGCTCCCCCCCACCCCCACGAACAAATCCTTTCCTCTGTGTCCGCACATGAACACTTTTCAGTACTCGCACTATCCAACCCAACGATGACACAGAAGACTCAGCTCAACCTCTTGTGCCAAGCAGGCTTTCCCTCTATGCAGATTAGCCATGTGCTAATTGTATTTATATATTTATTTTCTCTACTGCTGGAGAGCCAGAAAACGGGGAGGGGTGGAGTTTGAAATTGATTAGATGACTGAGCAGAAAATAGAGACGGCATGTTGCCTGGGGTTTAGCAGCATTGGGAGAATCTGCTTTGTTTTTACTTTTTTGTCAGTCTTTGCACTCAAGGCTATTGTAAAGTAATATTTAATTGTTATGTTGAGAAAGCTAATTGTTGAGTTGTTTTAGCTTCAGGAATCTTTTTATGTGTCTTTTATAAATTAATGTATTCTTAATATTACATTAAGACATCTCACAAAGGGCTATTTTAACCATGTTTTCACCCTCAAAATCTGTTCAGTGTGCTCAACATTAATATTTAGTAACAAATCTAAATACACATTTAAAATACAAATATTAGGTATTTCCTTAGAAGTACTTGTTCTTTCCTTTTTTTTTTAATCAAGCTCAAGGACCCACTAAAATGTTGCAAGTCCCATCTTCCACCAAGTTTCACTGCCATGTAATTTCCATGATTTACAAACATTAATTCTCAGCTCTTATTCTTTGCATCAGCATTTGTTTATTTCAAATCGTAGAAGCAAAAATTTATTTCTTCCATTCTTTTTTTCTGATAATGACATAACACAATCTTTCATTCACATTTAGCACTTTATTTAAGTAATTCCTGACTGTAATGTTAGAAAGTAGGACATTCATACACAAGGTCTTACAACTGCCCAGCAAAGAGTCTAGCCTTGATATTTCTCTGGAAAAGTGCTTGTTCTTTGACAGAAGGGCAAATCTGCTCTTGTGGCACCCCCTGACCTTCAAACATGAATACAAACTGATAGAGATTGTGCGAGGATATGTAACAATCTAGCATGGACGACTTCAACAACACAAGGTAGTAAACAAATCAATGAGGGTTCCAGCCGTGAGGTGCTACCCTTTAGATAGACAGCTGGATTCTGTTTTAGTAGAGAATGTCAATAGTTTGTTTTTTGTAATGATTATTCAATTATTTAAATCATCATCAACTTTTATTTATTGATTAGTTGCAATTAATCTGTTGCCTTGTTTAAATCTTGGTCACATGATTATTAGATGTGTACCGGTGAACAAAATATAAAATGGTGATCTACTTATGTGTTTGTTTAATACTAAGTACCAGATAAAAAAGCATGATATAAAGAAATGTACCCTGGCACATGCTTTCTCTCCTGCAAGATTTGAATGGATTTGGTCTTTCCTGTTGTAGTTTGTTAGCATGAAGTCATGTTTAAGGTGGACTGGAGAGCATTAGGAGAAGTTTCAGCCCTCTGCGGCACCTTTACGGATGACACTGGAGGCTCTGTAACAGCTAAAGCGGCTCATTAGGAACGTGCTATAGCTCATTTCTGTCCTGCTCAGCTGCACTAAATGAACAACATGCCCACTTTCCTTTACTCCGCTTGAGACTATTTGTGAGTTTGTTGCTGTAATTGGACAAAAATCTTTGAATAGACAGATGAATTGATGCATTATAAAAGTGTCAAAGTGATGGCATTTTCCACTATTTATCATCCTTGTAGCAGTAGTATGAAAATACAGGAGTAGATTAGTACTGTATTAAGACTAATTAGTCTTTAAATGTGAGATTTCCTTACCCAAAATAATCCATTATAAATCTTCATTATGTTCTTTATTCTAATGAGTCATGGTTGAGAGTGACCTGATATTTAATGCAATACATGATTCCTTGACAGCAGTCACCATACAGTTTGACTTACTTTGACTTGCTTAGATGGAAACAAACAATGCCATTCATAATATTGCATTATATATGACACTTCCACCTGGTTGTGTGAATGTGCATACTGGTCTAGTCTCCCAACTAGGGTTGTCCAAAATGTTAGTCGATGATCATGATTATTCAGGTCACAATATAATTGTAAGAACTAAAAAAAATATTGTGACTGTCTTAGAAGCAAAATTCATTTCAGTTCAATCTAGACTGTAAAAATGTAAACCTAAATGTATAATGCTTTTATATGTGTGTGTGTGGGGGGGGGGGGGCTGTGCCATTGTTGTGTCTACTGGCTCACAGATAGATGTTTAAAGTGCACGGGAGGTCACCAGAGAGACTTCTACAGGGCCCTGTTACGTCTTTCCCCGTGGTCCGCTCTGTAATGACCCTGGGGAACGTAGTAGCACCCCCCCTCATCCTCCCAGTCACAGCCTCCTCCACACAAAACATAACAGCGGAACGCACACACCTACTGTCCTGAACATGAGGAGCTGTGGCCTGAGGGAGGCTAGAGGGAAAACACGGAGCGGAATGTGTTATCTGGGCTAATGGATTAACCTGACCAGTCTGACAGCACAAGGTTGCCAAGCACCTTGAAATAGCTAAGACTAGCTTTCCAATCACAAAACAGAACAAATATAAGACCACATAGACTAGTATATCCTCATGGACCATTACGGAACCTACCTGGATGACTGAGGGATTACACGGATACATGGCCACGTGGAAAGTACTCTTACTTAATGCTGAAAATGACATTCTGCTGTCTAAATAAAGAGTTTTATTATCAAGGTATTGGAATCTGTATGTCTATTCCTCATTATTGAAATTTTAGTATTGTGACAACACTAGGCTAGAGGACCCATACCAGAATTTGTCATGGGCCTTTTTGATTTACTTCAGATGCAGAGGTTTAATTCCCCTGTGTGAAATGTGAAAATGTACTAATTCAAAACTGCTTTTAAGTTGTGCATCCTATTGCTTTGTGGCTGTATTGTTTAAGTTTACCTTTTGAAGGTGACTCAGTTTTTGGCAATAATTTTGTGTGATTCAAAGTAAAGTATGAACTTTACTTTATTTTGTCAGATGATTTCCATACAAAAAAAACAAAAAACATATGTCATTGTCAGAGAAAGTCCTGGAAAACTTGTGGAAAAGCCTTGGATGCGTGAAGGCTGACCCTGCCAGGCTGTGGAGCCCCCCACAGCTCCACATGACCCCCTGTCTACTCCAGTACTGTCATTCATACAGTGCCAAAGCTTGCTGCTTTATTAAAGCCCAGGAAGAGCAGGCCCTGGCCCAGGTTCAAACAGCACTGCAGCTGGGACCTGTTACATTTTCGGCACACTGCCCTCTCCCTCTTGCTCTGCTATAAATAGCTCCGTGGTTGTCTCCCTTAACCAAGGAAAGAGGTTTTGAGGGAGGAAAAAAGCACACACACACAGATTAATAACCGTGGGAAGCAATGAAAGCTTTGTGTCTGCTGCCCGAGGTCAACAGGCTGGAGGTGTTGTACTTGAAAGCGCGCGCTGTGGCCTGTGTTTTCAGATAGCACTACGCGGGGTTTGATAATGATGCCACACAAAGATGAGACGTGTTGACAGGGATTTTGACACACATTTGATTTAGTCTGTCCCTGCTGCACTCACAACTCAGGATGGGCCTGAAAAGAATATTACAGGGGCTGCTTTTTATTGTGATCCTTGTCATTTGTCTGATTTTAACATTACATTAGGCAATAGCTGCATTACTACTTCATTTCATTTTTCATTAATGAAATAATGTAGCAATAGTTGTTGCTCATTGTGTAACACCATTACAAGCTTAATTACTGTTTAACATGTTCACGTTAAACAGTCTAGAATTAGACAATCATAGCTTTGATCTTGACTTTGCTTTAATCAGCATTTGCAACACTCTCTGAAGACACTGTCAGCCAGGCAAATTCATTATAAGCACAAACACTCCATTTCCAAAGAAGCTTGTCACTTTAGATTGGTTTATTTTAATCAGTAAAATTATTTATTTTTTAATAGAAGGTGAAACCATGATATTGAAGCAGAAGCCTAATTTTTCCACTTCATAGTGTTTGCATAATAGATGTAGTACTCCTTAAATTAACTACACATGGCTAATTTGCATTGCATTGAGTCAATATGAATAACATGGCTGAATAATCTCAGGTTTCAAGCAATGCCATGTAAAGACAAATTCATATTTTGCCTCAAGTTGGACAAAAACATAAATTTCTTTTCTCTGCACACTGAATCCATGTGCATGCTGGAATTTTTATTTTATTACGCCACACTCTCCCAAGTCTTATTTTCCTCTTTTATGACCTTGGCTTCTTCTGCTGACAGTCCCCTCTACCTCACCCCTGCCCTCCCCGATACTTCCTTTTCCCCTCTCCATCTCAAGCCAGAAAAGGGGCTGTCTGTCTGGGCCATGTGGATCTGTGGAGTCCCTGCCGGCCAAGGTCAGCCCCCAGCACTCCACCCGGGGACTCCATCCTGACGTAGGCCCAGCTGACGGGTGGGCTCGGGTCCAGATACCGCAGACACTTCCACTTCCTTAAGCTTATTTTCATAGAAAGCCTTTGCCGTAACAGTATCCACCCACTGGCACAATGATCTCCTGGGCAGGGAAATGGCTCCTGGCGGATATAGTGGGCTTGTTCATTCATTCATAGCCAATTTTTTCCCTTTTTCTAGTAAGGAAAGTAAATCCACAACTGTTTTCCCACTCCCCCTTGTGCTTTCTGTTCTTTTTGCTTGATAAGATGTTTTCTAAATGATGCCTGCAGAGTCATAATTTTTCCTCACAACTGATAAATGCCTTTTGAATGAAAGCCACTTAAGAAACATTATTGACCTGCCATTTCATTTGTGCAACTTAAAAACCCACATCAAGCATTACCTCCTTAACCACCATGACCAATTTCATCATACTCAGTTTATATTTCTATCTGAGATTATGATTAATCTTCCTTTTTTTTTTTTTTTTTTTTTTTTTTTTTTTCTTTTTCTTTTTTTTTTATTCTTCCAGCCCTCAAGCCCCATGGACCAGGTAGGGAAGATGCGGAACCAGCCGTACACAGGGCCAAACCCATACACTCAGCAGCAACAGGGGCCTCCCAGTGGGCCTGGCTCCCAACAGGGGGGCTCTTATCCCGGGCAAGGCTATGGACCTCCAGGCCCACAGAGGTACCCAGTGGGTATGCAGAACAGAAGTATGCCGTATGGACAACAGGTCAGTTCAATTAGTAAAACAAGTGTGTTGTTTTGAATTTGCAGTGTTTGTGTTACAATTTCATCTGTTTATGAAGAGACTGCAATTTTTTTGGCGTGGAGTAGCACTAAGATTCCCATTTTGATGTGGGTCCACTTGTGCCACTTGCTTTCAAAATTTTTTGGGAGGAACAGTTGGAGGTTTGTGATACTTCTAATCTACAAGGTCACAGCAGCTTTTTTGTCCTTTCAAAGTTGTGTCATTGATTAATTGTTATTGGTTATTGTCACAGATCTGGCATATCAATATCTACAGTACTATCTTGTCTCACGTGTTCTCAGAAATGGCTGTTTATGGTATGTGCTTGAAATAAAATAAAGAACCAAAAGCTTTTTATACACGAAAGGCTGACCATGAGTCTTAGATTTCTTATGTTCAGAGGCAACATTACAGTGCTGTCTCATTGAGAACCCTGTCATTTTAGCACATCTACTTACTCAAAGCACAAATTGAGGGCCTACTTGAACTCTCAGCAGTGGCGCACATGTAGAGAATCCCATCGGGTGAAGGCTCTTTCTCTCGTGACCATTGTGTAGCGTGATTATCTCATAGTGGCCTGTCTAGTGTCTGACCATAGACTCCAAGTGCCATACGACGAAGAAAAACAACTCTTCTATCTTTGTTCTACACATAAAATATCGCCACTTGATGTTGTTTTAAATGCAATTCCTAACTCTCTACTTTTTTCCTTAAGTTTTTATGTTGCCGTAATGCCTCCCTCAGCAACATGTGGCTTTTTCTCTCATAGTGTCTTACATTATTATTATTATTACAGTGTTTCCTCACAAGGTCAGCGCTTTCTCCTTCTGCGCTCCTTGAGGGTAATGAAACGAAAACGTTGTATTGAAAGGCTTTGCGCGCACACTGTCGGGTAGAATATGAAAAGGCTTATATTGAAGTTCAAGGAAATGAAGTCGAAACTCAATTTTTATTTTCATGGCTGTAATTTAAAGTGATGCGTGGCAGAATTTCAACACTTAGATGTTTTTCTTATGCACTCTTGACTGTTCAGTTTACAGCCAGATACTCCTACAGTGTGAGCACAACACCTGTCTTTCTCTCGTCATCTGTATGCTTTGATTGCTCCACTGAGAGTGAACAGTTCCAAGACTTGAGTTATTTTTATAGGGTTTTATTTTGTTCAAGGTTTTTTCTGTGCATCTAATGTTTTTGTACTAAGTGATTTTCCTCAGAGGGGAGCAGTAGAGAAAATCTGCAATAGAGATAACTTAAGTTGGTGTTGATTGACAGCATGTCTAAATCTGAAACCTTACTACTTTGGCTTCTCATTTTAAGTTGGCTTATACACTATATTGCCAAAAGTATTCACTCACCCATCCAAATAAAGAAATCAGGTGTTATAATCACTTCCGTGGCCACAGGTGTATAAATTCAAGCACCTAGGCCTGCAGACTGTTTCTACAAACATTTGTGAAAGAACGGGTCGCTCTCAGGAGCTCAGTGAATTCCAGTGTGGTACTGTGATAGGATGCCACCTGTGCAACAAGTCCAGTTGTGAAATTTCTTCGTTCCTAAATATTCCACAGTCAACTGTCATTTGTATTAAAACAAAGTGGAAGCGATTGAGAACGACAGCAACTCAGCCACGAAGTGGTAGGCCACATAAACTGACGGGGCGGGGTCAGCAGATGCTGAGGCGCATACTGCACAGAGGTCGCCAGCTTTCCACAGAGTCAATTGCTACAGACCTCCAAACTTCATGTGGCCTTCAGATTAGCTCAAGAACATTGCGTAGAGAGCTTCATGGAATTTGTTTCCATGGCCAAGCAGCTGCATCCAAGCCATACATCACCAAGTGCAATGCAGTACGCCACCACTGGACTCTAGAGCGGTGGAGACACATTCTCTGGAGTGACGAATCGTTCTTCATCTGGCAATCTGATGCATGAGTCTGGGTTTGGCGGTTGCCAGGAGAACACTACTTGTCTGACTGCATTGTGCCAAGTGCAAAGTTTGGTGGAGGGGGGATTATGGTGTGGGCTTATTTTTCAGGCCCCTTAGTTCCAGTGAAAGAAACTCTGAATGCTTCAACATACCAAAAGATTCTGGACAATTCCATGCTCCCAACTTTGTGTGAACAGTTTGGAGATGGTCCCTTCCTCTTCCAAGATGACTGTGCACCAGAGCACAAAGCAAGGTCCATAAAGACATGGATGAGAGAGTTGGTGTGGATGAACTTGACTGGCCTGCACAGATCCTGACCTCAACCCGACAGAACACCTTTGGGATGAATTGAAGTTGAGCCTGAGCGCCAGGCCTTCTAGTCCAACATGAGTGTGTGACCTCACAATTGCGCCTCTGGAAGAGTGGTCAAAAATTCCCATAAACACACTCCTAAACCTTGTGGACAGCCTTCCCAGAAGAGTTGAAGCTGTTATAGCTGCAAAGGGTGGACCGACGTCATATTTAACCCTATGGATTAAGAATGGGATGTCACTTAAGCTCATATGTGAGTCAAGGCAGGTGAGTGAATACTTTTGGCATTATAGTGCATGTTATATACATAGACTTTCTATATATGACCATAGCAAACTTGCCACTGTGTTCTGAATAAGAAGTGAACATGAGCGCGCTTTTGGCTCCATTGGCTTCACTTTGTATTGCGAAAATGTCGCCCCTCTCTCCGTAACTGCTGCTGTCAAGCTGCTCATTTTAGTATTACAATGGTCGTATTAACCCGCTTTACATGTTTCTGATGTTTTTATTTTGCTATTTTGTCTGTAAATCAATTAATATTCCTAATATGGAGCTGGCTCCATATATGGAGCTGGCTCCATATATGGAGCTGGCTCCATATTTGCCCCTATAACTACTAGCCTCATTGGCTCTGGTCAAATGAAGCTCAAACGCTCAGCCTATGGTTATACTTATGGAAGACTTCCTGAATGACATTGCAGAACAATGTTTTTAATTGTACAAATAAACACAGATGAGTTCTAATCAAATTTCACAGTCTGACAGTTTATATGTATTTTAAATTCTATCTTGAATGTATTTGTCCTTGTATTCCTATCTAGATGCCATATGGACAACAGGGACCAGGTGGTTATGGTCATCAAAACCAAGGCTACTATGGTCAGCACGGGCCTCCTCACCCTGGGGCTCAGCAGCCGTACCCTGGTCAAACACAGGGCAGCTCTGGTCCTCCCTATGGCCAGCAGGGACACCCAGCCCAGCCGCCTGGTCAGCACGGGCAGCCTGCAGCTCCATACCCACAGTCACAAGGTCCCCACGGCCCTACAGCGGGCCAGCCTCCATACAACCAACCACCACAGTCCCAGCCCAGTCAACCACCCTACACCCCCTCACAGCAGCCACCACCACAGTCCCAATCGCAGCAGCAGGGTCCTGGGGCTCAGACCCAGCAGAGCTCTCAGGGCCAGCCCGGGTACACACAAGGTCCTGGGACAGGCCAACCACCGCAACAGCCAACGCCTCAGCAGCCATCGCAGCAAGGACCGCCACAGGCGCAGGGAGCACCCCCACCTCAAGCTCAGCAGCCTCCCAACCACGGGCAGCAGGGTCAGCCATCCCCCTACTCCCAAACGCCGCCTCTACCACAACAGGGCCAGCAGCAGTCCCAACAGCAGTCACCCTATCAGAGGTTTCCCCCACCTGCACAGGTACCACTGGTCTTACTCTGCTTTTAAACAAACTAACAACATATATTTAAGTTTACTGAATATAATGTTAAGACAATCTACTTGCACATTACATGTTCATATAATTCTAAATGATTCATGTGTAGATCAAAGCGGACAGATAATTTGAAAACAAAGTTATGCCAAATTATTTTAAATAATACACTGAAGCCTCAAGACATATTTTAGATGGCACAAACTGAATAGTACTGGTAAATATTGTAATGTGTTTTCACACTTTCATAAAGAAACACTACTGTCATGCATTACTGTATTCAAATACCATTCACGGTTCACATCAGGAATGGCCCACTTCGTGACAGTCTGTGATCTGGTGTGTGCCAACCTGATTGCTGAAAAAAACCCCAAAAACACTCCTTTAATTAAAGTGTGCATTGAATTTATTCCTCTGTCTCTGATTAGGAACTGTCTCAAGATTCCTTCAGCTCCCAGTCCAGCGCCCCTCCTTCCAACCAGCCCATCGCGTCCAACAAGAGTAGTCAAGAAGACAGCATGCAGGGTCGACCATCCAGTTTGCCGGTAAGCATGTACTCCAATGTAGCTTATATCACAAGTCAGATTTGACTTTGTGTTCCGTTTTTGGTGTATATGCCTCAGAGGTCTAGTAATCAACAAATTCCATTTTTCTCACTCATGGCATTCAAGGTTCAATGAAAGTTTTATTCTTTGTATGGGAAAAGGCAAAAGAAAGTGTGCTTTCATTGGAACTGACCTTATTTTAAAGTCCCTATGACAGGTTAGACCACTCATTTTACTAAAACACAGATTATGATTATATTTAAGATTTTTGCAAAAACTTTCACAATTTTTTGGTTTAAAATTTTACTTCCTAGTTGGAAATTGTGACATCAACTCTTACCTAGCAAAACTCCTTCAATGTAGACAAATTATTTTCTGGCAAATACAAATAAGAAAACACCTTTATTTTATTAATCATTTTTAAAATATCAGAAAATCTGTTTATTTCATGTAAATTGTGGCAAACTGTTGTATTTTAGGGTTAGGGTTAAACTATAATGTATATTTACAACAGCCAGGTATTATCTCAAATTTCCAATTTAGTCAAAATAAGATGATCATAAAAATCTGTCATACGCACTTTAAATGTTAGACCACTCAAGTAATACTAAAGGATGTTTTTCAGCCGATGAAATTCATGCAGCTTTTTTTTTTCCTTTGACACTAACCCATATTTTGAATGTCAAAGGAAAGGTCAGGATCTGTTTTTTTTTTTTTTTTTTTTTCTTCATGCAGTCAACTTTCGTAATCTAATAAGTCACCCATTTTTAGAGGAAAGGGTTCGCAGGCACTGTAGGTTTGTATTTTGGGGGAAAAGTGAAAGCAGCATTCCTGTTGGTAAAATTAATGTTAAAAAAACAAAGTAAATCTGATGTCCAATTGCCCTCTGGCGAAGGTGAGAGACCCCCCCCCCCCCCCTTTTAAGAAGGCGTCTCTGTGTAACACGTTGCAGTTTCCATGGCGGTGTTTATAGGTCAGACTACGGAGCTAACCTCATTCGGAGCCTCAGGGAAAGAGAGTGAGAAATGAGATCATTAATGAAAGAGAATGAAAGAGGGAGTCGGCAGCAGAGAGAGAGAGAGAGAGAGAGGGGAGGGGGGTGAGGGAGTGCAAGCAAATAAGTTGAAATAGTGTGAGTGATTGGTTCAAGTGGGAGATGCTGAGCGTGAGAGGGGGATGAGAGGCAGCGCTGTCAGTGCCAGTAGGGGATGCCCTCAGGATGTGCTTCCCTCCTCTTTTATTTATTTCTCTTATTTATTTATACATCTCTGTGGCTTTGCCATTGGCCGAGCTGCTTCAACCTGGACTCTTGTTTGTTTTTTATTCTCTTCTACGTCTTCTTGGGGATTCCCTACCCATGCCTTGTGATTGGCTGCCATTAATCAGAATAAGGTGTGGTCCCCTCCTGTACTAGCACCCCATGGAGTCATATGAAATTGTGTTCAGATAAGAGTGTCACTGACAGCCAGCGTGAATCTAACAAGTGGTGCTCCTCTACCAAAAATCAGACTTCAGAATCAGAAGAATGGTGGATGAAAAGCTTTATTTGAAGATTCAGATCCATTAAAATGTCCAGTAGCCCTTCTCTAATCATGGTTTAGGTAAGCCTTATAGAACAATATGGCTGGAAATAGACATGGACAATAGACATATTGTTTGGCTCATTATTGCATTTTCAGCCTTAATTTTTTCAGCCAATATTTTACTAGAATCTGACTTGTATACAAAAAAAATTGTTTGGACTTTGTTGGTATGTTCGGATAACTGTAGATGTCTAAAATAAATGCTATTAGTCCTTTTTTTTTTTTTTTTTTTTTAAATTCTGTCAGTTTCATATCATATACAAAGTCAGCCATGACAAAAACACTAGAACATGTTGTGTGTAGAATCCCTCAGTCGTCCAGGTAGAATCCACGGCAAAAGGAGAAATTCAATTTGAAATTGAATTTCTCCGACCAAATAAACTTTGTCCAGTTGACAAATTGAATTTCTCCTTTTGCCACTAGAACATGTTTTTTTTTTTTTTAAATAGATTACAGGTTGAAACCGTTGAAATCCCTGCATAAAGCTATCTTAACCTCAAGAGAGCAAGTTGTTTTAAGTCAATATGCAAACAGGTTTGTAGATACAAGTAGGAGATTAAATTTGATTGAATAGAGATGTTCAATCAGATGTTTAGTATGGTGTTGTGGTGAACTGAACAGACACCATCTTTGAATCCTGTTCAGGCCTGGCTGGGACTGATTGTTGTTTAGCTACTTTAGTAGCATTTGCAGACAGGCAGCCAGACACACCTCAGCCAGAGCACAGATGGGTCTGTTTGAGCCAGGTGTCTGTTAGCCCGCCATCGATGTGGGAATAGAGGTGTACAGGAGGCTCAGTGCCTGCTTGTAGAAGCAGGTAGACATGCAACACTAAGCTAAAGGAAAGAGCAGCAGATAAGCACTGCAGGAGGCGGTGCCTGGAACACACCACTACAGTGGAACAAGCTGAGCAGGTTCAGCTGGTTCCTGGTTTGTTTTTAGTTTGCTCCAGGACACAGTGAAACAGCTGAACATTTACCACAGTTGTATCAAACCGTTGAAGCCCTCTCCTTCTCCTGTATATGTAGGTTTTATATGGTCAATTTATTATTTTTCTTTTTCTTTTTGAACATATTCTCAAAGTTTTAACCAATAAATCCATATTTTCTTGATAAAATAAGATTACATTCTAGTTTATGCTTAAGAAGGACTTTGTTGTGCTGGCCTCCATTCAATTTTAATGAATCCCTTAAAGAGTAACTATTATCCATGGGTAAACTATCTTGTGATGTTTAGCTTCTCTATTGGCTTTGATATGAGTAAGAGGACATCAAAGGTTTTTTATGTACTTATTACCTGTGGAAGTCAGTCCTTTGATTTTGCCATTACAGCCATTAGCCTCTGATAGCAGTGGAATAACTGGTGTAAATGTAAAAGCTCCATCAGAGCCACATGGCTGTCATTGAGCTGTACACTGCTACACATAGCGAATGGAGTCAGTGCTGTCACTGTCGGCCTTTCAAACATCCTGGAAGTGACACTTCCTCTTCACGTCAACCCATGGGAATGGAAATGCTTACAAGACCACCACCAGCACTCTCTCCTCCCCTCCCAGCTAAACACATTGCTTCTCTTTAAAAATCTCCTTGTCCTTCCTCAGTTCTTTTGTATACCCTCTTCCACTGTGGTTTTAATCCCTTACGGCACGCCCAATACTTGGGTGCTCCTCTTTCTGATGTGCTTCAGACTCGAGAGGAAGGTCACATGTTGGTCACACATTCACACTTTTGCTTTGTTTTCTGCTCCACAACCCCATTTTGCTCCTTCTCAAGAGCCATTGTGGAATGGCTTAAACACCCAAGCATTATCTTGTCTTGACTGCTTTTTAAATAATTCTTTTTAACTTCTATATTTTAATACAGTTTAACTGTTCTGTATCAATTTAATCATTAGTGCACTTGAATTTCCATTTTTAATAAAGCATAAAACACATATTTAAAAACTTGTATCCAAGCAGTGCATTGGTAAACCTGCAGGGACCACCTACCTAGCAACACTACCAACAACAGACCCTCCTTCCCTCTCCAGTGACCCTAAAAAATGTGCCAAAACTCTTGATGTGAAACCGTGGGCTCTTTCAGCTCTGGTGCAGATAGACTTAGGCTGCCTCACCCTCCCGCTCCCCGTTCCCTCGCTCAGCCCAGCCCAGCTCTGCTCTTCTGCGGCAGCTAAGCTTGTTTTTGCGACATAGCTCTGGAGCAATCAGGCTGACAAGACCGGCCCACTTTTTCCTCCACACTCCAGCCCAACCCCCTTCCATTCCATTTTTCCCTTCTATTTTGCACTGTTTTTTGCTGCATTTCTTTTTCCTTTTCATATAAACTCTCCTTCTCTCTGCCTTTCCCTCGTTCCTCTTTCTGTCTAAATTCTCATTTTCCCTCGCCTGCACCCTCTCCCTCCACCCCTCCTCCCCTTCCTCATTCTCTTCTTCTCTCTCAGTAAATCAGCTTTCATAACGCTGTGCGGCGCAGCCTTGTTTTGCGAGGCTCTGACGTTGACTGTATTCAGAGTCCGGGGCCGGTTTCCTGTTGCTATTCTGGGGCCCTTTGCTTCCTGTGTGGACATGTCTTATTCAGATTCCCGGCACTGCTCTCTGCTTGCTCTTGCTCTCACTCCCCCTCCCTCCCTCCTCTCGTGCTCTTTGCTTCTCTCCTCTTTCTCACCCTTTTCCTTTCCTCTCCATGTGATTTTTAATTAATGTACTTGAGAAAATTCAGTCTGCTGACAAAGTGTGTTGTTTAGCATTTGCTTCAGTGAATTGTTTCTTGGACCGCAAAAAAAACCCAAAAAAAAAACCCAGAGCCCTGTTTCTGCTTTAATTCGCTCGCACTCCTCATACAGCACTCCACTCTTCCCTCTGCTTTTTTTTTTTTCCTCTACTCTCTCTGCTCACTCTCTCCCATACCCCTCCCCTCCCTGCTTTCATTTCTGCTGGGCTGAGCTAGTTTTGCAGCACAAAGACTCTGGCTGACTGCAGCACTGTCTGTCCTCTGCTTTGCCCAGGCTCTCGCTAGAACAAGCTGCTGAGTCTGGATGGATGAACGCCGGCCTCACAATGAAATTAACTTCTCCTCTATGAAATAACCCCCTATATTACTATTTGCCCCCCTTTTCCCCCCTTTAATTCACTGAAGCTTCATAGCGCCCTCTATACACCATCTGGGAGGGGCTGTTCTCCTCTCGAAGGCAGTGGCTGTAGGGGTCTGGAGCCTCCCCACCCAATGCAATCCACCCCCCTTCTACCAATCCAGCGCCTTTTTTTTTCAGTATCCCAGCACCCCTCACCTCGGGCTGGGCAGCTGCCTGTCTCACTCAGGGCATCTGCGTACTGCCCTGGGACACCCTACTACTATTGTGATTGCTACAAAAGCCCCCCCCCCCCCACACACACACACACACACACACACACACCCACCCACACACCCACCTACAATCCTCTCATTATTCACAGCAATCAGGGTACCCCCTCCCTCTCGCTCTTTCTCTCTCTAACCTGCATTTTCCTCCATGCTGCAGACCCTGTGCATGTGCCCCCTTTTTATCACCCCCACAGAGCAGCTCAATTAGGTGAATTTAAGTCTTCTAATGGAAACCATATTCATACTTTGGCTTTTGTTTCCCGATACAAACCTACACCCCAAAGAGAACCACCATTGATTCATTTTTGCTGCTTCATTCTTTCATCTTCTTTTTCAGTGGTGTTATTATCCTTCCCACGTGGCCGCTGGTGATAAAGCAGCAGGGTAATGGTGATCTCCAGGGACCCAGCGTAGAGGTGGTGCACATTGTCTGTGGCAGTGATACTCCAGACTCCATGTGTAACCCCAGCAGGGTGCTCCCAGGCTCGGAGCTTTGTGTCACCCCTTCTGCTTTTGTTACCGTTTGTTGTTGCTTTCATCCTGGTGAAGATGGCCCTATGACGTCTCTATGTTGTCCCTATGTCTAGTTCTTGAGTTTTGATCATTCTTTCATTTATGGAGTAAGATTAGGTATGTGAGTTACCCTTTTGGGTGTCCTTTCAGGAAGCTTTTCTGTCTGCTTTTATGTGAAGCTCTGTAATGGCTGCTGCTGTATGAGGCTGGGGCCTTGCTTTCTTTTAGTTTCTCTAGTTCATCTTTCACAGTGGGATGGGAGTGCCCCCTTATGGTTATGCTCAGCCCTGCAAAGCTAGGGCTGGGCCTGGTACTGGCTTTCTACACACACTCTGTGGACATCCTGGAAGCCCCTTGTTACTTGGGGTGTGCTCTGGATGCAGGTGGGAATCCCCCAATCAAGTAGTTGGAGTCTGACAGCTTCACTGTCACAGGGAACATGTGGATGCCAGTTGGCAACTAAATTGATTACAGCTTGTGTCATGTGCTTTGACTTAGGCTGCTCTCTGCCAAGCTTATTTTGACTCAGCCAGTACAGTGTGGTTATCTGTTTGTGGCAGCTTGATGCTCTTGTAAAAATTCTTCATACTTCAGTGATGTCATTTCAAGATGGCCACAACCTAAAGCATGTTCATTGCATTTATAATTTTATCAAACATCATACGTTAATGTCATGTGTGCTACAGCATGCCAATGCCCATGCCAGGCAATGCAGCAGGGTCGTCACTCGTATGCAGACATCCTTTTAGGAAGAACGTTGATATGTACAGTAATGTAATACGTTACTAATGATCAACATTTAGTTTATTTAAATATAAGCGTTATCTCACTGCCAGATTATTTTTGCATTTGTTTTATTATACTATTACTTTGATCATTAATTTATCTCCATTACAAAATTTCACTAATCTTAAGAAGACAAATTTGACTTTGCTCATGGCTGTAATTTCTAGATTTTAAAATTTCACTTTTCTTTGAATGAGCAGATATTATTTTACACTGATAATCTTTATAAACATTAACACAAAAGACTAAAAGTCATCTGATGAGTTCAAGGTTTTTTTCTCCAGTGTCCAGTCTTCCCGGGCATTTTTCTGACCAAAAAAAGTGTCTCAGAGGCTGTAATTAAAGCGCTGCCGGCTTGAGCTTGTGCTGTGCATTTCCTGCAACAATGACGCGCTTCTTTTGTAGTAGCTGACTGCGCCGTGACCCTGGCTGCTCGCAGGGAGGCCACTGAGAGAGAGAGGGAGAGAGAGAGAGGGAGAGAGAGAGAGGGAGAGAGAGAGAGGGAGAGAGAGAGAGGGAGAGAGAGAGAGAGAGAGAGAGAGAGAGAGAGAGGGAGAGAGAGAGAGAGAGGGAGAGAGAGAGAGAGAGAGGGAGAGAGAGAGAGAGAGGGGGAGAGAGAGAGAGAGAGGGAGAGAGAGAGAGAGAGAGAGAGAGAGGCGAGAGCGAGAGAGACGCCGGGGGGAGGGCCTGACTACACTGACTAATGTGTCAACCACGTGGATCCTCGTTACCATGGCAGCCTCTGACACACAGCCAGTTTTCTTTTCCCCCTCCACCCCTCGCCCAAATCTACCCCCGATTACTCAGACAGGATGTAGAAGCAGCTTGCTATGAGTGTGCGCTTTTTTTTGTACATGGCCTCAGAGCAAGAAACAGTGGGTCAGGGGGAGAGACTGTGACTGATGGATGAACTCTGCCCCCTCCTCCTTTCCCTCCACAGCCACCAGCAAAGGATCTAGTTACACCAGCTAGCATCTTGGGTCACACCGTTCTTGATAAGTTTCATTATCTCACACGTGCATCTCTCTCTCTCTTTCTCTCTCTCTCTGTCTCTTTCTCTTTCTCTGTCTCTCTTTCTCTCTGTCTGTGGTGTGTGTCTCTCTCTCATAAGGTAAAGAAGAGGCAGAAAAAAGTAAGAAAATCGGCTGGCTTGGCAGACTAATGGCTCTGGCCGGGCTTGATTGATTCAGTGAAGTAATCTGCAAATGGAATACATTAAGGACGGCAGAGAGGAGAGCCGTGCAAATGACTAGGAGACAAGCGAAGGCACAGTGCGCATGTAGAGCAGCTGAGGATATGCAAGAAAATTGACAAGAGGAAATGCCTGTAATTTTCCACATTCATTACCACTTAAAATGTAATAGTAATATACTTTTTAACCACTTCAAATTGTCTATCTTTTGCCATTGTGCTAGCACAGTTCTGCAGCTCCGAGCTCTGAAGTTCCATGTTAGGCAATGCTGGGAACACACAAAATGGCTGCCATAAAGGAAAGCTTGCTGCTCTGTGCTTCTCTCCACCACACAACTTTCTCCCATTTTCCATTATCGCAGAATGGCTCCTATGTGTTTTCTCTGCACAACAATGTTATTACTTCATCAGTATTTTGACCATTACAATGCTGTGACCTTCCCTAATCTTATTAAAGTGTATTTTTTTATTTAAACTTATATTCCAGCTTATCCATTCTAACATTTGTTATTTCTTCTCCAGACTTGTCCCCTATATCATTTTGCCTAATGTTGACTGTCGATAGCCACGGCAGCATCACCATCGCACACATCCCCCCTCCCTCTCCTCCCTCTCCTCCCTCTCCTCCCTCTCCTCCCTCTCCTCCCTCACGCTGTCCGGCTTGTGCAGTCAGCAGAACAGACTGGTGCTGTGCAGTATCGAGCTGGGAAAAATCAATGACTGCAGAGTAGGAGTTGGTAGGAGCCTCTGTGCTTGGATGTGCTTGCTTGTGTGGAATGATTATGCCTATCTGGGCTGAAGCATCGCAGCAGTCAGATATTTACAGAACGTACAAGATCTTATCATGTGCTGTATGCAAGCTGGTATAGATGGTAAATGCAATGTAGTGCTCAGTACTCTACGCACTATAAACTCTGAGCCCAAAAATATATTGTTCCAGCTTTCACATATTGAATGATACATCGATATAGTAATTATCATGACAGGCCTAATATAACCTTTTGTGGGAATAAAAAATACCAGAAAAATATTAATGCAATAGGCACAACAGAGTCTATTCTTTCAGTACCATATACAGTTCTTATTTGAGGAGACCTAGATTTTTTGCTGATCAGTCAATTAAATACTTTTCAGTTATCTCTCAATAATATTTAGTTTTGCAAGGCTGATTGAGCTGGAATTTTTCATGTGGAAAAAAATGTCCTGATTATTTTTTGTAAGCAGCAATTGTTGGTTTTGTTATCATTTTAATAAAATATGCCAGTCAATAGATGTCAAATTGAAATATTGGACTGATTTTTACCTGACAATACATGATAGATTTTTGCTTTTGTGCTTAACAAAATTACTTGCTCTGAATGCATTTAGGCTTTTTTATTCACTTGTCAATTACAAAATGTGAAACGTACTTTTGTCTCTATAATTTATGCCCGACTGATTAATAGGTTCCCATGTTCACTGGTCATGGGGGTCACTTAAGTGGTACTTAAAAAGCACTTCCTTTTAACCGCATGCACCCTGTGTTTTATTACCATTTCGCTCCTGTTTTCCAACCCATAACTGAGATGTCTGTCTCTGTTCCTCTGTAACCTTCTCCCTAAAAGCGGCCTATTGGCGTTACTCCAAGAACTGACCTTTGACCTTTCTGGCCAATGGTCACGTTATAGGGAGCTTGGTGTAAAATGGCCTTTTTGTGAGCGGAGGCTGCTATCTCCGGCTGCATCATTGCTTCTGGGGTGGTCACTACGTATAACAACACGGGGCCTTGGTATTGTCAGATGACCCAAGTCTTGTGGGGGATGCGGGTCTGCTGACAGTGTTGGTCACAGGGAAAAGGAGTCCGCTATGGTTGTTTAAGAAAGGAATGTCATGGCGTTTGATCTCCCGCTCTCCTCCACTGCTTTTACCATCCCAGCGTTCCCCCCGCCTTCTCCTGACGCTCTTTTTTTGACATTTGTGAACATTAATTGGGTACCAGCCACCGTAACACTTAAGAGACTGGGAAGCCACTCATAAAAAACTCTGCATAGTTTCTCATTGTTTTGGTGCTGTCACTACTTCCCCTGTGTGGGTTACAAAGGCGCAGGTTGGCAAAGTCAAAAAAGCCAGGAAAACATTGAAGCGAGGGCAGTGTGAACAAGGTGGGGGTGTGTTGTGTTGGGAAGGGGAGTATTGTGTGGTGACTGGGGCTGCTTTCTGAATCAGCGTTCTCCTCCTGTCACTCCCTCTGGGGTTCCTCCATCAGGTCATGTTCCCAAAAATAGCACCGGGCGCTGTTTCAAGTGCAAAAACCGTCGGCTTCGGGGGTTGCAGCCAGCCTGTGCAAGTGTGAGATTTCTATGGGAAGAGTTGGCCACCTTCCAGTTAGTGCAATCCACCCACCCGCGCCCCTCCCCCCGCTCAATTTTCCCCCCTCTGATGTGACTGGCAGATGAGCTTGCATTTCTGAGAGCACATGGGCCCCACGTGAGCAGTGTAAACATTCACCTTCCCACAAACATGGTGATCGCCGGCTGCTTCCCTGCCTGGCTCTGTGTCACAGCCAAGGCTTGCTAACAACACCACATGGCCCTGGAGTCTATGCCCAGTACCAATTATTTTAACTGCCTACTGGGATTCTGGTTTCAAATTACTACCACGTCATCTTTACAATCAGCATAGCATCTTTATTTTATTTGTCATTGTTTGAGTTTCTTAAAAACACTAGAGTGGTGCAGCCTAATTTAGCTTTTTAATGTCACTATTTTGTGACTGTTGAATTCTTTTTGTGATATTTTTACACCCCACATAAAGTAGTTTAAATAAAATGATAAACATATTTTTTCTAACTTTTGGTCCCCCCTTTTGTTTTTTATAATGGATAATATTTGACCAGGACTGGTGCCTGTTGTTTTGTTGTCGGAGGCATATAATGATAGCTTTGTTATTCATTCAGAAAACTAAAATTATGTGCTAAAGAGCTCCTTGGTTTTATTCAATCTTTCCTTTTTCCTCTTGTTTCAGGATCTGTCCGGCTCCATCGATGACCTGCCCACCGGTACAGAAGGGGCCTTGAGCCCTGGTGTTAGCACTTCAGGCGTGTCAAGCAGTCAAGGCGAGCAGAGTAACCCCGCTCAGTCTCCTTTCTCTCCACACACCTCACCCCACCTGCCCGGTATCCGCGGACCCTCACCATCACCTGTGGGCTCACCCGCTAGTGTCACCCCCTCCCGCACTGGACCCTTGTCCCCAGCTGCTGTGCCAGGTAAACTGTGGACGTCTCCCTACTCACATTTGATTACTTTCAGCTATAGGGATTGTATTATTTTAGGCCAGTTGGAATGGTTTGCATTTGTATATTACAGTTTTATTGTCATATTTTATACAATATACAATATATACAATTTCAACATATTTTACACTATGTAGACCAGGTAATGATAACAGTTGGTAAGCTGCATTGGACTATAAAGCAGCCATATGTTTGTTGTCCAAGTACATGCTTGAGGTAATGAGCAGCTGCACTTTTTTTTTTTACTGGTGTTTTACAGTAAATACAGTGTAAACTCCAAACCTCGGTTAGGCCAGTCACAGTTTACAATTTAATTTGAAATGGCCATGTAATATGCCTTGACTTATAACATACAATTTCTTTCACAATCTTTGCTCTGGAATGGATGACTTACCACACACACAAGTTTGTCTTAAAACAAATCAGGCATGAGAAAGTAATTTCAGGTATTTGGGCACAAAGGCCATGTACCCACAATGGTGTTTTTAACCTAGTGAATAAATACCACACCGCCAGAATTATTTGGGGCCGACAGTTGCTGTTTGTAGTACTAAACACCTGTGGTACTTTGAGAGACCAAAATTACTAATGATGCCTAAATGATGTGGGGTCACAACTACTGTAGCTCACATTGTATGGATCATAGTGCAAGGAAACTTGCACTATGATCCATACAATGTGAGCTACAGTTTGATTGAAGTTTGATTAACATAATTCTAAAGAGACAGCCATTTGTGTGATAGAAAAAGATGTTTTGCTTGTTGTATTAAAAGTTGTGTGTGTGTTCTGCAGGCAATCAGATGCCTCCCCGACCCCCCAGTGTCCAGTCAGACAGCATCATGCACTCGTCCATGAACCAGTCCGGGATGGGCCAAGACAGAGGTGAGTCTCTGCTGAAATGTCCTGTGATGAATTGACAAAAACACAAGAATGTGTGCCGTGGCCCCTGGAGCTCTTGTTTCAGTGTTTGCGTTAGACAACATTCCTCCATGTAAACAGACTGGATCTTTAAATAAGACTTGTACATACTGTGTACACTCAGGTCAAATGAGGAGAACAGACAGATTTGTGGAGTAGTGTTAGTTTGCACTGGGTTACAGTGTTGCGTAATAAATGTTTGAAAAGACTTGTTTATTTTTACTTGATTCACTAAAATGTGTGCAACAACATTTCCTCTTTTTCTACCTAGTGTATATGCGCAACCCCAATATGCCGCCTTATGGCTCACCTGGACAACCTGGCTCTGCCTTATCTCCACGCCAGTCTTCAGGAGGCCAGATGCATGCTGGGATGGGACCCTACCCCCAAAACAACTCTATGGGCAACTATGGGCCACAAAGTGGTCAGTATGGTCCGCAAGGTATGGGAAGAAAATGGGACATTTAATTTTCTCCTGTTATTATGGTAATCAAATTTGCATTCATGAGTTTGTGTAAAAAAACATTACAAATTTATTGGATTTCTACAAAGAAATAAACAAGAGCTTAAATTAGATATAATGTTAAATCTTAAAATATATTCTGTGTTGCCTTTTTAATGTATCCAGGTTATCCCCGGCAGCCAGGCTACACAGGGATGCAGAATGCTAACTACCCAAGTGGCCCTGGGATGAGTGGCTCCATGAACCCCATGTCTGGTCAGGGGAGTGGGCCTCCTTATGGAGGAATGCCACCTGGGAGAATGCCCCCTGGGCAGATGGGCACTCGACCCTATGGCCCTGGCATGGGCTCTAACATGGCCAACATGCCCCCTCAGATGGGCTCAGGGATGTGTCCTCCTCCAGGCATGAACAGAAAGGACGGTGGCACCGCCATGCACCATGGACCCTCTAACTCCATACATAATAGGTGTGTGCTGTGCTTTTGCTATGACATGTGCAGGAGGCTCAGAACATATTACATTAGGACTGTTGTCAGGAGAGGGCTTTTTAATCCTACAGCTACAGTGTGTCTGGGTCTGTCCGTGTGGATGGATTTCATTTTATGACTAGACATTTATGCAGTGCATTTGCTAAAGTCTGTACTAAAAATCATCCTTCAACAGTTTTCACATTTAGATGCTAAACGTGTGTATGTGTGTGAATGAATGAATAACATTCATGATATCCCCCAGACCACCCGGCTACCCCAACATGTCCCAGGGCATGATGGGAGCAGGCTCCGGCTATGGCCCTGGGATCAACAGCATGCATGGAATGATGAACCAGGGAGGGCCTGGACCATACCCCATGGGAGGCAATATGCCCAACAACACTCCTGGTAATAATTTTTACAATAGCATTTTTCTTTATACATCTACCTTTTTTTTGGGCGGATGATCATCTATACGTAATCATTTTTTTTCTCTTAATTACATAGGAATGCCTCCTGGTTCAGAATTTAGCATGGACAAAATGAACCAAGTCCCGAAGATGAACAACAAAGTAGATGGGACTCCCAAATCTGAATCCAAAAAGGTAAAGCTCTATTATTTAGCTTTTTTAAGCATTGTAATTTAAGGCAAATATGCATAATGGTTTGTCGCCTTGTATTAGAAGTCAAGCTCTTCCACCATCACCAATGAAAAGATCACCCGGCTGTATGAGCTTGGCCCGGAGCCGGAGAGAAAGATGTGGGTGGACCGGTACCTGGCCTTTGCTGAGGAGAAGGCCATGGGCATGAACAACCTGCCTGCCGTGGGACGCAAGCCTCTCGACCTCTTTAGGCTCTACGTGTCTGTGAAGGAAATAGGTGGACTCACACAGGTAAAAACATGGTAACAGTACTACATCTGCATTAGTACAGTGGCTATGTTTATACACACACCAAGAATCTGATCTTTATCCGATTTCTAGAGTTATCAGATTTATGAAATAAATGTCATGTAAACAGTTATATCTGATGTGAGTAATCTGATTTCTTCCTGACTGTTAACATCTGTGCAGGCTTTTTATAATTTATTTTGTGCATAGAAATACTATGTGATGAAATTATTGGGTACTCCTTCTAGTTATGTTTTTTTTTTTTCCTAGCCATGTAAATACCAACCTTAATGACTCAAGTGGTGCTTTTTATTTCAGCTTTATGTTGCTATTGCTGTTCTATTAAACCTTCCTTGTATTTGTCTTTAGGTCAACAAGAACAAGAAATGGCGAGAACTAGCTACTAACCTGAATGTGGGCACGTCTAGCAGCGCCGCCAGTTCACTGAAAAAGCAGTACATCCAGTGTTTATATGCCTTTGAGTGCAAGATCGAGAGAGGAGAGGATCCACCACCTGACTTTTTCAACACTGACAATAAAAAGAACCAGCCCAAGATCCAGCCCCCCAGTCCAGGTGAGTTCTGATCCTAGACTGTATAAAGACGTGGATTAAGTTGAGTGTGACATCACCAGTAGTGTTAAGAAAGAAGGTGCCTGATTGGTGTGTTATTAAACATTTTAAGACCAAAATGATGAGTCTGCCAGCAAGAGGTTTTTTTGGGGGGGGGTTTTTTCACTTTTTTCAATAGAAAGTGAATTGGAGCCAGAGTTTATGGAGCCGGAAGCGTGTCCATGCTCACTTCCTATTTGGAACACTGAGGCTAGCATGTTGGCTATGTCCATTTATATTTACAGTCTATGGTTCTAACACACGTCGCTTTACATCCCATTACGTTCTCCACACTCCACTGGGCCCACATCACCTCCCTATAAAGTATTCTGTTTTATTGTATCCTATTAATTGTGCGAAAAGCCATTGTAGGAGCCCCGTTTGTCATATTGGACGCTGCCATCCTTAGTTAATTCACTGGTGCTTTAGTGTGTATTGGCAGAGTTGTAAACGAGACATGCACAGCTGTATTTCACAAAGAGGGCGTGCGGATTGCCCTGGACACCTCCATTTCTTTGGGGAATACTCTGGCATTTGCACACAACGTGACGGAAAGGCTTTCAGGCTCTTGGAGCATGCCGAATCCTTCAATAGACTCTTGAGTACGCGCTGTGTAAACTGGAGTGTCATGGAGGAAGTGGGGAAGCTATTTTGGGAAGAACTGGTAAGGTAAAAAAAATGCTGCAATGTCATGTACCTTGTCAGAATTCACATTAGCTGGGTGATTATTTTGTAATGAAAAGTAACTAAGTGGAAAATGTTGTTGTTGTTATTATTGCATTGATTCATTTGTTTGATTCAATGTCAAGTGGTTTTCTGGCACTTTATCTGATCTGCAAAGAGTCTACCTGAACACCCTACTTCTCATTCATATTTGAACATGAGTATAATGAACGTAACAAAAAATAACATAACTTGATATCAATCAGATTTGGCCAAGGTTAGGCCTGTCACAGTAACACATTTTGAAGCATGATATGTTACTACAAAGGAATGTTGAAACATTGAAACTACTTTATTCCACTGACACAAAGGAAGAAAATACCAGTAAACCAATTTTTAAATATATTGCATCATTAAAAGGCATGAGCTACAACAAATAAATGGCAGAAGGAACCAATAACTAGCCATAGAAGTTTTTCATTACAGCTTAAATCTTACCTTATAACGTTCAAATAATATATATCTCCCTTTATTGCAAAGAAATTATACATGATGAGTTGATATAGTAATTATCGTGACAGACCTAGCCAATGTTGAAATATAATCTAAAATCACTGAAACTGTTGGTCAGCAATAACCTGGCTTCACTTAATTCAGGTTTTTGTTAGCCAAGATATTACAATATTTTTTGCAGAAACAAGGAGCCCATGATTTGTGTGTGGATAGGAGTACCATTCATAATGAACAAAGCAGTCAACGTGTTCATTCCTCCTTTCATACTTCTTTCTATAATGGTATTTTTTATTATTATTTAGAATAGCCTTAAAATTTGTAGTTTGCTTTGTGCCTAGTCACCCTCAATCGCTCAGGGCTTGTCTTGTGGAAGCCATTTGTTTGGGAGTCTCCTCTGTCATCTGTAACTGCTGCCAGGAGTGACCACGTGCTGCCCTGCTCTGGCCTCAGCCCAGACTCGGCAGACAGGCTGGGGGCACTGACTCAGCACAAGGGGGGTGCTACACGAGGCGTTGGGTGCCTGTCAGCTGGTGTCTAGTTAGCAGGGCAGGGGAAGCCATGGAGGGCTGCTTTGGCCATAGTGCTGCTCCATCACCGCACTGCCTTGGGCTGCACACGCAAAGCTCCCTGGAGTCAAGAGCTGAGGAGATGTGATGAATGGAGCTGATGTGTTGATTTGTTTGTGCCTTTGGTCACTTCTATGAGCTAATTTTTTAGACATTTTCAATAGCAAGAATATAATTTATGCATGGGCATTACAATATTCAATGCTTCCTCATCTACTTAAGGGTCATATATTACACTAAATTGACTCTTGTGAGATTTAAGCCATGTTATAATGTTGCCTCATCAAAAACATCCCCAGAGTTGTGTTTTGTTTCATTCACATGTTTGCGTCCTTCTTCCAGGGCCTTTTTTTGGTCCCAGTCTGCCCCTGTCTCCAAAGCTCTGTTCCACCTTGTGTTGTCTGTCATGAAGCTGTAGTTTTCAAATTACCAACTACCTTTTACTTTAAGTTCAGTAGAGATTGGCGATTCCAGGACTGAAATTATCCAAATGATTCTATTGAAGGTGTCTGGAACAGTGTTTTCTGTGTTAGAGAAGCTCAAACTCAGCCTAAATATACAGAGTTTGTGTGTAAATATGTGTGAATGAAACAAAACAAAACTCCAGGTATATTTTTGGCGAAGTACAGTATTTAAGCAATTAACATAATCTTTGTCCTTTATTGGCAGCTGACCATTATTGCCAGTGTACAGGGTTGATTTTGAATTATGAATAAATTAGCATTATGTAGACTTAGACTTAGACAAACTTTATTGATCCACAAGGGAAATTACTTGGACACAGTAGCTCACACATCACAATATATTATAATAATACAGAGAAAAAATATAATATGGTAATAATATATTCTAAATAAGTAGCAATATAAATTCTAAATGAGTAGCAAATGTTATGTACCAGACAATGCTGTTATTGATAGTTACCTATGTCATGATGCACTGACCCAGCCTCTGTGCTACTTGTTGGCACCTGCTCAAAGTTAGTAAAATGTGCACTAGTGTGTACAAAAGTCACATGACTTCTCTCTCTCCTTCTGACTCTTTCTATCATGCTATTTTCTTCACCCTCATGAGACTCCCCCTCCCCTCCCTTCATCTTTGGAGGGAAATCCCTGCCCGCGGGGAGGGGGAGGGGCCTTGGTGTGTGTGTGTACATGAGCGCTACAGTGGCTGATGTGTGAAAATGTGAATAAGTGTGACCTGCCGGTGACCCCGCTGTGTGTGCCAGTTTAATGAATGGGAACCTGTGAGTCATCAAATCTGCCTAATAGTGTCAAGTCCCTGGCTTAAGTTAATGATGAGCAACCAAAACAAAGTCACGTGTGCACACACATCACTACGTCAGTAATCTGTCAGAGCCAGGCCTCACAGCATTGTTTCCTGGAGAGCCCACATTTGAGGAATGATGGAACGTGCGTTTTGGAGGGGGAGTGTGGGATTGGGATGATAAGCTAAAGGCTTCAACAGTTTGTTTTTTTTATTTTTTGCTGGCTGTGCACTCCAAAACCAGTCGCCTTGACAGAAACCCTATGTTGCTGCTGTCACAGCACTCTGGAATTTCTTAATGGGATTTTGCAATGCCAAAAGCGGCATGTTTTCTCAAAGCCCCCAGCAGTGCTAAGGCAGTGCTGTCCTTAGGACTCCACTCCTTCCCTCTGATCAACCACCACCCTCGCCTCCGTTTCTTCACCAGAAAGATGCACTCCCAATCTCTGCAGTTTGCTTGTGTTGAGCTGTTAGTTGTCTTGCTTGAACATAATGGCATGGGAGTTTTTCAGAATTTTTGTCACCCTAGCTGTGGCACCAGATTTCATAATGCCATATACTTTTTAAAATGTGCTCAAAGTGAGTAATTTGACATACAATCAGTGTTCGTGTCTTGGCAGAGACCTCAGCTGTTGGGTTCAGTTTAAAAATGTGTTAAACCTGTTTTGCAGCTGGTTCTGGATCACTCCAAGGTCCACAGACCCCTCAGTCCACCAGTAGTTCTATGGCAGAGGGAGGAGACCTGAAGCCCCCAACCCCAGCCTCCACACCACACTCACAGATGCCCCCAATGCCTGGTGCAAGGTAGGCTTCAGTTCTACTTTTCCAGATAAGTCAGTTTGGTCACAATTGTTTTTTTCTTGTTTTAACCTTTTATAATGTATAAACGAGGCGATCTGTCGTTTGCAGAAGTAGTGTTAATCTTCAGGATCCATTCGCTGATGGTGGAGATCCTGCATTTGCCAGAAGAACACCCAACTCTCAGGGCTACCAGCCTGGAATGGGTGGTCCAGAAATGATGAACCGGATGGGATCCTATGACTCGAAGGACCCTTTTGGTGGCATGAGAAAAGGTAAGCTCTTTTACCCTGGTCATAAGCAGCAGTAGACTTGGTCTCTTCTCACTGTGGTGGCTCTATGTGTAGCTGGAGAGCAGTTCATGCAGCCCGGCCCCAACAGTGGAATGGGAGAGCAGTATAATCGGGGCCCCCCTGGACCTATGGGGAACATGCAGATGGGCCAGAGGCAGCAGTACCCTTATGCATATGAGCGAAGGTAAACATTATATCTCTGTGTATTGTTTTTGACTGATCATTAAAATGGGCTTTACAGTCAAAGTTCAGTGGGATAATAAGATGTTGTGGTACCACAGACAGGAACCGGGCATGGGCCCTGATGGCAGCATGGGGCCTGGAGGTCCACAGCCCAACATGATGCCTTCTGGAGCCGACGCAGGGATGTACTCACCCAGCCGCCCCCCACCACAGCAGAGGTCTGCAACTCACTGTTTATTTGATATATTTGAAAGATATGTTAAATCTGTGGTAAAAAAAAATGTAATGATGAGTGTTGTGTTTATTAGGCACGAGTCCTATGGAAACCAGTACTCTGGACAAGGAGCTCCCCCTGGTGGCCCATACCCAAATCAACAGCCAGGAATGTATCCACAGCAGCAACCGGTGAGAACATTATGTTCAGTGAAAGCCAGTGTGTTCTGGGCCTTCATTTTTTACTTTCAAGCTCTTTTTAAAATATTATGTTGTTATTTAAGATTAACAACATGTAATATTTTATTTATCTCACACATTCAATTATTAATGGAACAAAATTGCAAATATTAAATAAACTGTATAACAGTTGTTGAACATTAGTTCATTTCATATTTCAGTTCCAGTAATGCATTGTGTTGGTGTCCACTTTTAGAACTACAAGCGTCCTGTAGACGGGGCCTACGGTCCTCCGGCTAAGCGTCATGAGGGGGAGATGTACAATGTTCCGTACAGTGGTCAGCAGCAGCCTGGGCCACAGTCATCAGGGCCACAGGGCCAGCAGGACATGTACAACCAGTACAACACGTACCCCGGAGGAGAGCGCAGACCGCCCGGCCCACAGAACCAGTTCCCCTTCCCCTTTAACCGGGATAGGGGTCCAACCTCTGCAGGGCCCAACTCTCAGTCACCCATGGCTCCCCAGATGATGGGCAGCCCCATGCCTTCTGGCCCAGATGGCCCCCAGGGACCTATGTGGCAGGGTCGCAATGAGATAGGCTATTCCAACTTCCCTAACCGGCAGGGTCCCCCTGTCCCAGGTCAGGGCCCTGGCTTCCATGGTATGAACCGCTCGGAGGACATGATGTCATCAGACCAGCGCATGAACCATGAAGGCCAGTGGCCTGGGCACATGAACCAGCGGCAGCCCCCGTTTGGCCCTGGAGGCTCCGGACCGCCCATGTCCCGACCTCTGCCCTCCACCTACCAGACCTCTCAGAACCACATTCCTCAGGTGTCCAGCCCCACACCCATGCCTCGTCCCATGGAGAGTAGGACGTCCCCCAGCAAGTCCCCCTACATGCATCCGGGCATCAAAGTGCAGAAGGCTGGTCCCCCGGTGCCTGCCTCTCACATCGGACAGACCCCAGTGCAGCAGCCTCTAATCAGGAGAGATGTGGCCTTCCCCCCAGGCTCTGTGGAGGCCTCCCAACCCCATCTGAAGCCCCGCAAGAGGCTCACCATGAAAGATATCGGTACGCAATCATCATCAAAAGTCTTATATTCATTGTGAGCCAACTTTACTGCAATTGTAGCCGTAAAACACAACAACTGTACGGTTATAGTTTAAATCTCTTTTTTGTGTGTTGTTAGGCACTCCTGAAGCGTGGAGGGTCATGATGTCCCTGAAGTCTGGTCTACTTGCTGAGAGCACCTGGGCTTTGGACACTATTAACATCCTGTTGTATGATGATGGCAGCATTTCCACTTTCAACCTGTGTGCTGTGAGTTCTCCCTATAAGTTCTAATGTTGTGTATAGGGATGACAATATGTAATATGTAGTGATGTGTTAATGCATGATATTGTGTTATACACAGTTAAATGTTGGTGTTTGCTCTGTTTGTAACTCTCTTCTTTTGTTCACAGCTGCCTGGGTTCCTGGAGTTGGTAGTGGAGTACTTCAGGCGCTGCCTCATTGAGATCTTTGGCATCTTAAAGGAGTATGAAGTGGGAGACCCCGGTCAACGTGCCCTTCTAAACCCGTTTGCAGAGGATGTGGACTCCGATGATGAGGTCCCAATGCCTGAGGGAGGGGACATGGACACTGATGAGGAGGAAGAGGAGGAAGAGGAGGAAGATAAGGCCCGACCAGTCATCCAAGTGAAGGAGGAAGTGCACACCCCCCTGAGCAAGTCTGCAGAGGATCAAGAAGACAACAAGGAAACAGAGTCTCCTGTTAAGGAACCCTTAAGCTCTACCTCAGGGTCTCAGGACCCCAATGTCCATGTGGAGAAGCCCAGGCAGGCCAGCAAATACGATAAACTGCCCATCAAGGTGGTCCGAAAGAGGAACCCCTTTGTGACAAAACACGCATCCAAGCTGAGGCAGCTGCAGAGCTTTGACAGTGGACTCATACACTGGAGCATCGGCGGAGGGGACACTACAGAACACATCCAGACCCACTTTGAGAGCCGAATGGACCTTTTCAAACGGTGCAAGCGCACAGCGGCCCCCGAGGCCCGAAAGAAAGTCCCAGTACCTCAGGCAGCGGTGGAAAGCCCTGACTCAGCCAAGTCCAACGGTGAAGACAAACCTCCACAGCCCTCTCAGCCCATTGACACAGAGCAGAGCCCCCTGCCCACCACAGCACCTGTCACCGCCACCATTGACGACGTCCTGTCTGCACGCCCTGGCTCTGTCACAGAGGAGGCGGTGCGTGGAGGGGCAGAGGAGCAGAAGGAGAATGGAAAGTACCTGTTCAGCATTAACCCAGAGCTCCAAAGCCGTCGGAATGTTAAAATCCTGGAGGATGAGCCGCACAGTAAGGACGAGACACCTCTGTGCACGCTGTCGGACTGGCAGGACTCCCTGTCCCGCCGCTGCATCTGTGTGTCCAACATCATCCGCAGCCTGTCTTTTGTCCCAGGCAATGACCTGGAGATGTCCAAACATCCAGGATTGCTGCTGCTCCTGGGGCGCCTGGTCCTCCTGCACCACCGGCACCCCGAAAGGAAGCAGGCGCCTGTCACCTACGAGAAGGAGGACGACGAGGATGAGGGCGTGAGCTGCGAGCGTGACGAGTGGTGGTGGGACTGTCTGGAGGTGCTGAGGGAAAACTGCCTGGTCACATTAGCAAACATCTCAGGTCAGTTGGACCTGTCCATCTACTCTGAGAGCATATGCCTGCCGCTGCTAGATGGCCTGCTCCACTGGGCTGTGTGTCCCTCCGCAGAGGCCCTGGACCCCTTCCCAACGCTGGGGCCCCATGGCTCCCTCTCCCCTCAGAGACTGGTCCTCGAGACCCTCAGCAAGCTGAGCATCCAGGACAACAATGTGGACCTGATATTGGCCACGCCGCCCTTCAGCCGCCTGGAGAAGCTGTATGGCTCGCTGGTGCGTCTGGTGGGCGAGCGAAAGGTGGCAGTGTGCAGAGAGATGGCCGTGGTGCTGCTGGCTAACCTGGCGCAGGGTGACAGTCTGGCGGCACGGGCCATTGCCGTGCAGAAGGGCAGTGTGGGAAACCTGCTGGGCTTCCTGGAGGACAGTCTGGCAGCCACTCAGTACCAGCAGAGCCAGAGCTCGCTGCTGCAGATGCAGCACCACTTTGAGCCCACCAGTGTGGACATGATGCGGCGGGCGGCCCGTGCCCTGCACGCTCTAGCCAAAGTAGAGGAGAACCACTCAGAGTTCACTCTATATGAGTCGAGGCTACTGGACATCTCTGTTTCCCCTCTTATGAACTCTATGGTGTCCCAGGTCATCTGTGATGTACTGTTCCTGATTGGCCAGTCATGACAGCCGGGGACAATGTCCGCTCTGCCCTTCTGTTCCCTACGCCCACTTTCTGTGTGAGTGAGTGTTTGTGAGTGTGGCTGAGCACTAAACTGTCCTTTTCTTTTTTAATTTATGCAAAATAACCTCGGATTCCACTGTCTTTACCCCTGCTTCTCACTAAAGGAAGGAATATGATGAAGTAGTTGTGGATTTTATGATAGATGCTGGCACAGAAGAGCAGACTGGGACCCAGGCGTAAGACAGAGTGCACCGCCCTGCAGAAAGTACTTGTTTTTTAATGAAAAGAAAAATCTCCAGAAAAAAGAAACTGTAACCAAAGTTGCTGTCTCGTTTACAGTGAGTTTGGGGGATCCATGCACTCTCCTCTTCCTTCGGGGGTCGGGAGGAAGAAGGGTGTGTGAACGTGACAATATTCTGGTTCATGTTAGAGGCTATAGACTCAGACTGTGGTGTGGTATCATTGCTGTAACTTTGGATGCTCTATACTCAGCCCCACAGGAACCACATTATTGGCTGTGAACAGATGACTGTCATGGGAGGCCTGTGCAGTAGATTGTAGAACTTTTTCTGTACTGTACACCTTAAAAACTGTAAACATACTGTAATAATACTGTTTCACACTGAGATACGCTGGCTTGGCAGCAAACTGTAGTTTTTAAACAGTTTTAGTTCATGTCAAGAGAGAAAACGGCTTTCCCCCAAAAGTATGGTGAACCTACAACACCCCGACCTCTTGTCCCTTGATTGTATGACTTGACCCTTATATTAAAGTCACCTCTTTAGGACTGGTCCTCAGCTCTAGATGCAGTCCAAGCTGCAGTGTATATATGATGTTGTACATTACACTTCTCTCTCTTCTTCTCATCCTCTGTTGCTCTTCACCATTTTTAATCTTGAACGAGTTTCCTGCATCAAGTAGGCCATGGGGCTACTCTCTGCCCCACCCTCTGCTCCTCAGGCTGGTGCTGTGGGTGGAGCAGGTGTGAGTGTGGTCTTCAGTCTGGGTGTAGATTGTAATAACCAATCATGTCTGCGGTTCCATTTGGGCTCTTTCACAAAGACAAGCTAGACCTTGATGAAGAAATAATTTGATTTTGTTTATTTTTATTTTTTTTCCAGTGATGCGGATTCTGCATATTTGTATTTCAGATGATGTAGCTAAAACTTGATGTAAATTCCTCCCTTTTTCCTTTTTTGCTTAATGAATATCATTTATTCAGTATGAAAATCTTTATACTATATGTTCCACGTGTTAAGAATAAATGTACATTAAATCTTGGTAAGACGTTTGCTGTGGACTTATTTTCTGACTCAGGCTAAACAGGACAATAACATGAAAATACTGAATTATAGTTGAATACTAACCAAGTTGAATACAAACTGTATAGTATAGACCGCCTCTGTTCCTGGGAAATGTCCTTGCTATTTGATCAAAAAATTATCACAGAAAATGTTTCAAATCCTATAAATATTGATATAAATATTTATAGGATTTGAAACAAATATCCCAATAACGATATTCAGACGATATGTTAATGCAACAGAAATGCGTTATGGAGCTCAACAGTGACTACTCCAGTTTCGGAAATAAATGTCATTTTTCACATACTTTCAGAAAATTTCAAATATTATGGTTACTAATGTCCCTAACGCCATTGTTTTAAGACCAAAAAGCACATTTAAAATGCAAGATTCAGCTAAATGCTTAAATAACGTAGCAGTTTATAAAGTTAATTTAAAACTGATTTTAAATTAAATTCTAGGTCTTGTGGTCATTAGTTACCAGAACTGGGGAGTGGGTGATCACTGTTGAGCTCCGTAGCATGTGTATTTGTATGTTGATGTTTGAATAGTTCTTTTTGCTATATTTTTAATTCAATAAATTATTCAATATTTGCATTTTGCATATCTTCAAAATAGCATTTACTACATCATTTTTTCATGAATCTGCCCACCTTTAGTTAGCTGGTATAGTTTCATAAGCAGACATTGAACGAAAGCAACCGCTGCATTTTGCAAGTCAGTGTTTAGAGTACTTTTATTTTTTATTTTTATTTTTTACAATAAAACAGTAACTTAAAAACTTTGGAAGATATAATTGTTATCATAATAATCCTAATGCACCTGCTGTGGGACCATCTGGAGTTGCATATGTGAGATCTGTACCTGTATGCTAAACCATAACAGTATGTTTCCATCACTTTACATTTACACTGTATTTTAATGAGTGATAACATCCAAATCCCAGCTGTCAGAACAGAAGGTCAAAACACCTCGGTTTACAATGTTCCAGACAAATTAAGCAAATAGAAGTGTATTTGCAGACACCTGAAGTTGTCTCAGGCTTAGAAGACATCTGTTGGATTTGAGGAACCATCATGAAGAGCAAATATACACATGCTGCCAATGATGTATGCTACAGGGACTGGAGGTGTTACAGCACTTTATAAAACATAGTACTTGCCAGTGGTGGAAGAAGTAATCGATTGTTACTTCAAAGTACAGATGCCAAAGCAAAAATACTCAAGTAAAAGTCACATGAAAGTCTACTTGAGTATTAAAGTACATGTTTAAAAAATGTACTTGACAAAATGTAATGATTTTGTTAAAGATTTTTTTTTCAATATAAGCAACCGAATCATTTTTTTCCTACCCGTTTCTCTTTGTATTCTTGTTTGCTCAAATTATTAACATGCCTTTTCAGCAGGTCTCAAATATTTTTAAGTCCTGTTAAAAAGTGTTGGAGAAAGATACCTGCTCTCAAATGCAGTGAAGTAAAGGAAAAAAGGACCCACTTTAAAATGTACACAAGTAAAAAAATAAAAAAATAAAAAAATAAAAATTTGTAGTTACTAGTAGTGTCTACAAAGCTGGTAGTCAAAATTCATTGCCGCTCATGTACATTTTATTTCTAATGGAGGCAAGTAAATCATAGAACAGGATCCAATGACCAACAGCAAAGTGTAGAAGAGTGAAGGTTTGCCAAATATTAAAATGTACTAAACTTTTGCTTACAGATTGTAGTGTAAAATGATACAAAAAAAATATATACATCTATATTTGGAGAGAAAGAAAAAGTCAGCTGTGTCAAAACTATTTTATTAAGCACAACACGTTTATTTAAAAATTACACCTTGATGGAACAATTGAGAGTGTAGTTTTCAGATTAACATTTTGTTTAAGCATCTTTGTCTCAAAGTGTAAACAGCGTATTCTAGAGTTTTCTAAAAAATAATCTTCATATGGTCCAGGTGAGAAACTTTACTACACCAGATGGCAGAAAGTCCATTTGGAAGCATTTACAGTACACACTTTCAAAATGATTGTCTAAAAACTCCAGCTGCACCTAGAAAAGAAAGTAGAAACAATTTATATACAAAAATTACACAAGAGCAGGGTTAAAAATCAAATCACCTGTTAGCTGATTGGACCGTATCCTCATCCACTTGCTCTTCTGGGGAAGACTTGGCTGTCGTGGCCTGGAGGACTCCATGTGGCGAGTAGGGAAAGTGTAAGTTTTGGCTGGATAATTTAAGGGCTTCTTTGACCCTTGTGTGGTGGTAGTCTGCAATGGCCTTGGTGTTGTAGTGCTCTGCTCCAAAGGCTGCTCATCCCCCAGCCGTTTAATGTTATGACCACCGAACATGTGTGGGATATAGTGGATTCTAGTGGGGGCAAAGCGCTGTCCTGGGCCTAGTCTCCCACTCTGTAGCTCCAGACCCCTCATGTACACGGAGGCCGGCTTTACACCAGTCTGGAGTGATACCAACTGAGGATTCTGGTTGTAGGCAGACCCCTTTTGAGACTGGTAGAGACCAAACTGCTGGGGGATTGGAGCCTGGTATTGCTCATGGAGGGGAGGCACTACAAGCTTGGTTTGAGGCAGAGGGTATGCGGTTTTTCTAGAGCCACCATTTGGAGACACTTTCCTTCCACGTGAGAGACCCGATGTTGCCTGGACATATTCCTTTGGTGGAATTAAACCACCATTCCCATTCAGACTGGTCAGCTGAGCATTCATGTCTAAACTAGGCTTTTGGTAATTAGCCACACTGTGGGGTTTCCAGGCTGCAGGCTGTTTGGAGTTATGGCTCTCTGGTTTACTGTACGTGTACTGGCTAGTATCCAGACCTCCCTGATGACCAAGCCATGTACTGAAAACGCCATTGTGCTGGTTAGAAGAGTCACGCTTGCTCACAGAACTTCCACTAGCAATGGAGGAAGACAGGCCGAGGGCATGTTTAGGTGGGACTTTTCCATAAATGGTGTCCGTATTATACTTTTTGGGATTTGTTTGGGAGCTGCGGTAATCCTTGAGTGGATAGACCTGTGAGGCAGTGTGGGTGTACCATTGGTTGTACAGTCCCTGGTTAGGCCCGCTGTCTATAGAACTGCTCTTGACCACAAAGGCCTGTCTGAATTCATCCTGGGGTCTGCTGCCTTCCAATCTGCCATGCACATGCGAGGGGTGAACTGGTGAGTTGGCGTGTTCTCTCCTGGAGCCCTCACCTACAAAACAGACAAACATGGACTTAGTCTTCCACAAAGACCATCAAGCTTCCATCAGCCCCAGCTAAATGTGTATTGTTAATTGAAGAAAATTAAGTTGTTTTAATAAAAAAAAAAAAATGCAGTCTTGCCTTTTAAACAAGGCAAATCGTACATTCAGATGTTCTGATAAATGTTTGATGTTGCATAGCCCCTAGATGTGTGTCCACAGCTTTTGTGGCAAGTTATAAAACAGCTGGGACCAAATTATGACCTTAAAAATATAGGCCAACAGTAGGCTCTTTTTTCCAGCTACTTTTTTTTTTTAAATCCTTTCCCTTTGCTTTCAAATATTAAACAGTTGTACTTGTCCTTACCGTCCTGTAATGCCCATGAACAGCAGACATACACTGCTTGAAGAAAGCAAATGAGCAGGATCCTGTGAACACCGAGCAACAGGTGAGTGCAGTATAAGCGCTGACAGTAGCACCTGGTTATCCAAGCACTTAGCGCACGGACTCACCCCAAATTAATTCCACAAGTCATTTCTGTGTGCCGAGCCAAGCAGCCGGGTGTCCCAGTCCCCCACGGCCCTGAAAGTCCCTGCGGCGACGGGAGCCCACACCGAATTTAAACAACAAGCGTTCAATCACCGCTGATGTCACGATTGTCTGCAGGTGCATGTCCCAGGTGTGTGTCCCATGTCCCAGCTCTGTCCACGGTCCTCTGTGTCTCTACATGCACTATAGAGTCTCGATGGAATATTTCCCTCAGCTCACCAAAACCAAAGTAAGTATACAGTTTGCATAGTAGATTTTTCAATTATTGTTCGGCCTTATGTTTATTCTGCAATATGGTGCAATAACTCTGAGTTACCAGAAGATGTCAGTATTACTTAAGCAAGAAGCTGATCTGGAGTATGCGAACCCATGTGGCTTATAATAATAATAATAATAATAATAATAATAATAATAATAATAATAAAGGTAAGATGATTTCAGAAACCTAAATATGAGATGTTTCTTACATTCATAGAAGGCCTACTTGTAAACCGAAGGCTTTAAGTATAAACCTCAAGTAATTCTGAGATTATTAAAATGACATTTAACAGCTAAATTATCTATTTTGTTTCTGATCATGAATTTTGCTGCATATCATTTAAATAATCTTAAAAATCTAGAGCTACTAATCTGATTTTGGCGTGCATGTGAACATAGCTGGTATTAGTGGCACAAATAATTTTCATTTGAATAGGGTTATTTGATCTCTTAGTTTGTATAAATGTCATGTATTGTCTACATAACCTTTAAGCAGTCCTTTTGTACCTATAGTCACTTTTAAATGCTTCTGATAATACTATGTACAGTGTGATTTTTGTGACGCCAATATAGACCACATATATAGTAAAACTGAATTTGTTGCAGCAGCATAACACTTTGTAATATTGATTCACTGATTTATTATTAAGCCTTGGTCAAATAAACAAAGAGCCGAATTAGAATAAAAATTACCATAACTTTTCATTTGAGGCCCTTATGCCATAACTGCTTTCATATATTAGGAATTTTGTCCTCATTTCTCACAGATTTAAATGTACTTAGACCTACATAGATACAGACTAAATGTTTTGACATATTAAGGTATAATCTGTTCTATTTCACCATGTGCTTGCTGCAGAGGCCTATACATGGTATTCCACTGCATCAGCTGTATAGATTACAGCAGTTGACATTATTACTTCTCACTTGGTCACCTCTAGAGGACAAACATTCCTGCACCAAAAGTCCAACAAAGCATTTTTTATTTTAAGATACGTCTTTATGACCCTTTAGTTTACCCCATAGTATTCAGTGAAGCATGTTCAACTATAGAATGTAAAATGGTATGTCACTAGGCCTGTCACATTAACTCATTTTGAAGCACAATATATTGCTACAGAGAAATACTACAGTAAATGATAATACTGAAACTACTAACACAAAGCAGGATAATCCCAGTAAACTTATTTTTAAACATACGGTATAATTAAAAGGAGCAACAAATAAATAGCAGAATGAACCAATAATTAGCAACAGAAGTTATGTATTCCACCCTCTAACGCTTAAATCTTACTAATTGTACTATGTAACTTTTCTAGTTGATAGTCCTCCACCTGCTTGTCTCCAAGGAGATTGCATTTCCTTGAATATTCCACAGTGGGGCTTTAGTACATTTACTCAGTTACAGTTTTATTAATTGCTTAAAAGTACATGGATTCCTATTGTGAAAGGGGTTGCCTCTCCAGAGATCTGACTTGTAACTTGGCTTTGTGGCTTCATCTGCTTAACTCCTTTGCGAATGAAAAGTTTAATGCCATAGAGTGGAACATTCCAAGCAAAGAAATAACATCCAAAAGCAGGCGGTGGTGTGTCCAACAGAAATGTTACGTGTGGCTTTTAACAAATGGCCACTTTTGATAATGGTCCAATAACGTTCCATGTTAAAGGTCCTATATTACTCAAAATTGACTCTTATGAGCTTTAAGCCATGTTATAATCCTCATGAAAAACATACCTGAAGTTGTGTCAGGTCAAAGCTTAAAGTACTCTGCTCCACTTTGTGATGTCATGAAGTGTAATTTTCAAGTGGACAGCAACCTTTTACCTTTTGTTTGGTAGGGATTGGAAATTTCATGGCTAAAATGAAATGGCTTTCATGGCTTTCATTTCATGGCTAAAATAATCCAAATGATTCTAGTGAAGGTGTATGGAGTTTAAAAACACAGAAGAACACTTCTTGTATTACCACATGACATCACAAGGTAGAACAGAGTGTTTTCAGTTTGCGAGAAGAACACAACTCCAGGTATGTTTTTGATGAGGAAACAATATTATAACATAGATAAGAAAATAGTGTAATATGTCCCTTTTTAAGTATAGCCAATCTCAGCTAGGCTCAGTCTCTTTTCCACATTATTTAACACAACTTCCCTGTGAAATAAATCCATGATATATTGAACATGGAATTTAGACTTGCTTATGTTGGTGACCATGTGGGCTGCCCAGCATGACTATGGCCTGTCCCACTCCTCAGGGCCATCTAGAGGACACACCCGGTGGTGTCCTGGCACTCTCCGGCGCGCTCGCATCCCTCTTCCAGACCGTGCCTGGTCAGGGCTGTTCATTACGGACCGTCCCCCACTGCTTGAGGAAGTGCCGCGACGAATGGATGTGTCACTTCCTCTCCCCGCTCGCCGTTCCATAAGTCCACATTTATTTAAGCAAGTGATCAGCGTTTTGTCTGCACATCTATCATAAAGGCGTTGTGCTGCTGATGGTAAAATTCTTTCTCCTCTTCTCTGCAGGAAGTGGTGACAGTGACCAGATGGATGTGGTGGCTTGGATCAAACACAATTTCCTGACAAAGGAAGCAGTGGGTGTGTTTAAGATTTTTTTCCAAGTAGACTTTTGCAGAACTCTCTCTGTCAGATAGACAGCAGGACAACATAGGCTGCAATTTCCCCACTGTGGGACAAATAAAGGATTATCTTATCTTATCTTAAACTACCAGGAAAAGCAGTGGGCTTGGCCTTGTTAATAATTAATTAACTAGACAAACTAGGCACAGCTGCTGTTTGGTCATTGGCATAAAACTGGGTGACCGCGCTGTTGGTAGAGTGCTCGTCCTGTGATCCAAATGTCAGTTTGAGTCCCACTGATGACTACTGCTCTTGTGTCCTTGAACAAGACTCTTAACCCGCCCGACTATTAACCGGGCCCTTGACAGGTTTGACTATTCATTTTAGTAACTCATAAAGTCATATTTAAGATTTCTGCAAAGACATTCACACTTGTTTTCCCAATTTGGCAATTTTTTTAGGTTTAAAATTTTACTTTCTGGATGGAAATCATACATCACTCTAGGGAATTCCACAACTATTACCTAGCAAAACTCCTCTAATGTACACAAAATATACATTAGAGAAATGTTCTTGTATTTGTCAAATACAAATATAAGAAAATACATTTTATTTTATTCATGTTTAAAATAAAATGTGTTTCTTGCAATGTGTTTAAAATGTGTTTAAGAAGGGGGACTGGAGGGTGTGTTCCAGCTACCGGGGAATTACACTCCTCAGCCTCCCCGGTAAGGTCTATTCCAGAGTACTGGAGAGGAGAATCCGACCGATGGTCGAACCTCGGATTCAGGAGGAGCAGTGTGGTTTTTGTCCCAGCCGTGGAACACTGGACCAGCTCTATACTCTCCATCGGGTGCTCGAGGGTTCATGGGAGTTTGCCCAACCAGTCCACATGTGCTTTGTGGATCTGGAGAAGGCATTCGACCATGTCCCTCGTGGGGTCCTGTGGGGAGTGCTCTGGGAGTATGGGGTCCGGGGCTCTTTGTTAAGGGTAGTTCGGTCCCTGTATGACTGGAGCAGGAGCTGTGTTCACATTGCCTGTAGTAAGTCGGACCTGTTTCCGCTGCATGTTGGACTCCGTCAGGGCTGGCCTTTGTCACCGGTTCTGTTCATTGTATTTAAGGACAGAATTTCTAGGCGCAGTCAGGGGCCGGAGGGGATCCTTTTTGGGGACCACAGGATCTCATCTCTGCTGTTTGCAGATGATGTTGTCCTGATGGTTCCATCGGTCCGGGACCTCCAACGTGCACTGGGGCGGTTTGCAGCCGAGTGTGAAACAGCTGGAATGAGGATCAGCTCCTCCAAATCCGAGTCCATGGTTCTCGACCGGAAAAAAGGTGGCTTGCCCTCTCCGGGTGGGTGGAGAGTCCCTGCCTCAAGTGGAGGAGTTCAAGTATCTCAGTGTTCACGAGTGAGGGGAGGATGGAGCGTGAGATTGACAGGCAGATCAGTGCAGCGTCGGCAGTGATGCGGTTGCTGTACCGGACTGTTGTAGTGAAGAGGGAGCTGAGCCAAAAGACAAAACTCTCAGTTTACTGGTCAATCTACGTTCCTACCCTCACCTGTCGTCATGAGCTTTGGGTAATGACAAGATCGCGGATACAAGCGGCCGAAATTAGTTTCCTCCGCAGAGTGGCTGGGCGCTCCCTTAGAGATAGGGTGAGGAGCTCAGTCACACGGGAGGGGCTCGGAGTAGAGCCGCTGCTCCTCCACGTCGAGGGGAGCCAGCTGAGGTGGCTCGGGTATCTGTTCCGGATGCCTCCTGGACGCCTCCCTCGGGAGGTGTTCCGGGCATGTCCCACCGGGAGGAGGCCCCGGGGAAGACCCAGGACACGCTTCCAGGGTGAAGGAAGTCTGGGAGTCCCTGCTTAGACTGTTGCCCCCGCGACCCAGCCCCGGATAAGCGAAAGAAAATGGATGGATGGATGGATGGTGTTTCTTGCATGTAAAAACTTTTGGACAGACTTCTCCCTAGTGTGAGTTGAAACATGAATATATTTTAGAACTCTCAACATATTTTTCAACTTTTCTTCACAAATTGCTTCTTGATTTTTGTAAAACTATAATTTATATTTACTACAGGTATTATTTCACAAAATAAAGTCAAAATTAGAGAATCATAAAAAAGTGTCATACACACTTGATATGAGAGCTTTGAGTTTAGAAAAGACTGCGCACAGTTCCATGTTCATATTTTAGTGAGAATAGTATATTTATAATAAACTGCAAAGGAGAATGTGATTCATTCTTTTGTCTATCTTTACAGTGTTAGGTCTCCACTGTCACTTGGAGACCTAACGCTGTAAAGTTCCTAGGCCTGAGCACATGTCTAACATAGATCACAGTATAAATGAGACGTATTCATCAAAGCAGGTGACTCCTTTCTCCTTGTGGAATGTCATTTTTCTTCTTCATATCTCATTCATGCACATTGGGCTCATTTGCGCCTCTCTTCCACAGAGCACAGCAGGCTCTGAGGCCACTCTTCGATCTGCGCTGACCTTTGACCTCTGGACAAGAGGACCACACGCCCTTTTCAGGATCCCATGTCCCTGAAAGGTTACACACTATCACTATAGTTTTCTGTACAATAAGTAGAGAGTGGATTGTTCACGCAGGTGATATGTGATGCATGTCTTACATTGCTTATATAGCAGAAATGGGGGATTTGGAAATGACTACTATTTTATTAAGTAGAAAAAGGGTCATTTCAGAACTGGATTATGATATGTATTGATTATTTAATATAGAAAGAGGCGACAACAAGGTGCTAAGGTGTGCTTCATTTTGTATCTACCAATAACTTTGGAATTGATCCTAAAACCTAATGAGTGGATGGTAAAGACTTAAGTCGAGAGTATAGTGTGGACGACTGTGACTTTCCATCTACTATGCTTGATTACGGTTTCAGATTAATTTAAGAACTTTTACCAATTATGGTTTGGTACAAGGACCCTCACCCCTGGAATTTACACATTAATTATCTAATATCTGTTATTGGAGATAGAAAACTGATATATCTGGATGGATATTTGTACTTTTTAGCATATCAATCTTCCTCATAAGCGAGCCAATATCTAGCTTCTTAATGGAAAGACATGATTAAGTACAAACCTACCCTGCAGGTTAGCAGTAAAAGTAAAAGTTGTTGAAGTCTAAAAATTGTATTATTATTTATCCTTATTGTACCTTTATTACACAGAGTAGTGCGTTGGAAAGACGGTAAAAGAGTTTGTAGTCTTTTATACAAAATAATTAAAAAAAACCTTCTCAAAATCAGTTGGCTATATGCATTATCAGCAACAGCCATTGAAAAAACATATCCATAACCATATAGTCAATTGCTACACAACATTATGGTTATTTAATATTGTATGCACAGTTGAACTTACACAATCACTAGCGCAGCTGTTCGCAAATCAAAGATCAGGTAAAACTGACAGTGGCTGAAACAGTTGAAAAGTTCAGAGCACTAAGATTACATAACGCCGGACTGAGACACTCAGCAGATGGTCTCCACTTTCCGGAAGAATCTCGCCTTTGGCCTGTGGACGGGTGCTGTCCTACTGGCCAATCAGGTGTGTCAGGGCCCTGTGGGTGCCCTGGCCCCCTCCTGCTCCTGCATCTGGTCCACTATAGAGAATAAAGAAGGTAATCCTAATATGGACCCAGGTCTCCTCCTTCAGGAAGTTCAGAGGTCAGACTACCAGCAGTGAGTGAACTGTGGGCCCATTCCTGTGATTTGTTGATAGAGATTGGCAGACCTAGTGGAAGGTTGGGGGTTGGACATCAACTCTGTCCTTAGGCAAGGCACTGCCATATATTTTTGGGTGTGACTGTTAAAAAACATCAAATATGTTAAGTCAACATAATGACATTCAAATACTCAAAATATAGTAGATTAATTACATTTTTTTCTGATCAAGAAATGTACTTTCTTTAGAGATCAGGGAGTTGTTGAATCATCAGTTAGCCTTATGTTAAACCGTGTGGCCAAACCCTGTCAAAGATGATGTCAAGTCTGATCTGACCTGGTCATAAAGTTTGAGTTTAAGCTCTAAAGACCCATTTAACATTGTGGACAAATGATCTTTAATGAAAATCTCCTTTCTTGAAATTCAGTGTATTCAAATCCAGCTAGACCATAGAAGCAGGATGGACACTACTCCACAGGCTTCACTGCGGGACAGTCAGAACGAGAGGGACACCACACACAAGTCCTTCCAAACATTTAAAGACCATAATGAGGAGCATGCATGACAGATACAATTTCAAGTGAACTGGAAACACCAGTGGAGCCAAAAGCACGCCCATGCTCACTTGCTGCTTGGAACGCGGTGCCTAGCGGGTTAGCTGTCCATTTGTATTTACAGTCAATGCTTTACACCAGTTAAGTTACATGGTCACCTTTAATGTAAAATAATGTTTGTTACATTTTTAGTGAAATTCTGTAATTTTGTTTCAGTGAGCACGATTAAAGGGTTAAAACAGGCGATGGCCTTCTGCTGGATGTCCATACACTTTGAACAGACTTTTATGGACCATTTCAGATCTCAAATTGACCATTACAGAACTAACCTGTTTTAAAGTGAGCAGATTGTGTTTTTAACTTGTTTAATCCTGTTTTGTTTAAGCATATAGGAACTTTAAACTGCCCCTTGTTTTATGAAGTGGAAGTTCTTTCCAAGTGGATCCAAGTGGATTGCTGCTTTTTCACAGCTCAATTGCAGCCCTGAGCCAATGGTTCATGAAGCTAAAGATGAAGTAGCCTGGAGTTGTGAGAATCTTGTCCTTTTGCTAAAATGGGTCAAGGCCATTTATAACCTCCAGCTCTGGGAGGGCACAACTCTCACTGAATCATAATTTAATGTACAGCCCATGTACTTAATCAATGGGAAACCTCAATATCATTTGGTCACATTGCTTCTGTACTGTGGCACTGTGGCCTATTGATGCTGTGCAGCTGATGTCATCAACATTCCCTGGGGATGTGAAGCTAACTGAAAGCCCAACTCTGTCTGAAGCTCTGTTACTCAAGTTAGACTTAATTTAAGCCTTATTTTAACACAATCTGACCAGAAAAAGCTGACGTTGCTGGAACTACAACAGATGAGCTTATTTGTGCTGTTAAACAAGTCTCTCACGCATAAAATTACAGTCACAAGCTAGCCAGCATTAGTTATTTACACTGACCATTTTTGTTGAAAATCAAACACCTTACCTAACCTGTACCATTAACGCTCGTATTAATCACAGGCTCCTGAAAATGTGGCATTTAAATCCATTTTGTACTTTTTTTTTTCCATCATTAGAGATACATGTAGGACACCCCCAGATTGATGTCACTGTAAAGTATCAGTTGTAAAGCAGCTAAAAACTTGCATTCATGTTCTAGAATTTGATGAAATAATTTCAGGTGGAGGGTAGGGGCCTAGAAAGAAATATCCAAACTTGTGATCCACTTATGTTGAACCTTATTATTATTTGTTAGGGATTTGCTCCACAACCTTGTCATTTTAATCTATGCCTGACAACAATCACGTCTTTTGGGTTGAATAATAATGCCCTTGGTTTCTAACAAAAGTATTTCCCTTCAAGATTAATTAAAGAGCAAATTTCACCAAATTTCTCCAGCTCAGTTTTAATGACTTTTGCTTTTAACCATGTGATAATTGATACTGATATATTTTGAGGGATTCGTGCATGTTTGAGTAATCTTTATTCACCTACATACAAGATGTCATTTCACCACCACAGCGCACATCCACTGCTTTTTACTTACTTTATAGTGATAAAAATCTCAGTAGAAATTCACAGTTCTAGGGCTGAAATCATCCAAATGATTCTAGTGAAAGTGTATGGAGTTTTAAAACACAGTGGAGCACTTCCTGTATCACCACATGACATCACGAGGTGGAACAATGTGGTTTCTGCTTGAGAGAATTCAGGCTAAATATGCAGGTATGTTTTTATTACAAAACAACATTATAACATAGATTAGAAAACAGTGTAATATGGACCCTTTAAAGTACAGGGATTTTAGTCAACCTTATGTCTGAACACTCCAGGAGGTTTGAGAGCGCCAGGACACGACAGGAATAACATGTTGCTCTAATTGAAAACTCCATAAGCCCATCCTCCCACAAACAAGCGAACTGAAAACAAACCAACTTGTGACAAACCGCACTGCATCTCTGGCCCATGACGGAGACTAAGAGGGCCAGTCACAGTTGTAGTCAATGAGGACGTGGTCATGAGGACTTCAGAGGGGGACTGCATTGTTGTGGGGGTTATAAAAGACAGAAAGACAGAAAGACGTTTCTCTTTGGAGCATTTGTTTCTCATTTCTTCGGACTCCGGGGAAACATTGTGGTTAGGGTTTCAAAAGCACGCTGAATATTGGTCTGAAATGTGGACATATGGCGGACATGTTGAACAAATGCTGTGGTGAGTTTGGGAACAGTAATGACGGTAATAGCCGCCAGTGCTTACAGAGGTCTGTGTAGCCCTCATCCTGTGTGCTGCAAAACATGACATGACTTTTAAACAAAATGCTGCTGACATCATCCAGTCTACACGGTCATCAGAAACATGCAGAGACCAAATTAAAAGCTATACGATGGTAGTAACATTTTCAGAATATTGTACTTTTAAGAGTATGTGTAATGTGTAAAAGTAGTTGCAGTGGTCCAAAGTTATTCCTTGCTTACCTTATGCATTCCGAATGTCCTAATTTTTCACCTCAATGAGTTTATAAACGCTTTTCACAACTTCAAAACTTTTCACAACAGCAAATGCTAAACAAAGCTAACAATAGCCAGCATGCAACAGCATACTTCCTGATTCTCAGACAGTAAAGTGCTTCATCATTAGATTGAGACAGGACACGAGGGCCTCATTTTGACCTCAAGAGCTGCTTGTGTAGTACATCTGTATTGGGGCAAGACAAATTTTCCTCATGGAAGAGATCGACCCATTGTATATTTATTACGTATTTGAGAAGGTGAACAAAAACTTTATGTTGACAAAATGAAATGATCTGAACATTTTCCTACTTGACCTTAAAGGGGCTATATATATATATATACACGCTATTTTCTGATTTGTGTCGTAATGTTTCCTCATCAAAAACATTCCCAGAGTTGTGTTTTGTTTCATTCACACATTTCATTCAAATTCACCTTATGATGTGATAACACAGGAAGTGCTCCACGGTGTTTTTAATCTGCATACACCTTCACTAGAATCATTTGGATGATTTTCACCCTGGAATTACCAATCTCTATTGAACAAAAAGAAAACTTGAAAACCTACATCTTCATGACATCACAAAGTGGAACAGAGCATTTTGAGCTTTGGAAACATAGACAGAGTAATGATGAGGGTTACTCAGATATGTGTGAATGAAACAAAACCAGCTCCATTTCTGTTTTTGATGAGGTAACAACATTATAACATGAATAAAAACATCATACTTAGTGTAGTCTATTTAGCGGTATTTAGCCATTTATACAAACATAACTTTTTAAATGTCAGTTTTCCCAAAGTGGGCTACGTGGAAACAATAGAAACACTGCAATTACTGTATGTAATATATTATGTTGATTTTACCAAAAAAATAGCTTATGCTTACATAGCATAAAAGGGAACAAATAGCTAACAGAAGGACAATACATCTGTTAAGACAAAAAATGCTAACGGAGCAATTTACTTTCAGTTTGAAATGTGAACCACTGTGGCTAAATTTATCAGACTACTCCTTCTAAACTCCATGTTAGTATAAAACTTACGGTAATAACATTTTTTTTTTTTTTCGTTAGTTAAATTGGCTTATAGTTTCGTCTGAGGGTTTGTAGAATGAAGCTACTGTGTGGATAAGATTTCACGTGTTATGATAGTGATAAATTGAAGTCCAGTTGGTTTTAATGGGTAGTGGGGCAGCTGTAGTAGGCATCCCATGCATACAGCACAGGTTTTGTCTGGGGCAATTATTTACATTGATAAAGTGGGAGAGAGAACAATGGGGCTATTCCTCTCTAGACGTACTTTTTATGCTTGTTACTTTTACTGACCTGGGCAGTTATGATTGATACACCCACTATGTCAGAATGAATTTTAGCCATCTGATTCCTTAAAAGGCTGATGTACATTAGCACTGACGTGTATGGCGGTCATACATGTGCGTCATTGTCCTACGTTGTCTGCACTGATCAATTATAAAGGATTCGTACATTAGATGGCATCAAGATATAAAATTGCAAAGTGTTCTAGCTGTAGTGATTGTGTGTTGTGAGTCATAAAACACTCAATGCAACTCAATATAACAGCAAATATCAATATGCAATATAGTTCTGCTTATGGAGCTCAACAGTGAACACTGTCCGCTTCGGTTCCGGAAGTATATTTTGCATTTATTTTTTCCATAGACGTCTTGAAAAATTCAAATATTAAGAGTTCAAAGGCATGGCAGAGGCTAACCAGCTACATGGTGACTATTGTCCATAACACGGTCCAAAAAGCACATTTAAAACATAACTTTCACAAACAGATTTTAAATAAAATCATAGGTTTTGTGGCTCTTAGTTACCACATGAGTGATTACCCCTGAGCAAGCTTTTAATATACATTTATTTTGGAAAGTGTATAGGTAAAACAAATGAGAAATTTGTTCCAGCATTTGAATCTATATGTCCTGTGTAACTTTTCTGGTGAGATGTCTGCTAACATCTTGTTTCCACTGAGATGTTATTGTATTGCCTGGAATGTTACACAGTGTGGCTTTGCATTTATTCAATTACAGATGTTTTATTGCTCATAAAAGTGTTCTGTTAGCGGGGTCACCTGTCCACAGATATGACCTGTAACTTGACCTTATGGTGTTACCTGCTTGTCTTCAAGTGAAGAGATAAGCTAAATGCTAGACTGTGGATCATTGCAGTCAAAACAGTAATATTTCCCATTTAAACAAGCGGGTGAAAGCCTCCATCAGAAAAGTTCTGTAGTACTACACCTTTACTTATTATCAAGCACTTGTAATGGTAAACATACCTCATTCTCTGTACTCACGATTGTGCCAGGACAGCGATGTAAATGCCACTTTGTCTTTGTCGTCATGGCGCTGACTGTTGTGGTCTGTCTCACTGTTCAATTCCTCACAGATGTGGCGTTCACTTTTAAGCCATATTCTCTATCATGGCTATTAAACCCATGTAATGGCGCCAAGATGTTCTCCCAGACAGAAGTCGTATAAAACGCGGAGGCCTGCTGTGCTGTGTGGAAACCCTCTCCCAAAACTGAAACGCTATACTTTGAATGGTAGAGGCATCTTTGAAGAGCCACTGCCAAATGTTCCGAGGGCCATATTCACTTTTCATGATTTTTAAGATTTTTATTTCCACTTTCTCAAAAGAAACCTCATTGGTGTGACATACTGCTTTTGGAGTTGGGAGATGTGTTAAAAACGCTGAAAACATCATCTTTAGTCCCAACGTCTGGGAGATCGCAGTAATTGGTGCGATCCTTCTGCTTTTTAACAAGCTTTTCTTTTGAGCTATATGGGACTAATGGACACCGCCTGGGTGTATTTGTGGGGGACCTCTATTTTACTTGCATTCCTGCTGAGACTATCACGTCCGGTTTGTGATAAAAAGGCACAACAGAAAACAGTGGTGGAAAGAGTATTGAAAATAAATGTACAGTCATGTGGCTAAAAACGCGCTCAATTACAGACGTGGGTAGTATTCAGGTACTTTTACTCACATTTACTTGAGTAACTTTTTAAAGAACTTGTACTTTTCAGAGTACCTTTTCTAGTAACATACTTTTACTAGTTGAGTAATATTTTTATTGAAGTATCTTTTTGAACTAACATTACTCTTATTTGGCTACTCTATCCACTCAATTACAAGTACTACTGCCAAAGTAAAACGTACACATGAAAAATACTACTCAAAGTACTGGTTACCATGTACTTTTTCAAAGCATTTTAGATCAGTCTTGTATAAAACCTAATAAATTAAACTGTAATGTGTAATGTATCTTTGTAAAGAAGCAGAGATATGGGTGAGACAGTTGTGCATTAGGACAACTGAGGCTGTACTCAGTAAAGTCTGATTTTAAAAGTCCTGTATATTACACAAAATTGATTCTTTTGAGCTTTAAATCATATTATAATGGTGTCACTTCATCAAAAACAGCCTAAATATGCAGGGTTTGTGTGTTAAACATGTGTGAATGAAACAAAACACAACTCCGGGTATGTTTTTAACAAAGAAACAACATTATAACATAAATTTAAAAATAGAGTAATATGGGCCCTTTAAATATAACTAAAGACATGCTAGAATTATACTTAATCACAAGTAAAAGCACAGGTTTAAAATGTACTCACAAAAAGTACAAAAACCCAAATTATGTGAGATTACTTACTTACTTACTGCACAAAAACAGACTCCACTCTAATCCAGCTATAATGACAAACACAAGTAATAGCATGCTAGGAATAATACGTCTTCTTTTGCCTCTCACCAATTGACACCAATAACCCATAGCCCGCTTAATGACCTCAGCTGTGACGTCTTGTGTAATGGCGAATGCAAACTTCCATTGGGATTCTCTCACACAGGCAATTATGAAGAATGATGACACTTAAACAATAGCAGGATCAGGGCGCCCAGCTTTGTCATCATGAGTGAATTCTATTAGGGCCGGCATAATGGGCGACTGAGAACAGAGAGAGGATGAGTATCGCAAGACATCATCCGGGCGTGGAAACAAAGCACATTTGAGGTCTAGGATGTGCTTTGTGCCGGACTCTGGGCCTCAATTGTTTTCTCTTTTGTATGGAAATAACTAGTTTAATGTGCTTCTGCTGCTCTGAGGTAGAGACTGAGGCTTTGGGGTCAGTAATATGCATTTTTTTATGTACAGTATACGAGGAGGAAATAAGTGCAGTATAGGCTAATCAAAACTATGGATGTATACCTATGGCTGTATATTTTATAAAAGCAAGTGTGTGGGTTTATATATCAAGTGTATATGGCCAAGTTAAGGATTTAAAAAAAAAAATATAGTAATAGTAATAGTAATAGAGCTTCATTATAATACAAGATCAGCCTTTTACTGTTGTAGCACATGTATGTCACACGGGACTTGAGTGAAATGTTCAAGACATACTGATTACAAAAATAAAAGTACTTTATTCTCACAAATGGGACGGAGTAATAGGGCTCAACTGTTATGATTCATGGTAAAAGTTTAATTGAAAAACAAAAATATAAGTAGGAGTGCATAGATAATAATAAGAATAGTTGTAACTAGTCACTTAGTCATTGGTAATGGTAAAATGTCAGACTGATGCAACCCTAATGTAAAACAGTAATATGCAAATCCTAATCATTTACTCAACATGTTTTCAATTTGCTGATAATCAGCAACACAGCAGCCTAAATACTCAAATAGCCTATAAGACCAAAATCTATTAGTGCACTATTGATTCTTAAAAAACACACAATTTGTCAAGTTTTCTTGTACACTAGTATACAGTACATGCTATGCTTTGTAACCCATTTAAAAGGCCCACATTACGCTATTTTCTGATCTATGTTATAAAGTGTTTTCCCTTTCAAAAACATAACTGAAGTTTTGTTTCATTCATACACGTGTTTAACACACAAACCCTGCTTATTTAAACTATGTTCTTGTATCAAACTGAAAACATTGTTCCACCTTGTGATGCCATACGGTAATACAGATAGGGCTCCATTGTGTTTTTAAACTCCATACACCTTGACTAGAATCATATGGGATAATGTCATCCCTGAAATTTTCCAACAAAAAGTAAAAACTGTTAACTTGAAAACTATCACTTCATGACATCACAAGGTGGAACAGAACATTTTGAGCTTTGGAGATGCAGACAGATGAATAATAAAAGGGAAAGGGTTACTTTGTGAATAAAATGACTCGACTCCAGGTATGTTTTTTGATTAGGTAAAGCATTCTAACATGGCTTCAAGCTCACAGGAGTCTATTTTGCGTAATATAAGACCTTAAATGGAAATAGCCTGCTGAAGCCTGGGATGCTGCAGTGGATATGTTATATTTGATGACATTGCTTGTGGATAGGTTCATAACTAAAATATGTATAGCACAGCCACTATCATGTCCAAGCACTCATAAATAAAGCCGGGCAAAAAGGTTACATATGCGGCTAAATCTCTAAGGTATAGTCAGCAGTTCCTAACCCTTTCCTCTTTGGCTAATTCAGCAGAAACCTTTTCACCTTTACCTCCAGGTCCATTCTGCATACACACTATTCTGTACTATAGAAAGGTTCAACAATGGCTAACTCCTCCTAGAATAACTGCTGTATTGTACCCTCTTGTCCAATGGTTATTTGTCTTAAAGGTACATTATGTAACTTTTCTGATGGAGGGTCCTATTTCAGCTTGTCGGTAGAGATGTTATTGTCTTGTCTGAAATAGTCCACAGTATGGCATAGGTATTCAATTACATGTGTTATAAAATACTTTGACAAATATACTTTGAACGTGAGCTGGGTCGCCTCTCCCCAGATAAGACCTTTAACTTGGCCTGATTGTTTGTCTCCATGGAGATAGATTTTTAATGAAGGTTTAATGCCATACTGTGGAACGTTCCAGGCAAAGCAATCACCATAGAGATAATTAAGTGGTGGACTCTACATCAGAAAAGTTTTTGCACTTGTAAGAACTAGCAAAATGGACAAAAATTTCTAAACTCAGACTAATTATTTATTGTATCATATGTGTCAATGTAATACACCACAAGATTAGCAGCAGTAACTGAGATGTAGTAGTTGATACTATCTTTGTGTCCATAGGCATAAGTTAATATTTGCTATTGATACTTTGCAGCTAATGTGATCAACATTCCCTGGAGGTGTGATGCTAACTGTAGGCTCTACTCTGTCTGAGGCTATGTTACTCAAGTTAGACTTTAATCTGAGCTTTGGTCAGATTGTGTTAAAACATTCTTAAGAACTGATTTAGCTGGAACCACAACAGCTCTGATTTGTGCTGTTAAGTTTCTTTCACACATCACAGTCACAAGCTAGCTAGCATTAGCCAACATTTTTTCATTTCGTCACTCTCCCTTCTTTTGTAGAAAATCAAACAACTAAACTGGACCATGAACACTTGTATTGATCACGATCTCCTGAAAATGTGTTTGAATTTTCTTCTTTTCTGAGTATTCAAAACCTTTTTGGCAGTGTTTGCTAAAGTGTGCATTGTATCAACTTCTGAACATTCCGTCATAAACATACAGGCACAACACCCCCAGCGTGATGTCACTGTAAAATGTTGATATGTACTTAATAACTAAAAGGAATGTAAGTTAAAGGTGTGTCATATAACTTTTCTGGCAGAGAGTACGGCACCTGCTTGCTTCGTGGACATATTATTGCTTTGTCTGGAATGTTGTACAGTATGACATTAAACCTATCTATCTCCATGGTGACACAACCAGGCCAAGTTATAGTCATATCTGTGAAGGGGCAACCCCACTCACAGAAAAATGCATGTATTTTTGAGTAATAAAAACACCAGTAATTACATAAATGTGAGATAGGTTTAATGCCATACTGTGGAACATTCAAAGGAATAATCTCCCTTTGGACACAAGCAGGTGACAAACCCCCCACTAAATATGTTACATATATACACCTACTTTACTCACTCAAATAAGCTTTCAAGAGGGGGTATTACCCTTCTTTGGTATTCTATGGTAATTGTTAACACATGACATATTCAGATTGACCTTTTATCGTTATTTGCTGAAAACAACACATCCAATTATTTTATTTGTTTCCTTTTCATTTTTGATGCCCTGTTCCTCTTGCTAAGTCACTCCCCTTTCAGAATGACTTCACCACACAATCTGTGTGCATCCCACTAATGAAACTGCTACACATCCCATCAGGTTTATAATGCAGGAGCATGTTTTTGATGAGAGAACATTATAACATGGTTGGAAACTTCAAAAAGTCCATTTTAGATGGTAACCTGCTCTGCAAATCAAGGGGTGTAAGAAGTTAACTATGCTATTGTTTTAAAATGACATTATAACTCACATCTTCTTATTTACTCCATACACACCAGCACTGAAACCAAAAGGTCATGCAGACATCATTACTTTCTGAACATTTATTTCACCCGTACATGCAGTAAATGTGCGTTATAAACAGTTCTGGATTCCCATTAGAGGGGCCTTGATAAAGAAAAGATGCAACATTGGATTTGTACAAAAGTATCCACTTCCAGCTAAAGAATTAGTAGTCTCTTTAGGCAATAAACATCTGGAATGGCTCTAGCCACCTCCTCCCCTCACACTGTCACATCAAAAAGGTCACCGCAAAAATAGTTGTCGTCATGAGCGCTTTTGAGAACAGTGCTTTTCAAACCGCCAAATGAAACAATGTCGCTGGTGTTTGGAATCATCTGTATCTTATCACTGGGAGGGGAGAAAAAAATCCTCTTAAACAGAAAAACATGGAGAGGCCAGCCGTTTCTTCAAAGTGCCTTTACCAGAGCGGCTGTTGTCTTTGAGGAGGAGGGAGATTGCTTTCAGCGGCCTCTGGTTCTCATCATTCTGACAATAAAAACCCAGCAGTTGAAACAAAGCAACGTTTCATAAAAAAAAAAAAAAGGAAAAAAGTAGGGGGGGCTTTTGCAGATTTCCGCTGTCTCAGATTGTCCCCTCGTCCCATCCACCAGCCAAAATAGCAGTGAGGCAATGGTTTGTAGAGTTTTCTTTAAAGGACTTAATTCCAATCTGGCACCCCACGGCTTAGAGACTGGGGACCAAAGAGCGCGAGATGGTTAAAAGATAAATGAGTGATTGTGTGTTGAATTCCCGCAGGTTTGTTTTCAGAGCGCCAGGAATTTATTGCAGCCTTTTGTCGCCTTTGTATTGGTTAAATATGAGAACAATGCCAGACGTGGGACTATAAATCAGCGTGCCATTGGAGAAAATTTGTTCAGTTCCGGCACTTCTGATGGTTTACTATAAACTGTATTTGTATAGAAAGTCTGTAAGCCATAAGGGACGTTATAAGGTTGTTGGCATGTATTGTCACCAATAAGGACATAACATTCATAGAAATTTGAATAGATCTTGTATACAAAAGACACATTTCATTTAATATGGTACAATTACCACCAGTCAGTTACATCCCAGGTGGTATAACTTAAATAGGAATGAAACTATGCTTGTCTTTATAAGTTCCCCTGCACTAAAATTGAAGACATTTGCGCATTATAAAAATGGTTCTTGCAGCACAAAAGTCTTGAATGATATTACATTTCTAGTAGTTTTAAATATTTCATATAAAACCCAACTTGTTGTCTTTATTCCCATTGCCTTGGATAATGTAGAAATGTCTTAAAGGTACAGTACCAAATTGACCTGTTCCTCGTTGAAAACTTGTAGTTATTAACACTTAACAGCACATGCTTATATCAATATATGTATTTACACTGTACACTTTTTACATTGGCGATAAAATGCATTATAAAAAGTCTATGTCACACATCAGCAGCTGTGGACACCTGCGATAGCCTCGGGTCAGAGTCTATCTCAAAGCGATAGTGGTAGCCTTCCCACACCTCCCTGCATGCATCCCGCATATCATAGATCCTTTTCTTGATTCCCTTTCGATTGAGGTAAAGAACGAAAAGAAATATGAGCCCGATGAAGCCCAGAACGAGCCCCAAAAACACATATGAAGTCTGCAGCGCCAAATCTCCCCCAGCATCTCTCTGGTGACACCCTAAAGTGAGCTTCCCCGCCTCTAGCAGAGACGTATTCCTCATACTGACTGGAAACGCACACACCAGTCCATCAATGTCCCGAATGCGTGCTTGCGATCTGTTGACCCACAAAGTGAAGGGTTCAATGCCGCACTTGCACATAAACGGATTGTCCCCAAGCACCAGTGTTGTTCCCGGGATACTGTCCAACTCCCGTATACCCTCCTCCGGGACTGTTTTAAGGGCATTGAGAGACAAATCAAGCTCCTCAAGATTCTCCAAGCCCTGGAAGGTGGCGTTGTGGATGGCCACCAGGGAGTTGTTGGAAAGCTGCAGGCGGCGCAGGTTGGTCAGGTGGGAGAAGATGCGAGCGGGGAGCAGGATGAGGCTGTTGTGGGATAGGTCCAGGACTTGCAGAGCACCCAGGGAGCTCCAGCGCAGAGAGGTTGCCAGGTCCATCACGGAGGAATGGTTGTAGAGAGCACGGCTGAGGTTTAGTTCACGCAGAGACTGGTTCTGGATGGTGAAGGCCTCGGGGTGGATGACGGCCAGCTGGTTGTTGCTCAGGTCCAAAGAACGCAGGCTGCGGAGTCTAGAGAAGGTTTGGGATTCAACCTCGGAGATTCTGGAAGTGAAAATACAGTAGTTATTTTAGGAAAGTGCCATAAAATTTGGTTATTAAAACTGGTAAAATGAATGGACAGAAGGTTCCTGTGCACCATTCATGGAGTTATGTTTATAAATAAACTGAAACATGTACTGAGATATGCTTGTATGGGCAGAGAAGTTTTATGAAATGTTAAGCTTAGAATTTGCTGGGACTATGCAGTTTTTGAAAACAGATCTATATTGTAGGAAACCATAGCCTACATAAAACTGTTTCCATTAATTGGTTTGGGATAGTAGCCTTACCTGTTATTGCTCAGTGAAAGTGTAGTGACATTCTCCAGTCCAATAAAAGACTCGGGTCCAATTCGGCTGATCTGATTTCCCGTGATGAACAGGTTCCTCGTGTATCCCGGAATGCCTGTCGGGATACTCCTGAGATCTTTGGAAACACATTTCACGGTGTGAGCTGCTTCGGAGCACTCGCAGCGCGAAGGGCACGCCGCGTAAACGGAGGCAAGTAGCGCGCAAAAGCAAAAGCACCGCGCGAAGTTCAGCATGTTGCAAAGAACTCTGCGATTTTCCAAAAAGTGAAACGCACGTAGGCTACAATAGTACTGATCACACGATCAGCTCCTTGGTGACTTCATCATCACCATGTGTCCCGGCTGAGAATGCGCCTCAACTTTGCGGCTTCGCGGAAAGTGTGGCCGGCAAGCAGGCTCTGATTTCCATGAGAACAGAACTGGGGGTCGTGGTGAAGTGAGGGGGCTTTTGATCCTTTGCAGTGGCAAAGCGGGGCGTCGCTTCTTCTCTCACACAATGAAATTAAAAGGACAATCGCCCCAGTGCAATGATCTGTGGGGAGGGGCTTCTCCGAGCAGTCTGCGCCGTGTCCTGGTCCAACACTCCCTCCACTCAGCCTCCGGTGGCATGCTGCGTGGATGCAGAGCTGGAATGTCCACACTGATTATGTGCAGCCTATAGCCCGAAGTCTGTGAAAAATAAACCAAACTAGGTCTTACTTATAATTAAACCTGCTTCGGAATTAAACCATGCGTGCCAACAAGATGTAGTCTAAAATCCTAAATCCATTGTATTGGGTCCTTATTTCCCTTTCGTTTTACATTCCATGCTGGTTAAAAGGAAGGAACAGAGCCTACAATATTAGCCTACCAGCATTATATTACTAAGTTAACGCTACGTTGAAAGTGTAGCCTTATATTTGGCCTTAAATGACTCTTTGGTGGGGTGCCCGGTGCATCGCGTCCTCAGGTGGAGGGGTGACCCCCGCTGAGCGCCTTTGATCCTGATTCTCTTTAACACTTGGATACTCCGCAGGATAAAAATAAGCGCTGAGACCGTTTGAGTCATATCAGAGCAGTGTGTTTATTCTGGAAACTGTGACAAGTGACACAGGAACTTCTGCAATGACACAAGTGTGAAGGGAGTTTAATTATTATTATAATATACTGTGATGTGTGAGCTTATGTAATTTACCTTGAGGATCAATAAAGTTTGTCTAAATCTATGTTTAAGTGTGAAGAGAGTTTCTCAAAGATTATAAATGAAATAAGAATAGCTCTACACCCTTTTGTACAATAATAGATGTCTTTATTATGTCACATTCTGAGTTCACACAGTGATTGGAAGCATGTTTCAATATCCCATCAGCTTTGGTCTGCAGAATAAAATATATGTGAGGATTAAAGAAACAAAAGATGGTTTTAAACCTGCAGGCTGGAATAATTATAAAAGAATAGTGGCACCAGTAATAGCATCCCAACTGTCTTTTGTCAACAGGCTGAAAGGCTGGGACCACAGGTCTCCACATTCCTGGACCTGGCTCCTGGATACAAGGCACCGCACCAGCTCAGTCATCTCACACAATACAATATTATAGTTAAGTACATGCATGCACACAAATAGTCTGCATTTGTAGTTAAAAATACCCTCATACATGTTTAATATAGGTTAAAAGCACAAGCCTGGATGTGAATGAAGCTTTCATATTGCAAATCATGAATGAACCGTTAATTTAGTTAAAGTAATTTTGTGATTTTACAACATTTAAGTAATTATGGACCACCAAATGGATTTCTGTCTGTTTTTGTAGATGATGTTCACAGTCACAAATAGTCCTTATGTTTGGATTGAGACTTATTACACCCATAATATGCTGATATAACTATATACAAGTTCATTCATTAAAGTCCTACAACAGCAATTTAAATCATAGTGAATTAACAAACATACAGATGGGGTTATGTCTTCAACATTAATTCCTCATGAAAAAATAACAGTATCAAAATCAGCCTTCTATTTTAAGGCTGTATCATATAAATGCTCTGGAGATTCATGTGAAGCTCGATTTACCAAACTGATGCTATACACATGCTACAGGCAATAGCATCACATCAACAACCACTTCCATTCATAATTCATTGTTTCCTCTGTAT